>JAOWBL010000002.1:11138690-11150089 GCA_028564865.1 Zenarchopterus dispar
TAGACACCCAACTTTATCATCTGAGTTTAAAGTATATGCCCTCTCTTTTGGTCCTTACTTAAAACGAAGCTCATGCAAATGATAAAATGGTCTGCGAAGCTGTAGCCATGGCAACAGAAACAACAAAAGTCCCTTGGGGAGGAAAGAAGGAGTAGAAATTTAGTTAATAATGTCAAATCTGTATTAGGGTGCAACATAATCATGGGAAATGTGATTAGTTTAGTTATACGCTAGTTGCTCGGGCCTTGTATTTGTGGCCCCGTTGCTATGTGGGTGTGGGGGAAGCTCTCCAGCTGTCCTGCAGATTGATGGTCGTTGTGAAGATGATCAGAGCGAGCATGTGCAGAGGAGAGCAAAAATCTGGCTGACAGCCTTAATGCTGCAGTAGTCTCCACAGCTGCAGTTACGCCTGCAAGATTTTTCAGTTTGCCCCAGTGAAGGCGCTTATATCAACGCAACACGATGAGGTCAAAAATTCAAGATACAGGGCCATTTTGAATGCAAGGGCAGTGGGAGCAGTTCTTAGCATGGGTATGGTTTGCGCTCTGACGTTTTTCTTTGTGTTTGAGCAGTGACAGGTGGTCTGTGTGCAACCCGACTCTTGCATGCTTACATGCCCACTCGCCCACCACTATACATCTGAATGAAACACTCATACACACCCAGCAGGCTTTCATGTGCAAGTGGTCAGCTGCTGCAGTGGCAGACGTGGCTGCTCCCGCTGTCCCAGTGTCCCATCACTACTGCTTTATGTTTAAATAAATACAGTTTACTTCTTATGCCACTGAAGGAAGAGCAGGTCAAGCTACAGCACTAAAGTGTGTTCCTAACTCATGGAGCCTGTTGTTATTTCTTGCTACATGTTTTATTTTGTCTGTCTGCGATATGTGAGATGATAAAATAAGGAAGCAGCCTGCAGCTGAGGTTGACATGCTCTTTTGAAGGACCAGACATGACGCAGAATCATTCAGATGTCTGCTGGACATCTGAGCTTAGTCTCAACAAAACTCATGAATGAACTCCGCAACATCAATTTGTTGCCGTGGTTTTCACAAACATAATTATTCCAACAACTGAAGTAATTCAGAGTTTCACAACAGTTGCTGTCAAAGGATTTTATTGTTTTTCAGTGTCAGGAGTGGACCACCAGCCTTGCAGAAAGAAATTGTGCCGTTGAGTCACAGCTGCTGTGGATTAACCTTGTCAGTGATAGTAATTTAAGATTTTGAGTTACATAACGTTGAAGCTGAAATGTGTGGAAATACCATGTGAAATACCCTTAAAAAGTGTGTGCTGTGAATTCAGCCATTTTTTGTGTTGGTACAAAACAATTGTAGGTTAATAAATTGAGTTTCAAATGAAATAAATGTAGCCTCTCATTTTGGTTCAGTTAACCATGAATAGATTTACTGTCTAAATATTTGATGAGTTTTGGATGGTTAAGCTTTGATTTTTGTAACACGCAAGTTTTAATTAGATGTGTGGGGTTGTGTTTTTTCATGCTGATTTTGGTACTTTTTGCACACGAGCATGATAATGTCATACTAGCATGATGATATATGGAGGCTGCCATAAGAATAGATAAGAGGCTGATTTCAACACCATTAACTGTGTAATGTGAATACTATTCAGTACATGTAGTGCATTCTGGTCCTCCTGTGGTCCTCAGTACGTATATGTCACCTTAGTAGAAACTATAGTGCAGCCCAGTTTTATACAGTAGATAGTCACATGACCAGATGATGGTCATGTGACTATTCTGACAGGTTTTGCTAGTAGGGGTGCATCGTAGGATACTGTATGAAAGTTAGACTCTGGTTATTTTCAAAGCGCACATCTGTGCATTTTTCACAGACTGCAGATTTTGCAGTTGTCAATATTATGCATATTGTGCACTACATTTTGGCAAAACCAGGACACATAAGAATGGGTATTGTTTTACTAATCTTCATTTTTGTATTTACTAGTTAACTGGCCATGAAACTCAAAAAGCATGGCTCTATCTAACAAGGTATGAGTTGTTTGAGCAGGTTTCCTGTGGCCAAATGAAAACAGATACCTCTTTGGAGCATGAGTCAGTTTTTCGGCAGCTGTTAGATAATGTGCATCTTTGAAGCAGCATTGCTAGCATGCCAGAAATAATAAAAAAAAAAATCTAAAGCAGTCCTGTACAATTAAGCTGTGTTGGGAGTAGTCAGGACGTTTAAAACCTTTTCTGTATATTATTTTTTCATTTTTTTTCTCAACGTATACCTGCAAGGATTGTCATTGCTATAACTTTTAGACTAAGATTGTCTCACTATTTTGCATGTTTGCCTCTGCTAATTAATTAATCATAAAGCTCACTAAAGCACAGCTGAGACCAACTGAAATGTGACTGTGTGTACATCAGCTTTATACACACAGAGTCCACACACAGTTAAGGACTCAGAGATAATATAATGATGCAACTTAAGTGTTCAAAAGCTCAGCCTCCACATTTTGTTAGAGCTCTGAACACCCCTGCACAGCTCATTTCTCTATCATCCTACCCAAAATGTTTGAAACTTGTTCTATTTATTGTTTTTACAGGTATTCAGAGGCACAGTATCCGATGCTCCAGACTTCGATCCCAGTGCTGATGCTGAGACCCTTTACAATGCTATGAAGGGCTTCGGTGAGAGTTTATTTTCTCTGAAGTTCTTGCTCATGGAAGCTTATAGGGCTCTTTTTGATCCTCCTCTTTTCTTTTTAGCTGAGCTGTCTCCAACAGCCATGACTGTGTTTCAGTCTGAAATGATTGTTTGGCCTCTAACTACATCAAATCAAACTGTATTTTTATAGCACTTTTCATACAATAAAATGCAGCACAAAGTGCTTAACACTAAAAACAAAGTTGATCCCATCCTCTTCCCCACCAACAGTAATCCTTATTAATAATAATAAATGATCGAAGACTAAAAGAAATAATAACAAAGAAAACTTTGCTGGGCACAGAAGAACCAATGAGGGAACACTATCACAGAGTCGTCTGCATCGGGAGGCGGCTGCTACACCCGGGGGCCATGCTGCATGGTAGGGGGGCACAGTCCAATCTCAGGTGGGGTAGTGTGCCAAACACCATCTCTATAGGTGCCCTAGGTTGTCCCACCACAACCCAGGGAATAGCAGACCGTGGGTGGGAGCATTACTTAAAAGCCAGATTGAAAAGGTAGGTCTTGAGTCTGCTTTTCAAAATGGTCTCTCCAACCCTCAGCTTCTCTCGTAGGCTGTTCCTTAAACGTGGGGCTTAGTGTTAGAAAACAGCCCACCATGGGTTCTGGTATTAACAATGGTCATTTTAAGAAGGCCGGTACTGGAGGACCTGAGGGTCCTCGAGGGTTCGTAAGGTGAAAGCAGAGCAGTCAGATAAGACGCCGCAAGACCATTAGGACTTTTAAAAACCATAAGAAATATTTCAAAATTGATCCTAAAAGACACGGGGAGCCAATGCGGTGATTTTAAAACAGGTGTAATATGAGCCCATTTTCTAGTCCTTGTCAGCACACAAGCAGCCAAGTTCTGAAGATGTGAAATGTTTTTTCTTGTTTGTTTGTTTGGTTTTTTGGGGGGAAGACCAGAAAGCAAGTCATTACAGTAATCAGTGAGACTTGACACAAAAACATGCATCAGCATCTCTGTGTTGGCCCAAGAGAGAAACGGGCGGACTCTCCCTATCTTCTTTGGATGGTTAAAAACCTATTTTAATCACGTTCTTAACATGTGGATAAAAACTAAGCTCAGAGTCAAGAGTAACACCCAGGTTCTTTACTTGATCAGATATATGTAAAGACTGTCCATGTGATTTTGACAAATGTTTCTCTCTCTTAGCCTTGGGGCCGATAACTAAAACTTTGGTTTAGTCCTGGTTAAGTTGCAGAAAATTTCTGTCATCCATGATTTAATATTTAAAATACAATTAAAAAGGCCATCAACTGGCCGTGTGTCTTCAGGAGATACAGCAGTGTATAGCTGTGTGTCATCAGCAAAGCTGTGAAATTAATGGCATGTCTCCTAATGACATCCCAAAGTGGAAGCATATATAACATTTAAAAAAATTGGGCCTAGAGTTGAGCCTTGGGGCACACCACATTTGTTTTCATGGTCCCCGAGGAGCATGGATCCATACTTACTAGAAACCTTCTATCTGTGAGGTAGAACTTGAAAAAGTTTAGAACAGTGCCAAAAAGGCTAAACAGTACCTAAATCTATTTTCAAGGAAATAGACATAGACCCCTGCTAATAGCTAAAATGTTTGTAATAGCTGGAACACTTTGTGTTCTTCAGGTAGCGACAAAGAGACCATATTGGACCTGATCACCTCTCGAAGCAACGCACAAAGGCAGGAAATGATTACAGCATACAAAAGCAGTTTTGGGAAGGTACAGACAGTTTCTTTTGTATATCAGATACCTATTGAAAGCACCTTTTTACTCCTAAATGGTTTTGTAAATGTTTAATGCAACGCTGTTTCATCAGGACTTGATTGAAGATCTGAAGTATGAGCTCACAGGAAAATTTGAGCGTCTCATTGTCAGTCTGATGAGAACACCAGCCTATCATGATGCAAAGGAAATCCATGATGCAGTCAAAGTAAGACATTTTCCTCCTAGTCAGAGCCTCCCTCACTCCCTCCAGTCATACTGATCAAAGCTGTAGCTAGTTCACATTTAACTTCATACTCTTTTTGAAGGGTGCTGGAACAAATGAGAGATGCCTGATTGAGGTCCTGGCATCTAGAAACAACAAACAGATGCACGACATGGTGGCAGCTTACAAAGATGGTAAAAAGTGTTAACCAACATGTCATCTTAAGTCAAAAGATCATTTGTTAGCTCCTGGATATATTCTATGCTGATGTGTTTCCAGCCTATGGCAGAGACATAGAGGAGGATATAATCGCAGATACCTCAGGTCACTTTAAGAAGATGCTGATTGTTCTACTTCAGGTCAGTTCACTGTGGAGATGACGTATGCATTTAATCACCCACATAGCTCTCGCTTTAGCCACTGTGTACGTAAGCACTGACTGGTTTGATTGTTCCAGGGGACCAGAGATGAGTCAGGGGTGGTGGATGCAGACCTGGTGGAGCAAGATGCACAAGTGAGAACTGAAATGGTTTTTTTTTTCATTGTATGGTGCATTTGGGGGTTTTTGGTTCACCCTCAGTTGAACAGATCTTTGAATACTTACAAGTACAACTGCTTAAAATAAGAAAACACAGTCATACAATATGATATTTTTTTTAAAATTGGCAACGCAGTCTCTGGTTCTTTGTTTCCATGTCAGAGCAACTTAACTGCAGAGGCTATGTAAATAAGTTGCTTCCATGGTAACCAAACTGTGTTTATGGCACTTTTATAGGGAAGTATTGTTGTTCAAAAATCTATAGAGCAACTTAATCAAACACGACTATGCTAGCTTTATAAGACTGCTCACTGTATTAGGAGGCATGGATCGATATGAATAAGCTCATTACATACATACATGAAATGTGAAAACATTTTTTTTTTTGTTCATTTTAGTTCATGGGTGAAGGGCTCATCTTTATCCATAGATCAGACAGATGATGTGCTACAATGTATGATCACAAGCATTTTTAGTAGTAGATAATAATCGTCTTATTGATTGTTAGTGAATTCAGTTGTTGCGCCGAGCTGCTTCTACAAGAGTATTATTACTCTCATCATACTAGTAACATGATATAACAGTATAGCAATCACAGAGGTCATTTTCTTACATTAAGCACTTTTACCTTTGTGTTAACTGTATTTTTGGACTTCTGTGTAGGACCTGTACGCAGCAGGAGAGGAGCAGTGGGGAACCGATGAGGCCAAATTCATCATGATCCTGGGAAACCGCAGTGTGACCCACCTCCGGATGGGTGAGCTCAGTTCACAGGCGGTGTGACAGTGAGGCATCTGAGAAGTTCCCACTGTGACCTCAGGTCATAGCTGTTAATGGCGCATTAAAAGCAGCTGTCGTTGTGGCAGTGAGGAAGCTCCTCATAGTATTCATTACTCATTACATCAGTTGAAACTGGACTAGAACTAGTTATTGTACACTCAGCACCCGCATACATTATACAAACCAAAATGTTATCAGAATTACCGTTCATAAAGTTTTGTAAAATTAGGCAATCTTGTCTTGTTTCCTTTTTTTTATTTTTGGTTGTTTATTTATTTATTTTTTTTTTAGTTTTTGATGCATATGAGAAGATTGCAGAGGTGTCCATTGAGGACAGCATTAAGAGTGAACTTTCAGGAGACTTTGAGAGGCTGATGCTGGCTATTGGTAAGAAATACACCAGAAGTACCGCCTCACTTCTACTTGTGAACGGAAAGGTTCATCATTTAACCCAGCTCTTCCTCCTGATGTCTTGTCACAGTCCAGTGCATAAGGAGCGTTCCCATGTTCTTTGCCAAGCGCCTTTACAAGTCAATGAAGGTAAACACAATTAGTCACTTCATCTGTTTTCATGTCTTCTGCACACAAACATGCCTGATCAGGACAGGGAATGTGACTAATTCATCCTAATTATTGCAATCCCAACTTTCCAGGGACTTGGAACAGCTGACAACACTTTGATCCGCATCATGATTTCTCGCTCGGAAATTGACATGCTGGACATTCGAGAGTGTTTCCGTCTTAGATACGAAAAGTCTCTTCATTGCATGATACAAGTGAGAAAGAAAACCCCAGGTTTTGTTATTCTTTTTGCAGATTACGTATTTAGACTTCTACACAGCCTAATGTTGCTCTGCATGTTTTTATCTGTGTAATTCAGGATGATACATCAGGAGATTACAAGAGGACTCTGCTGAAACTGTGTGGGGGGGATGATGAGTAAGTTACACTATGCCTGCAATCAGCAGCAACAACCAGTTGGGGGGGATAAAGCACCATTTCTCAGCAGTTCATGTTCTGAGTTTGTAGAGGTTGCGCTTCAGTAGTTTTATTTTAAATAATTAATGTGCTTTTTTTTCTTGGTAGTGGTCCACAGATTAATTAAAAACTTGTCAGTGAAGATGAAATGCCTCAAAGTAAAGCAAGCCTGTCCAAAAAAGAATTTATTTTATATCATATTCCTCTTCCTAGACGTGGAGCTGTGCTTGAAGTTTTGGCTTTGCTGAGTGTGCTGTGTTGTGTCAAACTGATCGTTACAGCTTAGCCGGAGAGTTCTTCCCTGAAGCTGCTCAAATAGCCTACAAGATGTGGGAATTAAGTGCCATGACCAAAGTGCAGGTTTGGGTCCTATCCACTCCCACTTTAGATGTGTCATTGCATGTTTGGCTTGGCAGTGTCTGGCAACTCACTTACCTGCTGGCCCCACAGTGATCTTCTCCCAGCAGAGCCTCCAGCCCGCGCTGATAACATTGCCATGTCTGCACACCACAGTGACGGCTTTGTCTAGCTTTGGATATGATCAGAATGCTGTTCCCTGAAACACAAGCAGTTTTTGTTATAATGCGCTCTCCAGACCTCCGTTTGGAGAGCCTCGAAACATTGAGTCTGAATGTCAGAAAGGTCTCAGCATTGTTGTCAACAAAAGACTGTCTCACTAACGCTCCAAAAAAGTAAGCAGTTTCCCAGCCTACCAACCTTTTCGTTGTTGGTGTCATGAATTTTAACTTCATGAGAGAAGCCGCCCCCTCAAATGTCAAGAGATTATTATCATAATGCTTAGTGTCTTGTTTCAGTTATCAGCTAAATACTATTTAAACAACAAATCATTATGTGAAAATTTCCATTTTGCATGGTCTGCAGAGCTTATTTGCTTTTAGCTCATAAATCCAGTGTTTTCATCAAGTGATTATTAAGTGTATGAACAACTGTCTTGCTCCGCCTGCTTACAACATGTTGATCACATGTCTGAGTGTCATCTGTCATTTATCAGTAATTTTTGTAATTTGTGCTGCCTCAGCTAAGACGTACAGTGTGGCCTGCAGCTGATTTTGATCCTGCAGCTGATGCACAAGCCCTGAGGAAAGCTATGAAGGGATTTGGTATGGATTTAAAAAAAAACAAAAAAAAACTAAAGCCATTTATACAGCTTTTGTAAGTTTAAATACATTAAATACATTTTTACCAGTTTTATTTGCTTTTCTTTGACCACAGGAACAGATGAAGATGCAATCATTGATATTGTTGCACGGAGAAGCAACGCTCAGAGGCAAGAGATCCGACAGGCCTTCAAATCTCTGCTGGGACGGGTGAGACAAGCAAATGATTACAGACAGATAAAAAGTTCAAATACATTTTAGTTGGTATAACTCTGCTGTCTTGTTTGCCACGATTACCACTGTATTTGGTTTAGTTCAAAAATACATTCAAAAGCAGGCTTCTGCCCCTCATTGTGTTTGATTGACTTCTAGGATCTGATGAAGGACCTGAAGTCTGAACTGTCAAAGAACTTGGAGAGGCTGATCATTGGGCTCATGTTGACTCCAGCTGAGTTTGATGCCAAAATGATGAGAAAGGCAATGGAGGTAATAATTAGAAACAGCTGTTGTTTTAATGTTTCCTGTACATGAAACTTTGATGCCTTTCAGTGAACAAAGTGTATTTAAAGTATTGCATCATAGACAGGATGCTTAGATCTGTACCTCAGTTAATATATACTGTTAAAGAACCTATGAAAAAACCTTGTATATAGGTTTGTTATTCTTTTTAATTTCTGTTAGAATCGGTGTGTAGGCTTTCTTTCTAAAAAGCACTTTATGCTGTATTTTCTGAGGGTTTGAGGTCGTTCCATGATGTCTTGAGTGTGTTTTAGCTCCTGTTTCTTTAAGTTCTTAGCTCAGAGGGTCCCCCTGTAGGCCTGGATGTTAAACCACTTTTATGACACTGTCTAACATTTATTCTTGTTAATCCTCTTGCCCTGTCACTTTTTGCTTTTCTTCATTGCTTCCTCTGTCAGTACTTTTTTGGTCTCTTAAGGCTGATACGTACTCCTCAAAAACACAGAAATCTGATGCTATTCTCCAGGTACCAAGAACTGGATGACGTCATTTTTTTTCGCGTGATCTGGGCAAAACTTTTTTCTGGTGTGGTGTCTGAGAACTGTTTTGCGATTGGTCAGAAATGTATAGTGGGTGTGGTTAATGGGCTACTGTAGAAGTTCGTACCACAACTCTTTTTTTCCATCTTGTCGACAGCCGCGAATAGTAACAACAAAACTTTCTCCTCCTCCACTTTAAACATGTTGTTTTCCTCCTCCTCTGTTGACTCAAAATCTCATCCCTCACTTAAAAATGTAACTAGTGGGAAGCTTACCCAAATCACCCAAGTCCCTAGTGGCTCATGAAGTAGAGGGATTTAAATCTCACACAGTGCAGTGTATCTACCCTACATACACTACCACCCCACACATCCTTACTTTTAAATACAATGTGATACTAAATAGTGTTTGTCTCTAATTTACTGCTATGTGACACGTTAAAGTGGCCAAGAAATTATTCTCGTTCACTCCTGCCAGCTCGTTCCTTACCTGTTGCCCTGATTCAAGTAATGTTTGAAACTCAGCTGATCCATACTGACTCATACTCTTTTACTGATTTAGTTTAGAGTTTCTCATCAAATTATCCTCTTGGTACCTTGAGGAGAAAAAGAACATATGTCTCTGTTCTTGTGAATTATGCCACATCTCTGTGAACTAGCTTCATCTCGTAGCCATCGTTGATAACATGTGACATGGTGCCTTAAAATTGTTCGCAAATCTCGCAAAAGTCATCTGGGACGAGAGTCCAAAGTTTCTCTCTGGTTTTAGGGAGACTGCAAAAGGTTGACGACTTTTCTCTGTAAAATAATCCTTTAAGAAAAGTTGGTATATTGATTCTGATATTTTAAGATGAAAAACAAACTCCTTAAGGCCCCCTTAAGGGAAGGTCTTGTCTGCTGTGACTGATCATGTTATTGTTCACACTAGGGGATTGCAAGACTGCTGCTCATTTCTTTGTTTCATTCTGGTCATTATGTGTAAAACAAGGTGCTTCACTGTTAGGAGCAGTGTTTTTAATTCATTAAGAGTGGTAAAGAGGGAAAACCTCATTCAGCATGGTGTAGCCTCTTTAAAGTTTTTTTTTTCCAAGCCTGGATTGAGATTAAAATACGGAACTGTGAAGTAAAGCAGAGGTAAAATTAAAATGTCATGACACTTACTCAGAAAGTATTTGACAATCAAATCACTTTATTTTTAACTTATCCAGTACTGAGTGTATTCACTCAACACACAATACACATATAAAACTTTAGAGGGGAAAAAAACTGTAAAACAACTGTATTTCCTCATTTTATAAAAAACAGATTAATTTCATAGTTTGCATGCAGTCAAAACAGGAATAAATACATAAACTTAGTAGATGACAGAAAAAGTCAACTGAACTGGGACGAAGTCTAGTTTTAGTGTTTATATTTTAGGTTTTGTCATCAGTAATCAAACTAGCAAAGCATAGATGTTGTCAGTATGTATTAGCAGGAGTAGGTCACATGTCTTCTCTTTTTGATATGTAGTGTTGGTCTTTCTGAAGGGAATTTATATTTTTATATAGTGAATTTTCCCCTCTATCCTAACAGGGAGCGGGCACAGATGAACACGCTCTGATCGAGATCCTGGTTACCAGGAGCAACGAGGACATACATGCCATGAGCGTGGCCTATCAGCAGGGTGAGTTTGGATTCAAAAATAAGGATTTAAAATTGCTTCCTCTTTCTTTTTTTTATTTCAAATTCTGAAAACCTTTTACTGCACATACTGGACATTGAAATTCACAGCCTACAAGAAGTCTCTGGAGGAAGCCATTCAGTCAGACACATCAGGCCACTTCTGTCGCATCCTAGTTTCTCTCGTGCAGGTAAGTTACTCTCAATATGAGAACTTAGACCGTGTATAATTTCCACACCCACTCATTGTTTGCAGTCTGGTTCGTGCTGTCAGTGATTAACAGATGAAAAGATCATTTTATCCCCTCTTCATATTTCACTCAGTATGTCATGACATACTTTTTTATGGAATACAACATTATGTTTGTGGTTAACCACTGATCTTCAATAGGTCAAAGTTAAGCTTCTTGGAACTCACATTTGTCCTTTCTCTGCTGTGATCAGGGAGCAAGAGAGGAGGGCCCTGCAGATGTGGAAAGGGCAAATTCGGATGCTCAGGTGATGCAGTTGGAGACATATTAATGAATTATGCAGTCTAAGACTGCACTACGTTTGAATATGTAATGGAAGAATACATTTGAATGTTTGTTCCTGTTGTTATTCTTTGACTTATCAGGAACTTGCCGATGCATGCAATGCAGACTCTGATGACATGGAGATGAAATTTATGAGCATCCTGTGCACCAGGAGCTTCCCCCATCTCAGGAGAGGTAGATGT
>JAOWBL010000002.1:11154470-11170878 GCA_028564865.1 Zenarchopterus dispar
ACTCTGATGACATGGAGATGAAATTTATGAGCATCCTGTGCACCAGGAGCTTCCCCCATCTCAGGAGAGGTAGATGTCAAAAAACAGATCCATCACAAATATATTTAAAGTATAAATCCGTCTGTATGTCCACGTAATTTCAATAGCAGAATGGATTTCTCTCACCTCATCTTTTTTTTAAATACTTGCGAGACAGTGTTTCAAGAGTTCGTCAGATGCACAAACAAAGACATTGAACAGATTATCAAGAAGGAAATGTCAGGAGATGTGAAAAATGCCTTCTATGCAATAGGTAAGAGGAGTCCGGGAGCTCATGCATGATCATATTTTGCTTTCAGTTTTTGGCTCTGCTGACACTTATTCTGTGACTGACTCTCAGCTCTGTTTTTCTCTCTGTGTTTTACTATCAGTTCGCAGTGTGAAGAACCAGCCTTCTTACTTTGCAGACCGTTTGTACAAAGCGATGAAAGTACGTGTTTACTCATAGCGTTTCAGGTTTGCGCAGTTACACTATATGATCATACTGCAGCTCATCATCGGCACACCGAGTGCCAAAGATAGCAAGTGACGAACTCAAACGTCTGCAGCTGCTTTATCAATATCAGAATAAGTAAAGTAAATGCTGATCTGCTCTGCAGGGTCTTGGGACAGATGACAGAGCTCTTATCCGCATCATGGTGTCTCGAAGTGAGATTGACCTTTTCAACATTCGTAAAGAGTTCAAGGAAACACATGACGCATCGCTCCATGAATTCATCCAGGTAGAAACTATGATTGTAAGTCTCAGTCTTTGCTTACTAACATATCATGCTCGGTTTGTTTTGTTCTCATCTGGCTTGTGTGTCTGTGGACTTTTTGTCTCATTTACCTTTGTCTTGCTCTGTGTGAGCATGCACATCTTTTATCTGCTGCTGCTGTGGTGGGGTACGGTAATCTATAGCTTCCTGCGGTGGACTGCGGCTCTGTGGCTGCTGCACAGCTGTTAAGGAATTTCCCTAACCTAACTTCCTCTTTATATATGCTGTATGATTGGCTGGCGGCTGCAGGGACAGGAAGTTCCTCAAAACAGTTCTATAATAACTTACAGATGAAATCACCGTGACACCAATACATGCTCGCGAGCAGGATGCCCTGGATTTGCTTTGGCAGAAATATTATCAGATTACGCAACAGAAAGTATTGCAATATAGTGTTTATTCTGAAGTTTGTAGATAATGAAAAAACATTTGTCACGCAATTTATTTTTCAAGTTTTGTAGTTTTGTTTTGCAAGACAGAACTTTGAATAGGATGTTTTTATGTAGTTTTGTGTTACCATAAGTTTTGTATATTGTGATCCTTCAGTGATTTTACTCTTGTTTGTTATGCTAAATTTGGTTAAATATGACAGCTTCTTCGTCAAAGTCAGTCTTCCCCTGAGGGTTTTTTTTTCTTCTCATTTTGTGGTAATTGAGACACAAACAACACACCGCTGGGGTGCAGGAATTGCAAAATAGGTGATGTCAAGGAGAAAACGCAAAAATAAAAATGATCAGTTGACCTATATGCTCACTCACAGTTTATCCCTGAAATGTGTCAGACATAATAATTAATGGAGAAACCCAGGTCTTTGGGGGTCAAATCTGTCAACTAGTCATCCAGAAAATAAAGACAGCAGATCTGTGTCCAATTTCAGGTTTAATGGGAGACCATAATGTCTCCAAATAAACAGAATCTACTTCTTTTGCAGCTTAAGATCTTTGAGGTTTAGAATAATGGATTTTGTTTTACAACCACAGAGCTTGCAAGGTTTACTGTCTTTTCAACAAGACCAAAACATACCAATTAGCTTCTCCTCCTTGTCTTGGTTGTGCTTCACCCACTAGCTTGTTCGCTGCTCTTCTTTTCATTGGTTCCTCACAGAACATGAAGTTTAGCCTCAGGTCCTCAGCCCACCGGTACTCAGGACGGATTCTTCCAGTCTTCGACATTTCAGAGACTCTAGGTGGTGCTTTACAGATTCAAAACACAGATAAAAAACAATAACTCATAGGACATAATGGCAAAACGCATCCCAAGGCCTGGATGTAGCCCCCCCGGACCATCTCATACTGACCCTCCTTAAGGAAAAGCAATACAACACCAACATTTATCTGAAAGATCTGCATTATGTTTGGGTGATTGAGTAAGACAAGGCCAGGCAAGGCAAGTTTATTTATAAGGCACAATTCAACAACAGGGTGATTCAAAGTGCTTTACAAAGGCATTAAAACGTCATCACATAGCAGAAAAAAAGCATGATTTAATTTTTTTAACAAAAAGAAAAAAGAACAATACAGTATAAAATGTATACTTTATACGGCCATATAACTGCAACAGCAAAGAGTGCTTCCTACGTGCAGTTGACACCAAATGTTGCTGCTTTATTCACCACTTGTCATAAGATTATCTTGTAGGTTGCATCTCCTTGTTCCCAGTCACATTTGCATACGTTTAAAAAAGGGTAAAGAAAAAAGATGCTTTTGAAAAAGAGGAAGTGTTCCAGTAAAAACGTATTGTCCTGTGTGTTTTATAATAATAACGACGATTACTGAGGTTTAGAGGTCATTGTCTACAAGCGTCAGCAGATAT
The DNA here is from genome assembly GCA_028564865.1 of Zenarchopterus dispar. Classification (NCBI taxonomy): domain Eukaryota; kingdom Metazoa; phylum Chordata; class Actinopteri; order Beloniformes; family Zenarchopteridae; genus Zenarchopterus; species Zenarchopterus dispar. The sequence continues at coordinate 11,157,080 of JAOWBL010000002.1, forward strand.
AAAGGGTAATTCCACATTGAGCTCCATGTTATTGTTTCTAGTTAATTTTGTTCTTTTTTTTCTGCTGTTTTGCTAGTTTGCAACCTGGAAGTAAATGTCACTTTCCTGTTTTAGCTTAATGATGATCAAATATTTGATGTGGATTTGAGCATTTCCCTCTAACTCATACTTGTTCTCTGTTTTCGATGCACATTCAGGGTGATACCTCAGGAGACTACCGTAAAACCCTGCTGATTCTCTGTGGAGGAGAAGATTAAACCTTTCACATCTCTGCAGATTTATTCACAGACTTAAGTGACCACAAGATAAGCCTGTTCACAGAGTCAAAACAGTGGGGGTGTACGTTTGCATCCGTTGCCAGTGTTCTTCACTTCTTCTGCCGCTCATCAGCCAAACCAAGTCACCTACTTCAAGGTTGACCTCTCAGTCTTGCAAGCCACTTTTCTGCCTTTATGTCTAATTGCCAGGGTGATTTGTCTTTTTTTTTACATAAAGATGTTAGTGTTGAAGTGGGCTTCACAGGTACAGCCACACCGCATATACTAGTAAACGCTCAAGCAGTGCCTTCACATTGCCGCACGTCCAAAGAGTACTGTAATTTCTGTGGTATCAAATATACCTGAAATAAACATACACATTTAGAAAACTGTTCTCCTCTCTTTATTTCTTACATTTAATGTAATCTCACACAGATCAACAAAGCACGTTTTCTCCTTCTGTAGCGTTTTGCTTTACAGTTTGCATACGAGGCGACAATCCAGAGATGAGCTGTGCTGGTACTGGCTGCAGCACTGGGCTGAGCAAAATGGGAACTAGAATTTTTAACGTCAGGAAACTCCCACTCTACTTTAGTACTTCTTCTGCTTAACAGATTCAAAAATACCCCTGTGTTGTAGTTGCTCATGAGCGTGATAACAGAGTAATAATGTACTCCAGCTAATTTTAGACAGGAGCTAATAGGTGTAATGAATAGAAATAAATCAACTGCAGTTCCCATGGTTGGTTTTGTATTAGCACTGCAGAGATACAACATGACTGAGCAAAACTTGAATTCACTTTCTGTGCTGTGGTAGGATTCATTGCATGTGTCTCATTAGTACTTGTATATAAGTGCAAGGCAACTGTCTCTGCTCTTGTTAGAGCCTCATTTGGTTGCCTTTGTTTGAGCGCAGCTGCTGTCAGGACATTTCAAGTTAAAAGGGGAAAGAGAAAAAAAAAAAAAGAGACGTATGTGGCGAGGAAATCCCCTCCAGCACGCCAAAGTCCAAGGCAACAAATACACGAGTCTGCAGCAGCCACTGACTTTGGTTTTAATGGCACACCCAACCTGAAATAGCTCCATTTGATGATAATTACAAGAGATAGAGAGATAACTACAATAGCACTATCAACATCAGTATATACAATGTTTTTGAATTTCCCTTTTGATAACGGGGGATTTTTTTCTTTCTTTTTTTTTTTTTTTACTGCAGTAATGCTCAGCTTGAGATTACGGTAACTATATCAAAGTCCTCTGAGAGAGTCATGGGTGCTGTTTAGCTGTTTACTTTATATTTACATGACTGTATGTCATGATGTGATCATGCTAACAGGCCATGCACTGCACTATGCCACATGTAGGCCCGTTGTGTGCAGTGTGTGCTATATTTTAATGGCTCTTTTTGTACCATTTGTGTTTTTTTTCATGTGCAACCAGCATGGGGCTGCAAGCCACTGCACAAAATGATTTAAATGTACACAGTTCTCTTTTCATGTGCTGTCTAACTCAGTGAAGGGAGGCCACACAGTTGGATACACACCAGGTTCTGTTCAGGCTGAGCCTGCAGTATCAGGCCATTTTACTGGGGAATTCCCTACGTCTCACAGTGAAATTGCTTCCTCCTTATTCACCAGTTTCCTTAAAAAGTGCCTCTCGGACACAAGCTAAATGTGTGGGTGAGTTGTTTATTTTTTCTTAACGTTTTACCATATGGATATCAATGCTTGTTCTTCCTAGTATCTATGTCATGCATTACTTCTTTTTTTTTTCTCATGGATGACTTCATCCACTTTACATTAATATTCAGAGAGCTGCAGTCGCCCTTTGTTAGCAACATAAACCAAGAAAAGTACTGTAGTTAAAATATTTATTTTAAGGTCTTACTATCTTAAAATTCTCCTGTATTCGGTGGCCTCCACAAACTATGCATCACAGTTTATTTTGTTATGCTTTCTTATTCCTAATATAAATGTATTTTAAGTATGAAGATGTATTTTTAAAGCACCATAAGAGTGCTTTTGAAAGAGTTGCATCACAATTACAGATATGCTGTAAGATCCTTGACAGTCTGGCATGCTGCTTTACTGGATTTGATGAAGCCTAAGTTTAATGTGCTGTTAAATATGATATAATTAGCCACTTAAAGTTTAAACAGAAGCATGTCTGGGGCACTTTTCTGCCTCTGCCCGTTTTCTAGTTTCTGGGTTTATTTATTTTAAGCCTGATTATGATAGAGGCTCAGTAGCTGCAATACTCCTGATTTAAACCTCGGGAAGACAGTTGAAGTCACTGCTTGCAAACAAAAGGGCATTTTGTATTAAGTCGCACAGAGCTAATGACTATCAGCTGCTAATTTCTGCTGCTTGGAGATGGGAGACTGGACTGTTCCTGTGCATCAGCAGGGTGAGGTGCAAGCTCTTGTGACACAGCGGGGCTTCAGACCAGCAGTTATTCTCTCTTATGTGTCATCTGCTCACTTTACTTCCATTTCTGGGTGAGGAAAATGCTTTAAAGTGTGTTGGACAGGAGGCATGAGGCTAAAACAGTGTGTGCAGTTTGTTACTAAGTGGGACTTAATGATGGGTGACATTTCCTGTATCCTTAGGCTTTTTGTTTTTTGTTCTGTGCCGGCAGGCTAGAGTCATCACCCTGTTTATTGTTTCAGCACATCACAGCAGCCTCGGGAGGAAATACTATGCACCAATAAGTACTGAAAAAGGTGTTTGGTTGCAGGCTCAAGACTAAGGAAAAAACATCTTTGCATGTGAGCCACATGAGATGCGTGCTTGCTTTTTCCTGTGGCCATCAAATGGCTCTCCGGGGAGACACATTCACACAATTTACCAGCAATTTCTGACCAACAGGATACATACAGTGCAGCTGTGTATGTTTCTGTACGTGACTGACTGGTTGAAGCACATGGCCTAAGCAGTTTAAGATTATCTTTTAACGACAAAAGGGATTTTAAAATAACAGTTGTGGCTTATAAAAGCACAAGTCTATTACAGAGTCCAGCCTGTGCAGTCTGTCAGCCATTTCCTTTTGTCTTGTAGCTTAGTCTTTGTCTTTAGAGCGAAACTTCTTTTCAAAGAGATTAAGTTAAAAAAAAAAAAGTAATGAGAAACCAGTTAAAGAAGATGATATTTTGTAAATCAGAATCAATTACTAAACTAGAATCTCGGCAAATATGGTGTGCAGGAAGTACTAACTGCAGCTGCTTAAAGAGATCATCAGAATTTTAATTCAGACTACTTTGGCTTGATCATTAGCGGTGTTATGTATAGCAAAACATACACTAGTTATCTTTTTATTTTATTTTATTTTATTTTATTTTACTTTATTTTATTATAGAGATAATCTTTAACAAAATTACTGGGAATGATGTCAACCATAGTTTCAGGAACTATGTCAAACTTAATTCATACTTAATAAAGCACTGTAAAACCCCCATAAATCTGCCTGACTAAAAGTGAACACAGCATCTCTGTTTATATTTTTCCGCTCAGTGTTAATTTAACAGTGGCAGTGTTTCTGTGTTTGTTTCCATTATATCAGTGCAGGTGGGTTTTTTGTTGAGAATTCTTAGAACAGGTTAACATTACATGTGACTGACTTTTTGATAAAACTTGTTTATAAAGACTTTTTTTTTTTTTTAATGGCAGAACTAAAACCATATATCACATATTATGAGTTGTTTTAACGAAATATGGGTTACTCAGTTACTGAGGAAAAGGCAATTTGGATGTATTCATTTATATTACCAGCTGAAGGAATTAATCAAAGCGGGTTTACTATTATCATTTTTATAATGTGTATGTTTTTTATGTCATATATACTCAGATGAACAAGGATGAGTAAGCATGTGTGAATAAATGTAATGTGGACAGCTATAAAATCTTTATTTTTATCAGATGAACAGAAAGGCCATCATCAGAGTACTAAACTGATGAAACACAGTAAATATTTTTACTGTCCTGTCTCAGTGGGATTTGGACTGATGAGTTGGCAATATGGAAAATGCCAAAAAGAAAAAGGAGAGGGGAAAGTATTCTTAAAATTACTTCAGCATTCATTTCACTGCCTATGAACCCAGGATGTTTCAAATTTTGTCTTGTCTGATTATTCCTTCATTTTTAGGTCTACATGCTTTTACCACTTGGTAATGTTGTTTCTCACAACACTTAACATGGGATTTAGAGACACCAGGAAGTGGTATTTCAGTGTATACCCCCCCTCCCCCCCAATTCTTCCTGCAAACATATCTGAAGGTGTGCAGCATTTGGGAGTTGTTTTTTTTTTCCTTTTCATTTCAGTACTCTTTTCTTTCACAACCATGTCTTTGTAATCTGTGGAGAATATGGTGACAAATTATCACAGACATTTGCTTTTGGATTCATTGTTGATGACGGTCCTGGTGGCACTTTTTGTTTTATTTCCTCTATGATCGGGATTATGGTTGTGATGGTATTTCCCAGATAATGCTGAGCCAAGAAATGTCAACACCACCACTGGAAATGATATAAAAGATTTGTTTTGTCCCACCATCAAGATTTAAGTGGCATTTGTGAGTGTAGCTCAGTACTGCAGTGACAAATATTTCCCAGAGTAATTTTTTGACAATAGACTTATCTCAGTTTTCAGAAAATACCCTGCTCTTGATGTAAGACTGTCCGAGGGGCCGTAGATGGATGCAGATCTTAGGCTTGTACCATTGGCCTTCAAGCACTAAAATTCCTCTAGATTCCTTGAAGTAGTTGATGATTTGTGTAGTGTAGGAGAAAAATGCTAATCCAGCCTCACATTGTGAAATATTGTTTTTAAACACATTTTTTTATAAACTCTGGATTCAATATGTTGAACTCCTGAAGTACAGAAATGGATTCATATTAACAAAGTCAATTGAACTGATGTGACAAACCATGAAATATCAGGTTTGTACTGTCAGCAATTAAAGGAAAATCATTTGGAGATGTAAATATTCATTTAAGTTGAGCATGTCAGCATAGTCAGCTTAGGGTTTTGTTATCACATTTCAATTTCTCAGACTAGATGTCATAGTATCAATTCATAAAAACAGTATGTTTTAAGTAGTAGAGAAAACAGACATTTTTACTTTGTTTTAATTATACATTCCTAGTTCTCATACCAAAAGAAGGGAAAAAAGTTAACCTGAATGACGACAGCACAATTTCATCTAGTGTGTAGTGTCCTGTTACTTCAAAGGAAATATGTGATGCAATAACAGAAACCCCCACCAGCCCCTTCTTTGACTTTATCAATGAGAAAACTAAAGCAATTCATAGAAAATGGTCGCGCAAGTTCCTACTTGAACCTAAGGGGGTGGATGGTGTTGGTGGTGAGGAGGGGGGAGGCACAATGTGTTTTCTTTAAGCAATTTTGATTCAAGAGACAATTTAGTCTTACTTTTTTGAGTAATAGTTCCATACACCCATGTATCACAGTATCATCTTTGCCTTTTTTATTGATAAATATTTTTTATTGATAAATATATCTATATATATTTTAGAAATATTTAAATATACATTATGGACACGAGATCAGTGATGCTTAACAGAAACATCTGAATATAAATTTATCAGCATTTTTTTTTTTTTTTTTTGCCACAGTGTTTACATTAGAGTGAGAGGCTTCTCTTGCGTTAATGTTGTTCCCCCGCCCTTCTAAACAGAGCTGTGCTCCCATTGGTCCGCAATAGTGGCCGAATCAGAGCTGTGCCCTGAGTGGTTCATTCCAGTAGACCAATCAGAGCTGTTTACATCAAACACTGCGAGGTGGAATTTCCCAGGTTACGGCAGAGACTCAGCATACCACTTCCGCAGTAGATGTCTGTCTAAGCAGAGAGACGAGAGGCCACTGCGAGCTAAAAGGTACCCAGGCGAAAGACAAACAGTTTGTTTTCGGTTTTGCCGTTTAACTCACTACGACGACTTGCTCGCTGTGTCGCTAAAAGTATTAGTCTTTTGGGGGAAACGTGAGGAGTTGACGGCTTCTTGTTGTCTGCCGTTAGCCATCCGACGGCTAACGATGTTGCTAACAATTTGCATGACAACAGCGAAAACTAACAGTAGCCTTTTGCTGCCAGTGAAGGTGGCTATCACCAGCCGGATGAGGGTGTATTTAACTGTCGTCTGTTTTATTTTAGTCGAATCCATGTTGCTTTAAATATTTACCCCTCTCGGCTTTTGTCTCTCTCTCCCCCCTCTCCGGATATGATGGTTGTAGTTGTCATATTTAGCCGTCACCAACGCGATCCATATGTGTCACCATGGCAGAGGAGCATCACGGTGATGCTGCTGCATTTTGTCATCTCACAGTGGTCCGATAATTGAATTTCTTTTGTCAGTATAGACAACATACAAATGACTGATTGGGTGATATTTAATATTTTCCACTTCTTAGCGTCTGTGATGCGTTTCTACTCAATACTCCAGACTATTTCTGGTGCAGATCATTCAAAAGCTGTCCATCCTTAGACTGTACAAGCAATGCAAAAACAAACAAATGGATGATGTAAACGTTTGGTATGCATTTTTGGTTTGCTTCACTCAACAATTTTTGCCTCTTTTTTTTCACAGTTCAAAGGATCATGTGTAGGAAGTGAGCAGGAGCAATGGAAGGTAAAGGACCATATCGCATCTATGATCCAGGTGGGAGCGAAGTCAAAGGCAGAGATGAGGCCGTAGGGGGGAGCAGCTATCGACAGCTGCTGGAGGAGAACAGCATACTGAGGGAAAGGATGAAGGGACTTAAGAGCTTGGGTAGGTTTCAGAAGAGAGTGCGGGCATCTGATGGCCGTGAGCTGAGGGCAGCACAACCTGTTCTTGCTTGCCCTCTGCTCACGGCCATCAGACAGTTAAATGTGACACTGCATCTTTTTTTTTTGTTTCATCTGTAGAAAATGTGCTGTTACATCTTCCTTAACAGTTTTTATAAAACACATGCCAGTGAAAATTAACAAATGCAGAAAGTGTGGTAGCGTGTAGTAAAACAGGATAATCTTCACTGACCATGTTTTTGAAAAGCCTAATTATTAGTGGTGTGATTGTACTGAAGGCTCCTTTACTGACTCACTCAAAGATTGATGTCTTCAAATAATTTTGCTGAATATCATGTCCTGATTGTTCTATTGATGGTTGAGTTTCGTGGAAAAAAAAGAAGCTAGATAAAGTGATATTTCAGCTGAAAGATCTAAGATCTCTGAAACTTGCAGGCGATTTGCTAGAAGAGTCTCAATCAGAGGCATCTCGACTGCGGCAGCGAGTGGAGGAGCTTGTGAGAGACAATGAAGCCTTAAAGTCCTCCAGCTTTGCTGCCAGTTTGTGTGCAGGAGGGCCTGTTCCAACTGAGACACAAAGTAAGCCCCACAGACTTGATGGTAATTAGAAATTAAATTAATTTCAAAGACCTTCATATTCTTCAACTACACTTGAACTTCTTTTAACCTTGATCTGGCTATGGTTTATTTCAGGCAAACCCTGTTTACACACCACAGTAGAGAAGGAGGAGCAGTCAAGCTGTTTAGGAAAGACACTTCAGCCTGAGAAGCCCACTGTAAGTAATATGACGATTGTAGAATTGTCTGTAAAACTGCACATAAACATGATAAGGGAGTACATCCGGCACACAGGGAACTTTTATTACATTTATTTATTTTTTTATAACATGTTTTTGACTTTGTTATAGATTTTGCTCGTGAAACGTTGCTTCCTAACTTTGTTTTATTACAGGAGGTGTTATCTGAATTTGAGGGGGTCAAAACGGAGAGAAAAAATTCTGATGCTTTGATTGTACGTACCAAAATAAATACTTGAAATTAACTATCACAAAAGCTCAAATTTGGGATAAATTATACCATTTGCTCCAAAAGGCTTACATGATCAGAGCATGACTACATGTTTGATTTGAGATGTTTATGAATTATAGTGATTTATTGAGGCCAGATTCAGCGTTTTGTTTTTATGGCCGTTTCCTCAACTTTGGAAATCCATTTTTGGTGTGTTGACTCACCAACAAACTCAACACTGGTAGCTCCAGCCTGAGTCAGCCATGGGAAAGTCCAGGATTATTACTGAACAGAAATACTCAGTTGATTCATTTACACTACACTCCTAGGAAATGTTAGTAGGGCACTTGGCATAGTTTTTTAGGTGTATACATTTGTAGGAATAATGTTACTGACTAATCTGTCCCATATTTGGCACTGGTGGCACTTCTAACAAGAATATTTTTCTAACTGTATTGCCACAGCCACGTTTGTATTTAATTTAAACAGGAAAAACTGGTTAAAGTTTTCATGGTAATCATCTGTTGCTCTCTGTAGAAATAGCAACGTTATGACTCTTACAGAGTATTTTGTGTTGGTTTAGGCTCTTATGCAGTTGTTCACTTGCTTACTCACTTTGAGAGTGTGACTGACTTTTTACCTATGTGGGTATCTCCAGGCCGGATCAGTGGCAGGAGCAATCCCCCTCATTCCCCAGGAGAATAATGAGCTTGCAAGTCAGCTGAAGAGACTAGAGAGCTCTTTCAGTATATTTGCAGAGGAGTCCAACCCAAACCAGCTGTTAGCTCACCTTGGCCGCATGGCTGTGGAGTTTCACCATCTTTCCACAAAAGTCCAAAAGAATGAACAAAGGACCTCCCTCTTACAGGTATGTTGGACTAAAGATATCTTTAAAAACGAAAGATGACGAATCCTCGTCACATTGCTTTGATTGAAATCATGTCTCATGTCTGTGATTTTATTTTCTGTTTTGAGTAGAGTTTTTGGCACTTTTGCTTTCAGAAGCACTTTTACAGTGACTAGAAATTTGTGTTTATGTATTGGACTAAATCTATTTTTAAGTTTTAGTGTATTGAGTTACAACCATTCAGATACTGTTTTTATGTAACAAATGTTGGTGGTGGTCACTTTGAGACTACCAACAAGACATAGATGCAAGACAAATGCTGGTTAATCATTGCAGTCATGATTTGGTGTTTTAAGAAGTCATGAGTGTGGCCTGTGTACTTTATGTTAAACAAAGATAGTTACAGGTAAACAAGAACTGAAGTTTATGATTAGTCAAAATTGAGTAGACAACATCCTAAACCGAATTTAATGCATATATAGAGACCTTTTTTTTTTAAACTTTACTAATTTGTATAACAAATCTTTTGACATATATTAAGATGGCAGTTTATGTATTTAATCTTTAACTTAAAAAAAAACAAAAAAAAAAACCTTAGGCTGACACAGACATAGTGGTGAATTTCTAGCTGCAAGAAATGCACTATTTAGAAGAAGTGGTACCATGTCTTAACAGGTTATATAAATGACATCCCAACTAAGGGAACTGGATCTGAACTGAGAGTAACACAACCCGCAATGATTCTTTGGAGCTACTTTAAATATTTACCTTTCACGTGGAATAAAATGTTTTGAAAATTGATGATTGTTCATTTATGAAAGGAACATGTGAGGTAAAGGGCTGTATGGCAGAAAAGCACGTGGCATTTCCATGAGAATTCTGCTTGTATAACTGCATACCAACAAAATTGCAGACACAAAACACCTTTATGCATTATACCACTGGGTTACAGGTAGTTGCGTCTGCCTAAAAATGCCTATGTTATAGTATAAAATTATAGTCATTGTGATAATTATGTGTCCATATTGTTTTTTTAAGACTCTTTGTGAGCAGCTCAGACAGGAGAATAATGAGCTTCGAAAGAAAATGGAAGAAGATCATCATATCAGGAATCGAGACTTGGAACAGCTGAGGTAACGTTTCTTCTTTCTCTTTTAGTTTGGCTCATATTTTGTTTGTTTTGTGTTTCCTTGGCTTGACAGAAACTTCATTGTTGCGATAACACAATGTTATGCATTTTTTGTTGTATGATGGGAGATGATAGTTGAACATGCTTTCACTTCTGGTGGAGTGAGGGGTTTATTCCAGTACTTTCTGTTTTGGCGCTTGGTGTATAATGTAGGTTCTTCCCAAAGGACATTCCGAAGCTTAAGAAAACTCTCAACCAACTGTGCGCAAGGGATCATGTTCACGAATATTATCATTTTCATTTTCTTACTGATTTAGACAAGAGAATCAGAAGCTCAAGGAGCTGGTAACAGGAGGAGCGGCAGTAGCATCAACTGTGCCACCATCTGATACTGACACTCCGGAGGCCAAAGACGAGCCGGTTAAGGAAGAGTCTGCCACTGTCCGACCGAAAATGGAGGCCACCACGCCGCAAAAGGTATTTTACATTAAATTACAGTATATGAAAGACATTTTTCTTTAATCTCAGGTAATAAAAAATAAATAAATGCATTCCATTTATTTATATTTTTTTAATGTTCATATCGCATTCAGAAAAGTTCTCAATAAAATATTTATCAGTTAATTTGTGACTTCCTCCCATGTTGTACTCACGTGATGTCTGTAACTGAGGGTTGCTGTGGATTTAGGAATTTTTTGTGTCCTACCCCCCAGAGTGGGAAAGCAGCAGAGAAAACCCCGACTAAAGCATGTGACATAGAGGTGTATGAAAAGAAGATCAGGCTTTTGGAGAAGCAGAGAAAGGATGTGAGTCTTGGCTTGCTTTTTTTTTTTTTTATGTTTTTAGTTGCTGCTCATCCTCTTTTGCCATAGGGGAAAGTCTCTGTGTATTTGTTTCCTATATGTTCAGTGTTGTTTGTTTCGCTTTCTGGCACCGCTTACAGGTTCTGGAGGTGAACAAGCAGTGGGACATTCAGTGGAACTCCATGAAGTCACAGTTTGAGCAAAAGGTACAGTAATGACTTTGCAGCTATAATGAACAGTGTGGGAAGACTTCTCTGTGCCCTTGATTGTGTGTGTGTGTGTGTTTTAAAGGCTGTTTAAATGCAAATTCCAATTTAAAAAAAACAACATTATTTTTGTGAAAACTTAATTTGTTAAATGTTGAAAATGTTTGCTTGATTTACTGACTCAATCTTGGTTAGTCAAATCCATCAAGCATTCGTCAGTTTCTTTTTTTTGTTTTCTTTACGAAAAAGCTTTTTGGTATGTTTTAAAACTTTCCTACACGAGTTCCTGTCTATTAAAATAAAGCAGAGATAAACTTTTTGTTACTTTGACATAGATGTGTCTTTGTATGCAGTCCAAAAAGTCCAAAAATGATTTTCTCATAAAACCCTTTCTGCTCATTACAAGTAACCTATGTGCTGAAAAAGCAAGTACTTTACATATTGCCAACCTCCAACCCCCACTGAAGTTAAATTTAGTGACTTGGTGTCTTAATTGCCATATATGACTTGAATAACTTTTTTTTTTTTTTTTTTTTTTTTTAACTACTGTCACTGCTGCTATATATAGTGACACATACGTTTTGGTTTCTGTTTTTTTTTCTCAAAAAAAAAAATTAAAAAAGAAGTGAACTGATGCATTTTGCCAGTGGAACAAATCATGTTTTTTAATAATTTAAAATGAACTTATTTTCAAATTGGTGAAACATGAACAGAAGATATCTTTTAAAGAGTGCAGGACTGAAATGTGTGTGCAACAGTTGGCAGTGGTACAGCTGTATGCGTGTCTTTTTTTTTTTTTTTTTTTTGCTGTGCTTGTCCAGTGGAAAAAGGTGCAATCTTGCAATAGCTTGCTATCTTAGCACACTTACCACAAGGCCGTCAAGGCCTTCAGTAAGAATTCCCCTCACCTCTCTGGTACCCGCCGACTTCCTGCTGTGGTGCAGTCAGAGGGCAGCAACAACACACAAATATACACACTCTTGCGCTCATATTCACACACCTGCGTTAATGCACACCCGCAACTTTGAACATGCCTGCATTCACACTTTAAGATGGGGACACCATGCAAGGCTGGGTTTAAACCACACAACCCCAGATGTATCCATTTGCGTCACTAAGTTCGTTCATATTTCATACAACAAGAGAACTGCTTGTTTGCAAATGTGTCCTCATTTCTATCACATAGCTTGTCATTCAGTAATTACGTTTATGTTGCACTTGACCACATGCACAAAGTGATGATTATCTTGTGATGATTATTTTTTTCTTCTTTTCGTCCTGTATGGAAATTGCACATTACATCTGTCATTTGCAGACTGAGTGACGTTCTAATCAGCTTGATGTTTTATCCGTTAGATCACAGACCTCAGACAACGACTGGCTGAGTCCCAAAAGACTGTGCTTGAGCTGGAGGCTGAGCGAGAGCAGAGGCAGCGTGACTACGACAAGAAGTTGCTGCTGGCTAAGTCCAAGATTGAAAATGTACAGGTGAGAATCCAAGCACATGTGGTTCAACAAACTTGGTTTAGAGGAAAGAAAAAGGTTCAAGCATTCCTCAAGAGAAGCATTCTCAGCATTTTGGGTGTGTATGACCCAGGGGGAGAAGGAGTGTTTAAACTCTGAGACGACTGAGCTGAAGCAGAAGGTTCGCTACCTACAGGATCAGCTCCTGCCCCTCAGCAAACAGAGAGAGTATCAGGAGAAGGAGATCCAACGCCTCAACAGGGTGGGTGTCAGAGTTTAAAAAAAAAAAAAGAAAGCTAATATCAAGTTCGGGTACTTTTCTGTCTATGTAATACTTCCTTTTGTCTTACTTCAGGCCTTGGAGGAAGCCTTAAACCTTCAGTCCCCTTCATCCTCACAACAACCTCCTGGTCAGGGCAACTTTGCAGATGCAGCGAACAACCTCAAAAAGCAGGAACTACTCACTCAAATAGCTGTGCTAAAAGAACAGGTAGGACATGTAACAAGATGCATGTACACTTATAAACTGAACTGAGTCACGCTTTATTGAAATACAAGAAATAATATTGTTGCAGGATACACTTTTTTTAAAAAAATCTACTTTTTCTCATAACTATAATAATGATGATGATGATGATATTCATAAATATCATCAAGGTCTCAATAGTGAGTCATTGTGTGATGCTCTTTTAGTAAGCATAAATGACCTTTGTTGACTGGCACTTACTCCAACAGTGACTGAACACACTCTGTTGTTTAATTAACATCCAGTATTGTAACTTTTCTTGACACACTCTTGTAACAGTATTTTACAACTGGCTCATCTGGCTCTAGACAGTTGCGCTACTTACATACATTATAATTTCTTACAGCTGTACAAGAGTTAAAGATATTTTCCTTAACTGTGTTGTCATTTGGTAATTTAGGTAAAAATCTTTGAGGAGGATTTTAGAAAAGAAAGGAGTGACAGGGAGCGAATGAATGAAGAGAAAGAAGATTTGAGACGGCAAGTTGAGAGACTCCAGGGTCAGATTACCAATTTGACTAATCAGGTAAGTTTTGTTTTCATACAGTTTTGTCCAAAAATGTGACATGATCAGAATTGTATAGCACAATAAATAGCAACCAGGGGATGATTATAGCTAAACAGCGCTAATGTCATATGTATTTATTAAATATGTGTGTGTGTGTGTATATATATATATATATATATATATATATATATATATATTTGTGTTTATTTAGCTTCATCAGGCACAAAACGAGTGTCAGAGAGAACGGACGGAG
>JAOWBL010000002.1:11170978-11210501 GCA_028564865.1 Zenarchopterus dispar
TATATATATATATATATATATTTGTGTTTATTTAGCTTCATCAGGCACAAAACGAGTGTCAGAGAGAACGGACGGAGAGATGTAAGCTGGAGAGACTGCAGATGCAGCATCACAAACAGGTACTGGCTGCAGCTCATGTCTGCTACTGCAGTTCTGTTGAGATGGTTAATGACATCAGACTATATAGGCTGATGTGTGTGTCTGTTGTCATTCTGGTCATATGTGAAAGCACATTCAAGCTGGAACAAGATATTACCTGTTCATGTCTAAAGATGTGTCAGAAGTTTACAAATAGAGGAAACGCTTGCAGACTACTGCCCCCTTGTGGCAGAATGGTTGTAGACTCTTGGAAGATGAGCTAGGCTACTGTATGTTTTATTGGACAGGGCTGTAACCAAAATAAGCTTTACTCCAGTTAGCAATATTGCAATGCATTCGAGAACAGCAGGGGGGATGTTTACACGCCTAATTGGGAGGCAGCTGCAGCAGGGTTGAGGGTCTGTGGTGGCCCATGCCAAGACAAGGCCGCTGAGAGTAGCGGCCGTGCACTGACTGGGGATCACATGTGTACTTGTGATCCGTCGTAGGGGCAGCAGCAGAAAAGACGTACCTCAGACCCCACGTCAGGCTCAGTGAACGGCCCGCTGAGCCCCCCCTACTGTGGTCCCTTTGTGCAGGTGGGAACACAGGGTCTTGAGGGATGGCCCATACACTTCCCTCCACGGATGCCCAATGCAGCAGGCGCCGCCGCCGCCGCAGCAGCAGCAGCACCACCCCCTGCTCGAGACTTCCAGCCCATAACTGTTACTCCGGTAAGGAGTGTTTCTGTTTCACTGAGGAGTTGAGACTTTTTTTTTTTTTTCAATTAATCCTCTCTTTCCTTTACCTCCTCCCTACTTTCTCATAGCCGCTTGCATTTATGTAGTCATAATTGTTAGGCTTTCAGCAAAGACAAGAGAGCTACAGTTTGAAGTTGAACAGCATTTAGGGATTTGAATTGAAATGGCGCCATCTCTTTGACCAGGGTTTTCCTTGGCAGATGTCATTCGCTCAACCCCGAGGGTCCAGAGCAGTAGGAGAGAGTTCAAGACCACCACCAGAGAATGCAGGTATAGTGCAGCCAACCAAGTACAACATTGTTTTCTTTTATTTTCTTATAGATATTTATGTGCACTACATGACTGCTCCGAGACTTAATTACTGTGATGTTTCCTGGATTATAAACTTAATCAAATGCCAAAGGCAGTCTAGTTAAATCAGTGATACTCTTCATGTAAATCACCACTGATATCAGACTTTCTGTATTTATTTTTTTTTTTTTCCAACATGAAACAACTGCAAAATGTAACCCATGATCGAAGTAGCGTAGCCATATATGTTGTGACTACATAAATGATCCAGTTTTAAACTTTTTAATTTATTGAGTCTTTTTAATTGTGTTTGTCCAGATCAGTCAGCAGCAACAGCGGCTGCAGCAACAGTGTTTGGAAAAAGGGAGAGACAGAACATAGACCCTGGAAAGCACTAAAGCATCACCAAACCCACCTAAAGGAGTCTGGGTAGTAGCATGAAACCAATTTGTTTTTGAGTTGATACGGTGTGATTGATCTATAATTTTCCTACTGAACTGTAGATATCCTATTGTAATGTTGTTTATACTTGCGTTTTATAAGGCTATTTGTGAAACACTTCAATATTCTGAATATAGTCATGAAATATTATTTTAGATTTTTTTATTGGAAACTTAAGTCATTTGTTAAATAGGTTGGAATAATTAACATTGCTCTTTTTTTTTTTCTTCATCCAGAAAATATACCTATTGTTTCTCTGCAAAGATGTAACAACTTACTTAGTTTGTTACTTGTAGAGTAACAGGAAGCCATTCCCCAATAAGACTAAGACAATATATACTCATTCCAACAATGAATGATTATATAGAGACACTGAATCATAGACTATAAAATGTGAATGTTAATTGATTTATGAGGATTTCTACAGTGCCATTGATGTTATAGAACTGTCCAATATGTGTAACTGTTCAAAAGTGGTTGTTGAATTACAAAAAGTTTGGGAAATGAATTTTAATGGTATCATACCAAAAACATGATTGTGATTACTGATAATTTATTTATAACCTGCTGTTTTGATAGTTGCATTGACTAAGTGTAAATCATTGTCTTTAGTAATGCTGTTCTTTCTATGTTGTTAGTGTAATCCCAATATATTGTAGCTATTGACATTGTATGTTTGTATCAGACACAGTACACGATCCACAGTACATACACAATTTTTTTTTTCCTCATTATGATGGACCTAATCTCATTAAACAACACTTTTACTTGGTTTGACCACTCATTCTGATACTTACCCTCCTCTTCTTGAATCCTGTTCCTTTTTAGCCTCAACATGCAGCGACTAGAGGTTTCTGCAGCAAAGTTGTGGGGCGGCAGTGCCGACTACTCTCTTCCTTACACGTGTTTTGCCACACACCGAGTTGAAATTACTGCAACCATTTCTGAGCATACCATTTTGCAGTTGTGCAGCTGCTTCTCAGAAAAAAAAAAACAAAAAAACAAAAACAGAACTACTCTTCTGGATGTCCAGCTGTGCTTTCTGTCCCCTTCGATAAATAACAGTTCATGCCACGTGAAATCAACCCAACAAAAATGCAGTAACACAAAAATTCAGGATCCACTCCTTGAGATTGTAGTCTTAAAATGCTGATACGATCTCAAAAGTCAAGACTTGCCCATTTTAACCAAACACCAGTTATGATTTCTATGATTATTGTGTACTTTAAGTCGTCAGATGAAGGGCTTTGAAATGTATGGATGAAATTTGGGTACTGCTAAGTTTTCTTTAACAAGTCAAAAAGTACAGAGGAACACAATCCTGATGGGTGAGAGCTGAGAGGAGATATTTCTGGACTTGCACTTTGAAAGAATTGCAGTAACTACTCTACTGGCAGTTGAATTTTATTGGTTTGTAGGTTTTTTTTTTGACTTTTTTTCCTCCCCTCTTATTTTTTTGCTATAGGCAAAAAGCACATGTGAGACTTTTGTATTTGACTGGCTTAATAAATCTATTCTAAATGTCTTGTTATTATGTTATCCTCCTTATTCACGTCTTTTTTTTTTTAAGAATAGAATTTTAGTTCATTTTGATATAATTTCCACTTTCCTTCCCTCCCAAACAGCCACAATTTTAAGGTCCCATGTAAAGAAAAGTCTACTCAGTAGTGTGCCTTTTCCCATGATTTATTAACATGTAGATTGTGATGGTTACCAGCTCCTGGGATGAGAAGGTGACATGGTGGGGTGGGATTGCAGGGCAGCCTGAATGCACTGAAAAGCTGCCCTGAAGCCCGGACTCCAAGGAGACACCGCAGAGATGCTGCTTTCAAGCCTCCTCTTCATTCAGCATGCCACCTTCATGTATCAGAAACTGTCGATCACAATATGATCCACTAGCAAAAAAAAGAAAATCTACCATGCACTTGCTACAGACGATGTCGCAAGATCACATTTAATTAAAAAGATCCCGTGTGTACAACTGGAGCAGGTAATTTCGGATGTCGGCTCGGACTGTGGAAACGTTGACGCCTGGGTGCCACCTCATCACCGGCTTCCCGTGCGGTCCTACCAGGAACTTCTCAAAGTTCCACTTGATGTCGCTGATCTTGAGAGGTTCCCAGAACAATCTGCCGTTAGCGTTACCAAAGTCACCCCCAACTGGAGGGCAGGCGCTCTGCGTGGCGGGAAGCATAGTTGAAGTGAAGGTGAAAGTGCAACACATCGGTTTAGTCGAGTAAATAAAACCATTTACGCTGCTCTAGGTTTGGCTGTCTTGTCAGAAAGATTTGTTCTCAAGAAGTTTAAGAAACTTGAATTCAACTGATGACTACAAGTGGGTTAAAACATGTTTTCAAATAATACTCTCATTCGAAAGCAGACCAAAACTCACTTTCAGGAACGTGAAAACCTCCTGCTCGTCTTTTCCATTCACGTCACCTTTCTCAAACATCAGAAAGTTTGGGACAAAGCCGTTGCCTGGTCTGACGTGCCTGGAATCCAAGAAGAGAGCATCTTATCAGCGGACGTGCCACAGAGCACTTTGCAGCTCGGCAGCTGCCCCACGTTCACTGCAAGCTGAGATAAACGACGCTGTGTTACTGCAAAGGCTTTGCTAGGGAACCAGAGACGCAAACCTGATGTGTTCTTAAATATATTGTTCTGCTGAAAGCTGTCTCGCAGAACAAATGAAGCTTTATTGACTGACAGGATTAACCGAATGCTGGAAATTCCTTTGTGCATCCAGCGTCAAAGTTTCCTCTGTTCCAGCAGTCACTGCTGATCTTCTTAGAGGCTCAAATTTAGGACAATCGCATGTTTTTTTACATTTTCTTTAAGCTTCCTGAATAAGATCATATCGAGTTCCCTTATTGCTAAGTTTCAGAGTACCAAGGTTCCTCCTGAATTGCATTCATGTGCAGCTTAATTATTACGATTATTATTACTATTATTATTATTATTATTATTCGTAAACAGATGATGTTTAAAAAGTCAAACATTTCTCACGCTAAGGCTGGCAGGATTTCATGTCTTTCCCCCGGTTCCTGTTTCCCAAACTGGTTGGAGGGAAAACCAAGAATAGTGAATCCGTGAGGTTTCATCTCCTCGTGCAGTGCATTCAGTTCTGACAAAAAAAAAAAAGAAAAAAAGAAGCTGAAACTGTGTTTTTTTTTCTTCACATTGCATCATACAAAATATGAACCGTGTCTTACAGTCTCTTACCCACATACTGATAGGTGTATCTTCAGTATGTAGCGACATTGACGACGAGCACATGCTTGCCAGCGTAGTCACTGAAGCTCACAGTGCGGCTCCCGTTTAGAGTCTTTGCGTGGAATTTGTAGATGTTGCCATCTACGGATGAGTCACACATCTGGACGTACACAGACAAAAGGTCACATCAGGTTATGGCTGTTCTCGCTGGCTTAAAACCAAGAGACCAACTATTTCCACAAATGTTTGATTACGAGTGACACATTTTATAGTGTTCATACCACCTGCTGCCTTTAAAAGTACACGTGTCATACATATTCAACATATTATCAATCAGTTAAGATCCCTGTAGCAAATGCATTCTTAACTTGATGATAAACATAATAAAAAAAGAGATCATGTGTGCTGAGAATTTAAATTTCCAGTAAAGTGAATGTGAATCTGCAGCTTTGTTTTATATGATGCTTCTCCAACATGTCATAAGAATGATCTTTGCAGACTTATAAGAAACAAAAGCATTAGAGTAAGACCCAGCTGCTCCTGGAATATAAACTCGATTACAACTTTTAACTCTAATTTTTATCGAGTATGTGAAAATCATTTGACATGTTTGCTCAGGCAGAATAAAGACGTGTGCATTAATGCATGAATTTGCCCTCATTTTATAGAGAAGTCACCTGAGAAAAAACCCTGACGGTCAAATGGACAATGAATCTGCCATCTGTCTTGTCTTCAGAGCAAACATCGGCCGTTTTTTAAAATCAACCGACGACGCTTTACCCCAAACAAGCATCATCGGGGACATCTAGACAGCCTCCAGTCTTCTTCCCCTTCATCTTCTCGTTGTTACAGGCTGAACCACTCGTGGCATCTGCCCCACTTCAAAACAAGGCCCATGTCAAAAGGAGAACTTTGCTCTTGGAGCACCGGGGGCACTTGAGCAAAGAAAAGCTCGCAGCCTGAACCACAGATCTCAAATTAAACACTGAAAAATGATGTCCCCATGACTCGTGCTTGACAAATGGCACGGATGGTTAATGCATAGTTAATAGAGGTGGAAACAGGCAACAGAATAATCTTTATAATCTATTTAATTCACATTCATGCACACATACACACATATATATCACTTGCACTGATAGAAATAATAGTATTTTCATTGTCACTAAGTCTTGACTAGGAACTGTTCATATAATGACCAAATCTTCAAATCCTAACTTTAAAATATCAAATATTAATGAAAAAAAATATAATAAAGGCTACCACTGTATATGTACAATTAAAGGGGGAAAATGTTTAAAAAAGGAAATCTTAATTTCCAGAGCTGGGAAAGCGTCCCTGCTTGTTTTTGAATGAGGAACATTCCTGAAAACACAGACAGCATCCAAAAACACGGGCAAACTGCAGCGAGAACAAAAAACACATCAGCCAAGAGATAAGACAGTCGCCCAGAGGTTATAAAGGTTAGGTAAATGCCACGCACAACTGTCCTCGACGCGACAAAAAAAAAAAAAAAAAAAAGGGTTTTAATGGAAACGTAAACACCATTCATGCCTTTTCTGTTTCTGGCATTTGAGTTCAATGGAAATGGGGTGGTTTCAGCTTCAGTCTTTCCTGTCAAACAAACCTTTGACAAGCTTCTTTTACGGTTTAATTGCGCAACAACGCAGCACAGGTGTACACAGAGGGCTGATGGAAAAAAAAAGAAAGAAAAAATAAAGAAAAGGATGTCGTGTGACGTCAGCCTGTCAGAAATGAGCCTTGGAGAATGTGCGCGTGCGCGCGCGCGTTTCTGTCAACAGGTACCTGGATGAAGGCGCCTCCGGAGGCGCAGGGTCGCAGCAGAGCCAGCAGCAGCAGCAGCGGGAAGAGGGGCCACATCGCGCCGTCCGACACCGACATGGTGACCGCTCTCTCTGGAGGTCTGGCAGCTTCTCCCTCGGGATAAATGAACCCCACTGGCAGGGGGCGGAGGGAGGGGTGCACAGCTGGCTGAGGTGTCGCCATCTGCCGACTACACCAATCGCAGCCTATGCATGGATGCACGGATGAACGCAAACTGGTTGAGAGCAGTGGAAAGCCAATCTGAACAGAAAAAAGTCAGAACAGCTGGCTGCTTGTTGCAAACAACCATAAACACTATTCAGGGAGACCGAAAGTGAAAAATCTACTTAAAGATAAATCCATAGTAAGTTTTAAAGCAATGCAACTTAACCCAGGTTTGCTGAGTACAGTACCATAATTTCTCCTGAGCACCACTGGGTTATTTATTCATGGCTCATTCCTCCTCTCTGGAATCAGCCGTTGCCATGGTGAGCTTGTATTTGGCCATATGCCCCGTGGGTGGCTGACAGGCCTCTTTGCATGCTTGTCAGAGCAATTACTTTATCTTTCAGTGTTCAGCTCAGAGCTGCCGTTTCCTACAATTCAACAAGCAAAACTATGAGAAAGATATCCTCAAACTGAAAATATTTTATGTTATGATTGTTGTTGAATGACTGGCTATTATAATACTTTAAAAAAAAAATTGTGGGTAGCTCATAGGACACTGTTAAAAATGTTTGAAATATAACCCTGCTCCCGATAAAGGAAAACAAAGAAAAGAAAGAAAACTGTGTGACGTGTTGTGAACTCATAGATTTGATGAAATCATACAGAATGTATTAAACCCGTTTCTATAAAGTTTTTGAAGTTTCCTGAAGTGCAACGCAATGCAGCTAGAGCTAATCAAACCCTTCTGTGATGTCAGCCAAAGGTTTCAGAATAACATTTTGAAGCTCTGGTAGTTCGCCACAGGCTGTAAAAATTTCTGCACAAACTCTCTGTTATATTACCTGTAGGTTTTCTAAAGTACTGGCTTTGAAGCCTCTTTTTCTCAAACTACCCTGCACCATCACACAAATGAGCGAAGCGAAGAGACCCAGGATGCTTAATGGAGCTTGCTCACCTTATGCCAATCAAAGTCTGTCTTTGACTGATTTCTTCTCTAAGCTTTGTAGCACGATGATGATTGATAAGGACACGATAATGGCTAGCCATTAGCTGAGCCAACTAAGTAGAGCAATAATACAATAAATGTATTGGTTTATATAAGTTCACCTGTCAAGGTGAACTACTCACTTTTGGAGCCACACTATTGTTGTCATTTGAGGAAGAACACATTTGTTGACTAGTGCACTGGATTCATATTTCAAAATCAGACATTACCTGTTGAATGGAGCAAAACTTAAATTTGCAAAATTTCAAAATTTTTTCTAACTCTATTTAATAGCGACAAGTACAAGAAAAATAATAACAATATTGGCATATGTTGACATTTTGGAAAAACACATGCTTACACATCTGACATCTCTTCCTAGTTAGGGAGTGGTTATTACAGTCCAAACGTAAAATGTGTGTTGTAATATTAAAAAAATCAAATGATAACAATCACAGATTACTAAACTGGTGAAGTCTTGTGTTAAGCAAGAACAGACATTTCAGGTGAGATTCAATGAATTTAAGGTCTTTTATTTCAGTATTCGCCATCAGAGGTCGCTAACGAGCGCTCTGTGTCAGTAGTGACGTCACCACTGTCGGCGCAGTCAGTTAGCCTCTGTTAGCCCTCGGAGAGAGATGGCGTCCCTTCTGCAGCCGGATAGAGTTGTCTATCTGGTCCGCGGGGAGAAAAGTATAAGAGCGCCCTTGTCTCAACTATACTTCTGTCGCTACTGTAGCGAGCTACGATCGCTGGAATGTGTGTCTCACGAGGTACGTTGATCTTTTGTCTCATTACGACAAGGCAACAGTTAGCTGCTTTGTTGTTAGCGAATTTGCTAGTGGGTTTGACAGGTAGGTGGGACTTGTCCAATCTTCTCGCACGTTGTATGGTTAAGCTCCTTGTCAATCAAAGGGGTTTCCAAGCAATCCTCCCATCTCATTGGCTGTTGTGATACAACTTCCGCTGGATTTAGCGTTATGTCAACTGAGGAGAATACTTGATAGCCAATGCTACACTATTAGCGTGATGTATGAGATTGCCGGTCGAATAAACGTATGTGGGAAATGTTTTAGTAATTAAAATATTTACTTTAATGTTACACCCCCTATCTAAGGTCATTGATGTTTGATTCGTTTAACCTAATATTGTTTTTAGGCTAACATTTAGGTACACCACGCCCAAGATAAATGAGTTGTATTCTCCTGTAAAACATTATTTGTCTGTGGGGTCCCCCTTCTTTTCCAAATAAATTATATAAACAAGACTAACCTTACCTCTTGGATCAAAAACATAATTTTTCTTTCATGACATTATAAATAAATCAAAACCTTATATTTTTATAGTCTCCCTGAAGGTGCTCAGGTTAAGTTTTGTTGCATCTCTGTATCTGGTGACCAGGTGGACTCCCATTACTGTCCAAGCTGTCTGGAGAACATGCCGTCTGCAGAGGCAAAGCTTAAAAAGAACAGGTGAGGTTACCTCAGTCTTTCCATTTATCACATACCCATATGCCATTATATTAATGCCTATTTTTGGTTATGTCTGTGCTCTTGTGTAGGTGTGCAAATTGTTTTGACTGCCCATGTTGCATGCACACACTGTCTACTCGGGCTACTAACATCCCAGCTCCTTTGCCTGATGATCCTACCAAGACAGCCATGAAGAAAGCTTACTATCTTGCATGTGGCTTCTGTCGCTGGACATCAAGGGATGTGGGAATGGCTGACAAATCAGTTGGTAGGTAGTAATGTAATTTGGATTCAGTATTTTAAGAGTTAAAATTAGTGTAAAAGTTCTGGTGTTGTGTAACAGAATTGTTAATGACTGTCTTGAGTCTGATGTATGTGTTTGGTTTTTTTTTGTTCATTGCAGCCAGTGGTGGATGGCAGGAGCCAGAGAATCCTCATGCTCAGCGGGTATGTTTGTCCCTTGTGGTCATTTGAATTCTCACAAGCTGCTCACATGTTTCCTGATCATGCACTACTTACTTTTGAATAGCTGTGTCTGAGTCTGTTACATCTGCACTCATGAAGCCCAAGGCAAAAGCAAACTATGTGACTGCACAGTTGCTTAGGCAATACATTTGGCACAAACATCCAGTTATCAACTTCTCTGGACTGATCCAGTGGCTTCAGCCCAGTTAACTCTAATTACACTGACTGAGTATTGAAGTTGGATTGATTATTGGTCTTAAATAGTAGTTTGGTGTCACCTCACTCAAGGTAACAATTTTTCTGCAGATGTGGTGAGACGATCGCTCTTATAAAACACACACACCTGCAGAGCTCCTTATCCATGTTAGGAAATAAACTTGTTTGCCTTGTAGCCAAAGTGCAGGTGGATTTAAATATCTACAAGCATTTCCTTTAATTCATTTATTTACTTTAAATATTTCAAATGAGATATTATTTCACTTAATAAGTAGAAAAAAGAATCAGAATACTTTATTGGTTCCTGAGGGGGAAACGCTTATGTTAAGTTTGCCTGGAAAAATACTCTATGTAAAAGTGTGGTATAACTTAAAAAAATGTGGACAGAAGTTACTTTATATAACCATAAAATATAAAATCATTTACATTCTGCTGTGGCGTAATAAAGTAACAAGTTATTTCACAGATTATTATTTATTGCACATTGAGTTATTGCACCATTTTGACATGTTAACTTTACTAAGAGCTATAAAAGCTTGAGAAGTTTTTTTAAATAGAAGAATTAGAAGGTTACAGTTTTAAAAGCACACTAACTGTAAACTCATGTAAGGTCAGAAAAATCTAAACAAAAACAACCCCAATCCCCATTCCCACAATCGCTAATGATGGTCACACTATTTCAGGATGAAAATCAGAGGATTTAATTGTATTTTCCTGCACATTACTCTTTCAGACTAAGACGGCAAGAGGAATTAATTTTCTCTGTCTACGTTATTTTCATGTTGCTGACGCTCCCTGAGTCTTATTCTTAACATGCGTGCTGCATTCGGATGACTTAATTGCATCCAATTTTAAGTTTTTATTTATTAAGAATAATTTATTTGTTTACTGGTAGCATGCTGAACAAAACAGTCTTGTCCTGCCATGCACTAACCAGTTGTAGGATTTACTGTTTTGAGAGCTTCATTTTTTAATAGAAAAACTGTTTTCTTAACATTTTGGATGTTCCTTCAGTTCTGCACATCTCCTTGTCTTTTCAAACACCCATATGTGTGTGTGTGTGTGTGTGTGTGTGGTCAAACAAAAAAAAAGTAATTTTTCGCACAGTGTGTCCCCTTAAAGTAAAGACATACTCAAAACACAGCAGGCCTGTGTGCGGATCATCTTTGTTTTTTGTTTTTTACAGATCAACAAGCTGATAGAGTACTACCAGCAGCTGGCCTACCGAGAGAAGCAGGAGAGAGACAGGAAAAAGCTGGCCCGGAGACGACAGTGCATGCCCCTGGCATTCTCGGTACTCCCTCTGAGCCAAATATTTTTACTGAGCCTCCTCTGAAATGTCACACCTTCTTCTTTAACCTTTTTAAATGTTAAACTGCTGAATCAGTGTCATTTTTTCTGTGATTGAAGATAAACAATTATTTACTGTCAGAAGATTTGCTTTGTCATAACTCATTCTCGGTAATATTTTCAAAGGTTTATTTGAAAGTCTGTGCAACTGCCTCTTGGTTTACCTTTAGCCAATGCAGGAGAGATTGATTGGTTGAATCTGCTTTGCTTGATTTTGAGTGAAATACTGACACCATGTCCATACTTAAATTCTGGTTTCAAAATTTTTATTTTGGAAAATTTTAAACTGCTCTCCATTGTCTCAAACCAGCTGCAGATGTCATGATGTTAATGTCATGGTGATGTATTTTGAACATGACATAAGTGGTGGGATCATTTCGAAGCGAGGTTACAGTGCGTTCAGACTACACGCCTGATGTTTCACCAGACTCAACCTAGACTCATCTGTCTGGTCTTTATTAAGCAATTCCTGAAGTCATAAAAGCATTATTAGGACAAGTAGCTCCCGGTGAATCAAACTGTTTTGTTGACCTGATTGTTGAAGAAAATCGGCAGTTTCTCTCCTGCAAACTGGAAACAGGAGAACATCAATGCATGCTTTTACAGCGCATTACAGTGTTCTGCAATCTGAAATTAATTTCCTTCATTAATGGGCTGCTTTAGTTAGTTGGCTCGGAATAAATCCAATACATCTCTACCTGATTGTTCAAAGTGACACTGAGTAGTGCTGGCCTCAGTTTGACCATCACTGCTGGTGTTTAGGGGGCTACAGGAGGGAGATTGGTGACTGGCTTCAGTGAAAGATGATGTCCTGACTTCAGCTGGTGGAGGCTCTTTTAGTTTGCAAACCTTGGCAAGATGTCTCACATAGCTGTAGTACATTACGTGACAAAAGTTTCTAAAGTTTGCCAGTCTGTCTGTTCACAAATTCTTCAGCCACTGTAGTCAAAAACCTAGTGGTATTTTTAAAAACTGTTTCCCCCCTGTTGTCTTTAACTTGCTTCTCAGTTTTCAAGGTGTTCTGACAGCGGGCCTCACAGTTGATGTCAGGTGACACAACGGGCCCTCTCTCACTGTCACCACAGTGGACTGACCTTATCCAGCACTCTGACTTTGCAGCCATTCTTATGTTACACCTTTCTACAATTCACACTGCACTCATTGTTACCACTTCCCAACGTGGTTCAGAGGTGTAACTGTCACAGAAAGTAATGTTATACTTTTTTTTTTGCCTCTGTGCCATTTACACTGCACAGCAGGTCAGAATATCAGCGCGATGGCAGAACAAGTTGGCTGTGTGAATGGTGCTTGTATTTTATTCATCAGCTCCTCCCCTGCCGACTCCTTCGAAATATGGAGCGTATTAGATTTTTGATTGGAATACGTAAAGTACCAGCGAGCCTCACAAGATGAGTTCTGTAACAATTTATATGTAGTGACCTAGTGAGTGCTGATGAAGAGCAGATCAGTCTTTGATCAGGCCATTTGACTGAGACTGTAATGTGAAACTTTTGTGAACCAGCTTTATCTTGTTTTAAGTGAGGTTTTGCTGTGGACATGGTCTTAATGTTTCTCAAGCTTGTTGGCAAATTGTTCATGCCTGCTAATTTCTGCTTTTACAATAATTAACACTCATTAATGCAAATCGGTCCTTCCTGTAGTTCGTTTGAATCATTCAAAATGTAATGCTCTGTTATTTTCCCATCATGCATCATGATGCATTTCTGTTGCATGTCAATTAAATGCCACTAATGTTTTGCTAATTTGTTTTGGTTTCACCTTGTTCTTTATTCTCTCCTTTTTTCTTTGCTTCTGCACTCTGATATTTTGGTTTTTACCCCGCAGCAACACACTATTCATGTGGTGGTGAGTTGTATTTTTCAACTCTTGGGTGGGCAGTCTCATCTTATCATTAGCTCTGTCTTTCCTTTTCTTGTCTAATGTGTTTCTGAGTGATGTCGTAGATCACACAAATGTCTGTGTGTAAATGACAAGGTTTAATGTTTGTTAAAAGAAAGAAATCAATAAAACACATCTTGTTTAAGAACAAAAAAAAAAAGTTGATCTCAATTAGGTCCTGAATGCCCCGTGTGTCCCCTGTTATGGAAGAAAGACTCCTGCTTTTTAAATCTGACCTTATTATTTTATTTACCTGCCAGATGGCATTTATTTCCTTTTTTTTTCTTAAAAGTTGCCATAAATGTCTTCCTTTTGGCCATGCTTGTATTGTTAGGGTATAAATATAGCTGTAGATTAATTTAGTAAATTCTTGTGAGTCTCCTTTACTTCATGCTTGGCAGTCTGCCTGATCATTTCTCTTTCCCCAAATTCACCAGGAAAAATATGGTCTTGGAACCAGATTGCAGAGGCAGAGGACTGGAGCTCCCGTATCAAGTCTGGCTGGCCTGTCGTAAGTTATCTTTTATCACATACTGAAATTGTTATACTTTGAGTCCTTTTATCAAACAGTTTCTGCTTTGTAAAATCTTCAGATTTCAGGGAGAGCTCAGCGACTACACACTGTGTGTTTGCACTTTAGTGATGAATAAATATTCCGTCAGCCAGCAGCCTGATTAATCTTAAAGTGATTTAAAATCAATTAGCAGAGCTGCAGATTTTGGCTTCTCGTACATTGGTAATCCATCACATTTAACAGTTCGTCGCCTTTTTGCAGCATCACTGTGTGGTATATTGCAGGAAACATTTTTAAATCTTTAAATCAGAGAGCTTTCAATGACCAGGCTTAACATCTTAAAATTAATAATTAGCTGACAAAAGGGTCGGTGTTGACAGATCATGTAATCCGATGCAGGAGATGAACGTAGCTCAGTCTTAAGACTGAGCTACGTTCTGATCATTCTTTAGTGCAACCTTGCAACTATAATGTCAGTATGTATAGTTGTGTGGTCTCTGTATGTTATATAGTATTGTTAGCCCCCACTTATGATAAACACTATATTTAAAGGGTATCTTCAAAAATGTAAGCTTTGCATGTATATCTTACTAGCCTTAAAGAGGGAGAAGACCAGAAGGAGATCAGCATCGAGCCTGCCCAAGCCCTTGATGAAGTGGAGCCCCTGCCTGAGGACTGTTACACCCGACCCATCAGTTTACCAGAAGGTGCACATTTGCCCAGAAATAACACAGATTCGTCCTCTGATGGCGGTTGAATAGACTGTATCTCTTGTGTCCTGTCAGTGACCACGCTGCGCCAGAGGCTTCTGCAGCCAGACTTCCAGCCTGCGGGGGCGTCCCAGCTCCATCCCCGACACAAACACCTTCTGATGAAGCGCTCGCTGCGCTGCAGGGTCAGTACAGCTTTGGGCTTTCTGTCATAGATTCTCGTTTTTTTGCTGATCACATTCAGATAACGGTGACTTTGTTTTTCTTTCATCAGAAATGTGAGCACAACCTGAGCAAGCCAGAGTTTAATCCAACTTCAATCAAGTTCAAAATACAGCTGGTGGCTGTGTGAGTATTGAACTCCAGAGTGTTTCGAAATATAAATCAGCCATAAACGTACTGTTTGTTCATTTGCTAAAAGACCAGGCTCCAGACAGTACCCATTTAGTTACATTTTGTGGCCTTTTTTTTTTTTTTTTTTTTTTTTGACATTGTGACTACATTTTTCAACAAGGGGCACCATTGTGTCATTGAGATATGCCTCTCGCTCTTTTATCGTCATTTCTTGTTTTATGGAACATCTGGAGGGAGCAACAGTTTGTCTGTGTGCATTGGTGCGTGAATCTTGAGTGAAACAGAACAGAGAGAGTAAATGCAAACCTCCCGTCGCCATACCAACGATGTGTGGGTGGGTTTTCTTCTACCTGTCTCCAGAGAGCAACCAGCCTACTGCTGCTCTCATTTCTCAGTGAAACTCAGAGACTTTGAACTTTAAAGTTTTCAAGACTAAAAAGCTAATTTAGACCCTCCTCCTTAACTAAAGTCCCGCGTCTGATGAGGATAAGATGTGGGATCAGCAGGAAATCTTTGTTTTAAAGAGGAAAAGAACTAATCCTGAGATGTTGCGATGAAAGGAACGCTGCATATTTCATCAAGATTTGTCAGAAAATGAGTTTCTTGACGCTGCCATTCAACACAAGTTTGAAACAGTAAAGGGTAAAGTTCAACAACATAGTGATTCATTAACTTGGGGTGGGAGAAGAGATGCAGCACTTCCAGGAATGAACTAATTTATGAATCACATTTATGTGTTCAAAATGGAGTTCAAGTGAATATTAAAAACCTACAGGAGCATCCTTTTGCAGCACATTGGAGGTTACACAGATTTGTCAACCAATTAGCGTGATTAGTTGAAAAATAACTCAACATATTAATATATACAAAATAATACATAAACATCATAACTGACAAATGTTTTTGTGATGAAGAGACAGTTTAGTCCGAAGAAAATGAAAAACTTCTGTTTTATTCTAGGAGCAGAAAATAACATGGGATTAAGTTATCTCATTAGTTTAAAAGAATTATAATTACTATTTTCCTTTTTTTTTAAGAAAGCTCTACAACAAGTACATTTTTTAAATAATTGAATTATATATTTCAGTAATGCATTCAACTTATGAAAAGTGTTGCGGTACCATTGAGTCTTACTGACTGGCCCTCTGTTTATTCCCCCCACAGGAGTTATATTCCTGAAGTGAGGATCATGTCCATCCCCAACCTCCGATACATGAAGGTCAGTGTGTTGCTTTGTTTTCTTTTCTTTCTGTTCATATTTTTAATCAAACACAAGTAATCAAGCCTTTAGGAACTGTTTTGAGCTTAAGTCAGTCCATAAAAACTATAATAGACTTGATGTTAGAGACAGACTAGAGTAAATCCACAAGTGAAAGTAATTTCAGAAGTAAGGTTATAAAATTGCATTTAAGCAGAGTAGCCATCCCCTCCATCTGTCCACATAGGAGAGTCAGGTGCTGCTCACCCTGACCAACCCAGTGGAGAACATCACCCACGTCACGTTGGCGTCTTGTGAAGAGGAAGATGCTGATGACATCAACAGCAGCGCCAA
This sequence comes from Zenarchopterus dispar, assembly GCA_028564865.1. NCBI lineage: Eukaryota > Metazoa > Chordata > Actinopteri > Beloniformes > Zenarchopteridae > Zenarchopterus > Zenarchopterus dispar. Next base: position 11,187,272 of record JAOWBL010000002.1, read on the forward strand.
GGTATTTGTCTGTAGTCTCAGTAGATGTCAAATCAAGAAACAAAAAAACTGCAGCATCTGTAATGAGATTTGAGCTGCATCAGAAACTGTCACTAATGAACCTACTGCAAAACCTGTCAAATTATCACTATTATTCATTTCATTTCAGTGGGAAATATCATTATAATTAGGTGATTAATCTATAGCTGTTTACACACAAGTTATTACTAAGCATTTAAAAATACTACTCCGTAAGGATGTAAAACTGTTTGTTAGACTCTTATATTTTGTCTCAGTGTAGTTCAGTTCAATTCAGTTTATTTTATTTGTTTTGCACCAGTTCTCAACAAGGGTGCGCTCAAAACTTTGTAATTCAGTTATAATCAAGTTCAGTTGAGTTCAAATTCAAAGTTCATAGAAAGCCAATTCATAAAGAACAGCCTGGCTGAAAACCCGACAGAAAAAGATGTGAGAAGCAGCACAACGCCTGCAGATGTTGGAAGCACTTCAAAATTCAGATGTGTACGGTGTCAGTGGATGCACCCACAATACTAGTCGCCTCACAACAGTCAGTCATGCTTGTTTTTCATTTTAACACTTTACACAGCCGAAGGTCCAATGACACGACCTAACTTCAGCTGTCACCTGACCTCAGTCACAGGGACACTTCTCTCGTGTCGCTGTGATATTTTTTTTTCATCAAATGATGACAGAAGAAGCTCTCAGCTGCCTCACAGACACCAGCAGCTTTGTGTCTTCTTCTCTGCACTTGTCTGATCTTTACTGTGGTGTTGATTTCCGTCACTGTCTTTCATTTCATCTCCACCACTCCACCACCACAGTCAGTTCAAATTGATACGGACAAACAAAAGTCCGGTTTTTCTAGGTTCCCCCAGGTACCCAGCATGCACTGCAACATAAATGGTGACATTTTACAATGTTACATGAGAAACAGAAATCTTGAGTCATGTACATTTCCCATTCATTTAATTCAGCCCGACATTAATCATACCAATCAGGATTTATTTTATAATGCAAAAGAAACTTATAAGTTTACAATTGAAGAATAGAATGTGGATATAAAGTAATACTGTCTAATTAAAACATACTAAATCAACAATATTGTGCCACAGAGATAAAGGTCCCCAACTGGCAGTCCAAAGAAGAGTTTGAGCCATTGGAAAACATTTTAATGAGAGCCTTAGACTCTTTTCTTGATCAACATAGCAAAAAAAAACTTAAGATCTTTCTTTTAATTTTTCTTCTCAAAATGCTCATTTGTTGAATTGGAAAAGATTTAAATCTTACAAGCCTGTCACATGAACATCACAAAATATTTCATCTGTTTGCCAGGTTATTGTTCCTGGTAAGGAGCTGGTCTTGGCAGGGAAGGATGCTGCTGCTGAGTATGATGAACTGGCCGAACCACAGGACTTCCAGGATGATCCAGAGTAAGTAAACGCACAACCCCGTACACTCGCTCAGAAGTACTGGCATGTGGTAACTCTCAACATTATCTCTGCACTTTCTCTAGTGTTGTTGCCTTCAGGAAATCCAACAAGATTGGTTTCTTCATCAAAGTCATCCCTCAGAAAGAAGAGGACGCCGATGTCACCGTTTCGTTTAAGATCCGACACGACTTCCGCAACCTCGCAGCTCCCATCCGGCCGAGCGAGGAGGGGGGAGACACTAGCGGCGAACCCATTTGGCTCAGTCACCACGTGGAGCTGAGGCTGGGACCACTCGCTCCCTGAACACAAACACTAGCGTCGGGCTCCTGGAACTAGTTTCTTTAAACTACATAGTTGATTTAATCTGAACCTGATTTCTGATTCAGCTCACTGATGAGATGCAACCGCTTGGCTTTGGGTTTTGGTTTTTTAGCTAAAATAGCATCAGCAGACACATTGTGAAAACTTGCGATATCTTTTCTGTAATGCTGGCTTCCTAGAGCGACATGAAACCACGTCTGACTGCAGACTAACCGATGCGTGCTTCGAGTTTAACTCCACTTCATGATTCTTTGTTGGTTTCAGCGCTGCAGCTGAGATGTGACATCGTATATTTTATGACAGTATCCTCTTTCTCTGCTCTGACACTATCCCAACTATCAGTAAACAGCTGTTTTAGTGTGCATTTAGTTACAGGAAAAAGCATCCTTATATATCCATGTATAGTTATTGAAGCGGTGAAGTTTAGTTTTGTTGGAAAATTCCTCACACTTCTTGTTGCATCGTCTGAAAAGGAGTTAAGCAATGTTGTATTTAAATTTTTTTTCTTTAAATCACAGACACAGCTAAATCTGTCACTCTCTACTATTAATACATATTTTGTTTCAGTGTAATAATTGTGAAATATTTTATGGACTATGCGTCTTTACTATATGTTGAAAATAGCTCTACACAGATAAAACAACAGAGATTGTTAAAACTGTCGAGATTAAACAAGTAAAATCTGCAAGCAGAATCAGAAATGAGAACAATCTTGTTGCGACACATTCTGCACTTCTAGTTTACGTATCGGTATCATTCTCCGAAGACAATAGTGTTGTATTAACTTGCATGCTTACAGACTTTAAACAGCGTTGTCTCATTTACAGATTCTCTACGGCTGACAAAAAGATTGGTCCTGGGTGGGAAATTACACCATAACTGTTCAGATCCCTGCTGTGGCGTGGGAACAGAACACTACTGGGGTTCATTAACCGTCTGTGCCAACAAGGAGTTCCTAGTGCTTTCAGTGGGATTCACCTTAGTTTTTCTTTTGTTTTGTTTTCCTTTTGTTAAACTGTGAGCATGGCTCACTCAGTCCTGCACACACACACTCCACTCCATAAAGCCTGACGGTGAATCTGAAAACACAGTTGATCTCAGCTGAGTGTAGACAAACTATATTAATGTCTGACATCACACAGATGTTGAATCAGACTTATCAGTAACATGAAGGCTATCATATTTATGTACTATTTTGTCCGATTCAGAAATGTACTTTTTTTTTTTTTTGTGGACACAACTGTCCACCATATGGTGTGTATTGTAAACTGACTTTTTTTTTCTCTTTTTAGTGTGTACACCTCATAAGAAAAAACAGCTGTACATCACAATTTATCTTCAGTACTGGCTAATAAAATAATGCAATACTCCAGCAGGCGTCTTGGGTTTTTATGTAGTTGGCTGACGTGGCTTAAGAAACTTTACTTATTTTTTGTCAAATGGAAAGGATTATCTGTGTACCAAAGAACCCACAGCTCATTTGTGTTGAAGCATGGTTCTTGGAGTGTAAGTTATGACTATCAGCTTTGTTAAAGCTCCTTGTTTTTACTTTTGATTTATTCCTGAGAGATGTCTCAAAGTTGCTAAATGTTCCTCAATTTTCCCAACTTTCTAAGAGTGTATTCTTATAAATATAATCAACCAAATGGCTGTTGATCGGTGTGATGTGTGTTGTCTTTTCCTGCTTTATTTTCTCCACAGGATGGCGCTATAAGCAAACATTTCAGATGGCAGCTTCAAGGAAAAGAAGTCTGAAAATCCAGCCCTGAGTGTTCAAATGTTTCTTTTCCAGACAAACATTTCTCAATAATCTAAGCAAAGCTGTGCGTGTTCTTTTCCGTTCTTCAGGATGTGAGTCACGAGGATGAAATGTCTGCTTGTCAACATCAGGACCAGACCGTAGAGGCATTTGTGCTCCAGCAGATACGATTTCATATTCCACATTTATTTATTTAGAGCCGTTCAGGGATGGTTTTTACAGATGTGGGAGTGTAATCCATCTGAAGAGTCGGAGCAGATGGATGCGATGCAGGTATGCTGCAGCTCCACGGCGAGGCCCTCTGCTGTGTAAACAGACCCCCTTCATTTTGGTAATAAAGCCATGATTTTCTTTTATCTGCGGCAGATATAAACAGCACCGAAAAGTGGCCTGTGTGAGAGCTATAAATCACCACTGAGGATGAGGTAATAAAGCGTTCATGGGGTGAGTCCACACCACTGAAACAACCCAGACTGGCTCATCAAATGCAGCTGATGAAAGCAGTAGCAGGCTGGCAGTGAGAGTCAACACGACTTTCTGCACTGCTGCTCCACTACTGGGAATATATTTTGTTCAAGAAGATGCTTCGCTTGATCGATAATCATGGCAATATTGTCATTTAGCTTGACAGAGACGTCTAATAGCAAAATAACAACTGAATTGTTTGTTGCATGCGCTGATTTGTGCAGAAGCCCTGAAGCCATCTCAGGAGCGGGAGAAAAAAATCCCCTAAAACTCATCTGGAAGACAAATTCCTGGATTCCACCAGTCATGATGATATTTTCCTGGATCAAGATGAGAGGGATTTCACACAAAACATTGCTCTTATTTGCAGAGAAACATGCTGTAAACATCACCAAAGCTAGGCCTTTGACTATGTTATGGGATTAGAGGTTTTTTTTTCCTTCTCTTTTAAATTTAGTTAATCACAAACATTTGTGTCATTTCACATCTCTCGACCATCTTGTGAAGACCAACATCTTTATTTATAAAGCCAGCCAGCCAGGACCAGATTAAAAATTCCTCTCTGAATTACTAGTTTGACTGCACCCAAGACATTTTCTGCAATTACATCATCACCCAAACCGCCAGTAAAACTCACCCACAAGGAGGCATGACACAAGCAGGCAAAAGAAGAGAAAAGCAGCACCTCAGCAGGGGCGGGAAATTCCCTCCATCCAATGAAAACATTTGACTATCCATTACCCCTTATAATGGCGCGCACGACGCAGGACAAAGGTGTGTTTTCTCCATTAGATCTGCCAGGTGGATGATTACTGCAAACGTAATCCTCAGAGGAGTCTGTATTTTCTCCTGTCTGCTATAATGGTTTGGACATTTCCTGTTTCTGGGCATGTTGTCAAGCAAAAGACATCAAGTAGCTCTTTTTATTCACCCCTCACCCCCTTTTGAGGTTGGGTAACAGGCCTGGAGGTGCTGGGAGTGATTAATCGCCTCCTTCATCTTCTGCTCACCGGACCATCATCTGCTTAATTAGCAGTAATTGATGATGTCTGCCCAGATGAATAACTGAAGGCATGTGGTCTTTCAGCTTGGAGAGCCAAACCTGTGAAACCCTAGCTATTCCAGAGTGGAGAGGGGGAAAAAAAAATCCATTTTTTTCCCCTCCATTCTCTTTCAGACTTTCTCCGCTCCTCCCAGATTTGAGTTGTGACGGCTGAAGGTTAGTTGGAATGTTGACTTTGGACGAGCGGTTGAAAAAGATCGCTCTGAGAAAGCAGCTGACCCCCTCCACACTCACTCTGAAACCCTGTCCGCTCTTGACTGACAGAGACGCCGGGCCGGTCTGTGTTTTCGTTTAGAATTTGCTCATGTGTGCGAGACGTGTAAAGACACAAGTGCTGCAGGACAAGGCCCTATGGGAGCCTGCGAGGCCACCAGGGGCCTGGAGATCTGCTGTTTGCCCAACATCTTGTCACTCAATGGAAATCTGAAGTCAGTATGACAACGGAGTTTCAGATGTTTGCAAAGCCCCGTCTGCGAGCCCCGTGGATGTTCCTCTCTGATCTGCTCATGTCTCATGCAAACCTCAGGGTTCAACTGAAACGTTACCTTGCTGTAAGCTGCAGAAAGGATTTTTGCATTGTCACAGTACAATGGAAATAGTTTCACGTATATATTAAAAGTGCAAAGGATTAATTAGGCCTCTTTTTAGAGATATATATTTGTATCCTTATGAAGAAAAACACAAAAAAAAGACAACTCAGAACACAAAAAATAATGGTTAAAGTTTTTAGTGTAACAGAGAGTGCTAATTAGACAAAACAAATAATAAAATATTTTATGATAAATGCTTTCTTTATATCTTTCCAGCAGTCTGATGACTAGATCAGTTTTTACACTGAGGTGCAGAAACAGTTTATCATAGTTGAGAGAACACCGACAATGCTTCATTTCATCGGAAAGATAAGACGATGGCCACACAAATGAACAGGTTAAACTCCCCAAACTGAATATGCTACTGTGACAATTTCAAAAGAAACTTTGAATGGGAATTAACAGGAATTCATTAATCACAGACTGGATAAGAAGAACAGGACAAACCCTCCACCATGTGATTCAGAGATTCTCTGAGGAGTGCTTTTGAAGCCCTTTTTGCCTCATTCTGCGCCACGTTGTAAATGGATGTAACGGCTGCCCTTATATCACCTTATATCAATTACAGTTAGGTATTTTTGTTGATGCTAACCCATGATGCTATTTCATATTACTTTGCATTCATTCTTATCAAATCTGTCCAGGCATCCTCATCCCAAGTGTCAGTACTGAAACGGCATCTGAAATGAGGACTGGCATTTGCTCCCCTGGGATCTGCGATCTCTTCGTTGGCCTGCAGCTCCCGGGAATGGACCCGTTGTAGTGGAGCAAACCCGCAGGCATCGCGGCCAAATACAGGAGGTGAAAGCAGAATTCCTGTTGAGAGGATCCTGAAATGATCTGCAGTGGTTCCCGGCTCCTTCAGCTGGTTCACGGTGGAGTTGCTGCGGAGCTGCTGGGAAACGTTTGCAGCAGCTCCATTTTGGCTGATAAATCCGAAAAGATCGCCGCATTTAGCCCACAGTCGGTGGAGATTGGTTGTTCTTCGGAGCCGGACCCAGAGGTCAGGAGATGAAATGCAACTTTTCTCACTTCCTTGTTAGCCTCAACCTGAAAATCAGAATCCTGACTCTTGGAAATAACAAGAATATTTTCATCTATGTGACACTTAATTGTACTTGAAATACAATTTTAATTAAAACAATAAGGTTAAATGCAAATTTATTTGAATTTTTATCCTGTATCTTTCACTTTACACAAGGATATGCGTAGTTAGAATGATACATTTTTTAATTTATAACTGAAAATGACAAAATTAAAAATGTATCATTCTAACTATTCCAGAACACTTTAGTTGTTTAACACCAACATAGCCTATTTCTGCAAGGGGTTATTTATTTGTTTATTTATTTTAAAGATTTTGATTTAAAAAAAAAAAAAAATCTTATTCTACATAAAAATGGCAAGAACAGCATTTAATTCCAAGTTGGAATATTTAAAACATTTACGAGGTTTCAGGTTCTTGGATTTTACTGGAACTCCCCACCGCCAGATGTGCAAACGCTGTTCACATTACATGACTCAAACTCACTTAAATCATCAAACAGATTAAAACGTGGGTTTTGCACATTTGCACGAATTCTCCTTTTAATTCAGGAGTGCCGAGCACAGGATGATTTACTGCCGTCTGCAGCTGTCAACAAAATAAGGTTAAATTATTAAACAAATTGCTTTAGACGGACTCAGCCACACGGCAGCGATAATTCCAGTTAGGACAACAGTTGCAGGCTTTTCAGGCATATAAGGCCTTTTCCGTGAAGATGAAAGTACACCGGTGGCTGAGAGTGTGCTCAGAAATCAGCCGTGGAGCCAAAACTAGGAGAGCATGACCCATCAGCGTTCATCCACATCCAGCGTACAGAGGTGTACACAGTATGCCAGCGCTGAGCAGTACTGCAGGCCCCCCAGTGAGACTCAAACCTTAAATCAGTAGAATCAATGACGGCATCGGTGGATTTATGGTGGGAGAATATGAAACATCAAACTGTTTATGTGGATTTGCAACTCCAGCTTGGAGAAGTCCCTGCAAATGCATTATCTATTATCCTTTCTAACGTCATATGTAAATGTAATTAGATTTTTAAAAAAAAAAATGTTTTGCTTTGGACGTTTCATGTGGAACTTTCACTGATGATGATTCATAAATTTGCTTGTTGGCTAACTTTGATGTGACCGTCCAGGTGATGGTTTGATTCAAGACAAACTGATATTGATTTCCAGCTGCACACATCTGCTGACCCAGAACCTGTGGCCATGCGCCGAATTAGCTGGGATATTGTCTGTGAAAAAGCTCAGCTGTGGAAATATAGACGGATCCCACAAAGCACAGAGGGCTAATCTACAAAAATGACTCATGCCATTGGTATTTAAGACATTTTATGCTTTGCCATAAGCTCTAAAAGAATAAAATCAGGAACTTATTATAACATCATGATGATACAGTCTGAGTAAAAAGGGAAAATCTAACAGACTGAATTATGTGAATACTTTCAGAAGCAAAACAGAGATATATATTTGAGTCCCACACTACATCTGACTAGTCTGAGCTCTAGTTTTTTTGTTTTTCTACATGCAGTAGATGTTTAACTATGAGGACAACCTTGTCAGGGATCGCTGCTGCTTGAATGCTGCTACTGAAAGGATCTAGATAAAGGTTTGCTGTTTTTTTTTTTCGTCTAAACCTTGTTACACTCTTTAATTTCCTGTTGATCAGGCTCATGGTTATGATTTCCTGCCTTGCAGGACAGATAATCTTGCCAATCCACCGACTTCACGAGGGAGAATTTCACTCAATTCAGCCCGAAAGACTTCATCTTTACGCTCCCCACCGGCAGCAACACCACCTTCGCTGCTGGAAACCAGGCCTCACTGGATTTTCACATCTGCTGTCTGTAATTTCAAATTAATTAGTCCTGAAATGACTTGCTGGGAGACTGTGTAGCTGCACACTATTAGCACACAATAAATGGATGTGAGGGTGATGAAGGTCAAATGGGAGAAATAATGAAAGACTGGGTATGGAAATGGAGTGAGAGGCCATGAGGGCAGGAAATATGTCTTTAAATAAGAGGGAATATTTGTGTCTGGAACCAATCTGAAGCATCTGTCTCTCCTTTCCTGTGTAACATGCTCTAATAATATTTTGGACTCAGCAACAGGGACTCCTCTCTTCTTTAGCCAAGTGTGTCTCCGGATGTCACTGTTTCAGATGAATCTGTAGTAATGTAAGTATTCACAGAGATATATAGTGGAAAATACGCTTTATTCGCAGCTGCCTACATGCGAGGGTGTGTTGCTGTGGGCGACATCTTTCCATCTGCTGGAGGACGGATGAGCTTGACCCTCGACTACTTGACCTCGTTCGGTCTCAAGGAAGAGCAGCACATTCCCCACCGGATCCAGATCACCCCGCTCAGCGTTGGAAAACTTCCTATGGACTGAATGTTGAAAGCGGGACCACCGCTGAGGTGCTGCTTCAGACAAGCTTCGAGTCACATGGAGAATTTTGTGTTGCTGTCAAGACTGCGCTTTAATATTCAGGGTATGAGAAGATCAACATGTGGGTGTTCGCCTCAGGACCACAGTGACTTCATGTTCCTGCTACAGCTTGCACAACATACCCAGTTTATGCCGGCAAACTTCCAACATGATCTTTTATTAAGGTCCTTTTTTTTTTTTTTTTTGTCCTCACTTCACTGAGCTCATAAATATTTTCATGCTGAGGGTTATCAAAACATGACCCCACGAAAAGCTCAACAAAACATTCTTTCTTCTTCTGCAAAGAATGAACCTCGACTCCATCGCGGCCTCTCTTGCTTTTACTCCCTCTTTTTTTTCCTGTTTCTTTGAGCTTTTCCTCTGCTTGCACTCTCTGCTTTCTCTCTCTCTTTACCAAGTTCTAAATTTGACATTAAAAAGCTTGTCGGATTTGCAGACCATCATTTGAGAAAACCATTTTTGGCACATTTGCCAGCATGCAGTTTTTAGATGGGTCACGGAGGCCCGCCGTGACTTCTGAGTATTTAAACAAGTCCTTTGGAGGCAGCGAGCTCCTCGCCTGAACTGAAGGTCAAACATACCCTTGAATAGGACCATCAGATCCCAGACACCTTGGGGAATGCAGCAAAGTTTTTTGTGCTGGCTCGATCACGTACGGGCTGAAAAGGAACAACGCCGGTTTTCTTGTGCCAGCCCGAACAGAAACTTAGCACCAGCAGCTATTTATTTTCTGATTTTCTTATTCAGCACTGTAACTGGATAAGCCCAGTTGGCTGCCGCTGGGTGGATTGACAGGCGTGTATTTCAGGCTATTTATTTTTGGTGGGGTCTCCGGGGATACTTTCATAACTAACGTGGCTGTTATATCAAAACCTGATAAGTTTACACATAGCATTGTATTGCCAGGCGCATTCTTTAAGGAGAGGTTTTTTTTAATCCTCTCATTTGATTTATTATTTTCTTTGTTGTTTACTTTTTGCATGAACGCCATCATGAAGCACTTTTTGTATAAATAATGTATAAATACACACTTTAGCTGATTTTCAGCTAAAGTAAGAGATGACCAAAAACATGTTTCCTCCAGATGTTCTGTGAAACACTGTCCCGCAAGAGCCAGAAAGAAAGACATTTCAATAATTTTGACATATCCTTTTGCTGCAAAAATGTCTTTTTTTTTTTTTTTTATTGTGCAGAAAATGTTTCAGAGCTGGAACCTTTTCTTTTATGAATGTGTCCTTGAGCCATCATTTTAAGTGGGCAGTTTCTCCAAACAGAGGACTATGTCATTCTTTCTCTCAACTAGTTTCAAGAGCTACTAAGGACTTATGAGGGTAAATATGGTAGAGCCCAAACCAGTTAAGCCTGGCTGCAGCCAATAATTAGGGTTTCCACCGGAAAGCCCGCAGTGCTCACTCAGAATTAGGAAGCAGAATGTTGGCCTGGATGAAATCCCAGAAGAAAACATGGTCCAATCCTTTGTTTGATTTGAAAAGAGAAAAATGATATTTTTTTCCCCCTTTTTTTGCACAAGGGATGAAATCAAATTATTCTTTCACATATACTGGCCGTGAAGTGGACATCACAAACAGGGAGCTAGAGCCGGCTTGTTAAAGTGACTGCTGCCAAAACATGCAGTTCCTTAAATGACCACTAGAGGCTTCCTGCTAATACAGGTCGGTTTCTATTCACTGTTGCCTAAAATGTCCAACTTTACAGCTGAAATATATTTATGGCCTTGAAAAAAAAAGAAGCTAAGAAAGTAAAAATCACTGTTATTCCAAAGGTAATGTGTGCTTTTAATTTTGATTTACTTCATGAAAATTCTCCCTTAAAATAGATCTGGTTCCTCTCCCATTCACAGCCATTTCCACTGGTACAGAACGTACCAAACTAATCACAGCAGGACGGAGTGGGCTTTATGCAGTGACTCATACATGAGCGTTCAACTATTGAAACACAAGCAAGATCGCTACAGGACTGTTAATAACACAGTGGATCAAGAAGTTTTTACTGTAAAATCGAATGTTACTACTCTGGTTGGTGCCCAGCCTAGGTCACATGTTTAACTTTTCTGATTGGTGGTCTGTATCGGTTGGTGTTCAGAGGCTGTTTCTGCTGCATCTGTCGGTAACCAAAATGAAATCCAAAAGAACCAGATTGATTGTTCATATTGAAGAGGAAGTGAATAAGAATGGCTGGCCATGCTACTGTTAATGGTCCTAACATGCTGCAGTGACTGAATCTGGGTTGGCCTCAAAGGGTCTGCCGCCAAAAGCTGCCAACCTTTGGGTTGAGAGCCACGTTAGCGGTGGAAGGCTGATCTGGCAGCCAAACTGACCTTCTGTGAGCTCGAATGCTTCTGACCAGCTGCCCTGCGGCAGGCAGTTGAGTCAGTCACTACGTCTCCTGACCGCTCTGGGAGAGCCACGTTCACCCCTGAACCATTCAGAGCCAAGCTGACAGGGCCTGCTTCACAGCTGCAGTCCAGCTGCTGCGGCTGTTAGCTGCTCTGTCTGAGCCACCTAGCTCCCAGAGGTTAGACTAGCGGAGGATGGTCCCGGCAGTTTTGGTGGAGATCAGCCAGAGTTCAAGTGGAGCCCAGTCCTCATTTAAAATGAGGACTGGGCTCCACAAGGACAGATTCAACTAAACTGACTATAAGGTAATGGTAATTTTAGTTAACATCATATGTTTAAAACTATGCTTAAAAAGTTTCTTTAGAAACCTACTAGTGACATTGCAGAGGGTTTGTCCAGTTCTTTTTAAACAGTCGACAAAGATGACACAACTATTGTTTAATGAACCATTTTTCACGAATCAACTGACCAATCACATTGAACCTTTCAAGAGAAGCAACTTAAAGAGACAAAACACACACTTCATTTGGTTAAAGTTGACAAGAAGTAAAGAAAGAAAAATAGTTGTTTTGAACACTAAAGGATAATTTTGTATTCTAGGTAACTGCTTAAAAATATAGTTATGTAAATGTACATAAAAATATTAGTTTGGCAAATGCAGTTTGGTTAGATTTACTTGTTTTGCCGAATCAGATGACGATATGAATAACACTCTCATATGTATAAAAATATAAGCTTTAGAGCTAAAAAAAACAACAACTTTAAAATGTTAAAACCCAATAAATAAAATCCCACATTGTCTTTGTCTCTTGAAATGTATCTGTATAATATACAGATAAGACAGCAGTATTTGTCTTCTTATTTAACTTTTAGAAAGAAGGTGGATAACTTTTTTTTTTTACCAGTTATTTTTTTAAAAGAGCAAAAAAAGTTGAGGTTCAGCTGTAACTTTTTTTTTTCTTTCAGGCTCCTCGTCTTCTAATAAACTTCCACTCTTCTTTTGGTGACTTCTTATCATTTCAAATATTTATGCTTTGCAAGAAATGTTTGTGTTTATGGGACAAGCTGGCCTCAGCTGGGAGTTTGAAAAGGAAAAATAAAGAGAGAGAAAGAAAAAAAAAACACCCCATGTTACTCAAACTTTACACCATTACGATGGAAGTTTTTGTCAGACAATAAGGTCTGACAAAAAAAAAAAAAAACAGCCTGACTGAGTTTGTGTCTGTGCTGGACTGCTCTGGGCACCGGAGAGGAAGAGGAGGAGGAAGAGGAAGGTGTTGTGGGAGATGCTAAGAAAAGCACAGTACCTTCTTATTCATACGAGCTGGCAAACAGGTGGCCAAGAAATGGCCTGGAGAAAGCGGCGCAGCTAACACACACCCACTTTATTCAGCCAGTTGTCACTCTGTATAAACACACACACACACACATGCACACACACCCACACAAACCCTCAGTCTGTCATCTGTCTATCCTCAGTGAAGTTTGCACCAAATATTTTTGCCTCACCTCAACTCACCCCTGCATGCTGTCACACATAACTACTCCTCCACCAAAGATGGTGCAATTTTACTAAAAAAGAAAAAGAAAGAAAAACATACTTTTGCTTTTCAGCAACACACACTAGCAACATCTGTTTCAGAGTCATGTTGAATAAATCTTTAGATGTATCGCCCATCGTGGATGTCATCTGAGCATATCCGCTCTGATGTACTCCGTATCAGTTTTTCCAAGTGCCTGCTAAGATTTGTCTTATCTGACGCACTTCTTTTTTTTTTTTTTTTTCAAAACTTTCCAGCGGTTCTGTTTGATAGCGAAGGCGTGACAGTTGCAACTGCAATTCACAAGTGGGGATTGGAGTCAGAAGTAATTACATTATTTGTCAAATCCTTTTCTTCTTCCACTGAGCGAGTTGGGACTTGAACCAAAAAAGACAACATCAGGGCTGATAAGACGCATGGCTGCCTGCCCTGCAAACAACAAGAAAACACAGGGCTTGGTTGGGTATTTACACACTCTTATTGTTGCCATGTCAGTTTTGGAAAAAAACACCCACCAGGGCCTGGGTTTCTGAGTTCAGTTTGCATGCTGGGGAGGTCTGAGGCGGAAAGCTGATGTGAAGGATTCATCACGCTGTTGCTGAAAGGCAGATTTAGCACCCTGCGTCAAGTTAGTCAGACATCCCAGCCTGGGCAAGCTCCATGCCCACTTTCTCCACACATCTGTAAAAGCTTAAAACCCAGTGGGCTGGATCACAGAGACAGAGCTGGGCTTTGTCAGACCTCAGATTCTGTGCCAAGACTTAACCTAAATGGATTAGAGGCTCTGTTAGAGAGCACTGGAGGAAGACTGAGTTCACTGCCCCCGACCAGCAGTCCCTCCAGTTTATCAGAAATGCTCTCCACGTCAGTAAAGTTTATTATTATTACGATTATTACATTTCTATGAGATCATTGGAGGGAAGAGTCAATGCATTCAGGAGAGTACCTCCTCCTTTTCTCCTCCTGTCACCTTCCCTCTCCTTTCTCCTTGTTTTTGGCTTCGCGCTCGGCTTCCATATAATGGCATGTGTTTTTATTGGTGCAGCAGGGGGAAGCTGGGTATTGTCTGGACAGGATCTGGGCTGAGATCAGCAGATAGGTCAGATGGTGGTTCAGGGCGCTACTCAAGCTACCAACGTCATCTTTGTTTTAGTTGGACCTCGCAAACACTTAGCTAATCCTAGAAAAAGGCCAGACATACAGGAAACCGGGACTTATGAAAACAAGCAGCCAATCTAGGATTATTATTATTGTTATTAAGCTGAACTCATTCATTAGAAATATGTAACTATTGAATATGTGTCCAGATGATATCAGACTTTGTGTGTTCGTTTTAAGTACACCAACGGATTGCTATTTCCCGTGTTGTTTTGCTTTGTCTGTACGTGGAGAAGGGCTTGAACTTCTCCTCAGCGTCTTTCGTATCCGCTGTCAGCATCCTGAGCAACTGATTTCATGGTTGGTTATGGCCCACCCCAGAGTTTTAATAGTGAAGAGTGCACAAGCCTGACTCCCTGTGCAGAATGAGGCTGACATCGAAAGCATGCAGACAATTGATTTATGTTTTCTGGCAAAAATAAATAAATAAATAAAAATTTTAAAAAGGGTTATTAATTCCTGGTGAAGGGCTCAAATTACAACATGCTTGGGTTGTGGCAGCAATGTGTGACCTGAAGTGACTGGTTTGTCGGTGCCATAAATCTGCGATAATATGAGCGGGCTGGTAGCCAGTTTGAAACAGGGCATGACTAGTTCCCATACTATTTTCCAGGCCCAGATCAAGCTGGAGATTGGTCAAAATCTTTCAAGACTTCTTTTTAGATTTGTTTAACAAGCTGTTCATATTGAGAAAACCTCGACTTCTAAGATGTGCGCATTTTTTAAAAAGGCTGATGCTTAAGGGATCACTCCTGTAAAATCAAAGATACAATCGTCTGTCACCCAGACAAGAACTAATATGACTTAGTGTAATATTAAATTTGCTTTTCTGTGTTAGACTTTCTGTAAATGTTCTCACATAGTGTTTCAGTGTCACAGTTTCACCAAAGCATTTCAATCTCTGCTGCTTAGTCAGAAGCTCCTGGTTGTCAAATTATAGCAGGGTAAATACCCGTTCGGTGTCATTTTTCAACACGCAGGGTGAAAATTCCCATCTGTGTTTCGCTCTGAGAAACTTTCTGAATAACAAGGTCTGCAATTTGCAAGTGAAATGTAGTGTAGAAATAAGAGACTTCAGATGGCTGTCATGGATATGTTTCAGTTTCACATTATTCATTTCCAACTAATGTTTGCTTAGGTTTAGATGAAACCAAGCCAAAACTGCTTGGTCAGGTTTAGGAAAATACCATGGTTTGTGATTTAATACATCCTTTTACAAGGTTTACTAAATGTTAGTCATCCCACGCTACAATGAAGGTTAAAAAATGAGAACAAAGAGGTGAGTAGGTATGTGGCCTTGAGAACAGGTTGCTTTTTTCTTTTTCTAGAATAACATTATGTGTGTGTGGGTGGTGGTGGTGGAGGGGTGTCCACTGCTCAGCCAGGACTGGGTCGCCGGGCCAGCAGACTGAGCAAACATCCTTGGACCTCCCTCTCTCAGCCACCTGCTCTGGCCCTTGAGGGTGGGGACGCTGAGGCGTTCCCAACCCGACCGAAACATATCATCTCTCCTATGAGTCCTGTTCTGGCCTGAGGCCTCTTTTCCTGTGGGTTATGTGTTTTATGCCGCCCCCAAAAGGCATCCATGAGGGATCCTCACCAGATGCTCAAACCACCTCAGCTGCTTCTTTTGATGCAGAGAAGCAGTGACTCTAGTCTAAAGCCCTCCTCATCCAATCCCTGAGGACCCAGCAACCATCTGGATGAGCTCATTTGAGAACCACCTTACTCTTTTCATTACAGCTCAAGTGAGGGTTGGGATATTGATCAGATGATAAATGGGGAGCTTTGGTGATCACTTCATCTCTCTCTTGATTATGAACTGATGATGCTGTTCCAGTTCATCTCTCAATCACTTGTTAATCTCCAGTTTCCTCCACTTCCACTTGTGAACTAGACCCTAAGATATCTGAACTCCTTCAAATAAGCAGTAACTCATTACCCAAACCCAAAGTAGGGGAAAAATGAAATATTTCTATTTATTCTCCATTTTGTGTTCATTTAAATGAAGTTGAACAAGACTGGTGCAGAAATGGGAGCAGCTATTCTTTGGAAATTGGATCTGGGCGCTGCCAACTGAGCTGTAGAGTCAGAGGGGAACCAGCCCCAGCTTCTTTTTTTTTTTTTTTTTTACAGATGTCCTCTGATGCAAGGCCAGCAACAACCTGGTGAAAAGCACTTGAAGCACAGACTTGGCCGTTCAGCTGCACAAGTAACAATGTAATCCAACACAGATACAGTGCTTGTTAGACTTGCCAGCTGTATCCAAACAGTATGTTTGCAACAAAAAAAAAAAGACAGCAAAAAAGAAAAACCTCAGAAGCCAAACTGCACTATGAGGAATAAACTCCAAAGTGCTGGCCTTTTACTGACAGTCATCTTCAGCTCAGATTGAAGCTGCTCGAACTGTGGCAGCTCAAGGAGCTGCATCAACATCTTAAAGTGTCTCCTTTATCTCGTCTGGTCTGTGAAAATTCATCTCATTTCACTTTGCAAACTGTACTTTTGTCAGAGAGACAGTGACAATTACAGAGGCAGCAGAATATGTGCCCAGTTTGTCAAATGAACTTCCTCTCCTTCAGGAGTGTATTTCACTTCATATAATGCTCTGTGGGATTCAAGGCCTCTGAGGCTTTCCACAGCCTGGCATTTCCTCCCTGAATCTGTGGATTAGTCATATCACTTCCTATTGTCTTTGCCAGGTTGTGGCTGACTTGGCAGCTGCTCATCTTTGTCCGTGGCTTCTCGCGTTGCCAGTTGCACCACAGTCAGCTCACATTGTCCAAAACATTATTTCCCTTTCCTTTTCCAGATACATTTAATTTTTGGAAATTCAAATTGAAAAAAATGTAATAACATTGGAGCTGTCCTTCAATTTAGCATAATTCTCAGAACTCGAAATGCATTTGGTAGAGGACGTCATTATGTGGCCAAAGGCTGACAGCTCATATTCTACGATCTTTCAAAACCAAATATGTATGTCGTTGGTTAAGCAATTTTAGAGGCATGTGCTGGCTCATTATATGTCTCTAAAACTGGAATATGTTCATGAGAAAAACTTTGATTCAGTCCTTTAAATCTTCACCGAGAGGCAAACGCTGCTCTCTTTACCAGAGTCTCGAGCTGGCCTCTAGTTATAGGAAAAAATAGACAAAAAGGAAAAAAAAAAGAAAGAAGAAAAAGTTTTCCATCCAGCTCCATAGCAGTCTGGATCTGCAAGTGGAAGCTTTAATAGGAGTCAGATGTGCTCGTAATCAAAGAAACATGGCGGGAAATGTTAGTGAGCCCAAGCAAGGAGAAATGGGACTCCAGGAACTGTGATAAGGCTCAAAACAAGTGTCACACATGACACTTTCTGACATCAGAGCCAACTAAAAAAATTCACCTCCACTGTAACCACGGTCTGACTGGGATGTTTAACACCATTTATGGACTGCTCTGCTTGATTCATGGCAACAAAATGACTTGTAAACCAGAGAAACCAGAGTACCTGTGCTCATGCATGTTTAGCTGGCACAACTAGACTTCAAAAGGAGCTGCAATGAATATTTCTAGCACAAACTGGATTAAATGTTCATGTAGAGAATGATGTGATAGAAGTCCCGTTACGGTATGCAGCTTTTGCAGTTTCCCACAGATTTACAAAGGCTCTCTTGGTATTGCAGTCATCGACTGCTGCCAGCAGGTTTGCGTGCTTTTTTAAGTCTGAACCTCTAAATGTGTCAAGTGTTCATGTTTATGATTACTGCGCCTTGCACACCTTCCAGGCAGCATGGCTGCAGCAACCACTGGAGCTAAAGGAAAACACATGAGCCTCTTTTCTACAAAATCCTTAGAACTTACTGTGGTATTCAATGTTAATTTTCACTAAAAAGCATTAAAAGTTATGTAACCTAACCAAAGTCCTTTGCAAATCCAGCAGGTGGTGAGTTTACAGAGTAATATCCACTTCTACCAATAAGCAATTGATCAGATTTATTCCTGCTCGATACACAAGTAAGATACTTTAAAGCCTTCCCAAACCCACGATTAGCTGCAGTTTGACTAGCTGTTACTCGATGGGCGGCAACGCTGTCGACACTTTCGGTGTGTACGTGAGTGAGGGGTTAATAAACCGTCTGGGAGGTGGGATACTGGGAATCAGTATTACATTATTTTGGATAAAGTGACTGGGTAATACAGCTGCTTCCAGGTTTGCTTTGTTGCTTTGGTTTAAATTATTTCAGAATTTGATTTTGAAAAAAGGAAAAGAAATGCTTTGATGTTTTGAAAGTACTTTGGTCAGTGTTTTCTTTCGACAGTAACAAATCTTTTTAAGAAATTAGTGAAATCAGGGCTGAAAAAAAAACATTTCCAGATCTACCCACTTGATTTTTTTGTCATGTGTAAGTTCGGAAAAACTAAAAGTCAGTGGTTGAGTCTTCAACCATGCCTGGCAGTTACTCTGGTAAAAAAAAATGCAGGACTTCAGAGTTGGACCATATGGATGTTTTCTGGTGGCACCGCATGCATCAGTGAGCCACAGCATTAAAACATCCTCTTTAATATGGTCTAAGTCCTGTTGTGCTGCAAAATAGCTCCAACCGGGTGAGTCACGACTGCACAGATCTGGATCACAGAGACAGCATCACACTGGCGCAAAAACACTAAATGACACCAACCGATCCTGTGACTTACAGCATCTGGTGGCAGTTTAACGTTTTCGTACTCAAATAGGCTTTCCGTGACATCAGCCATAGGTTTTCTGAAGAGTGGCTTTGAAGCTGTTTTTTTCAGGGCTGTGGACGATGGCGTATCAGCAGGAGCTGACTCCGCTGAACCCCAGCTAATCCAAAATGGGGCCCTATAGGCTAACTGACTGGGTCGGGAACCTTTTGCAGGGAGCTCAGGGGAGCTCAAACCCCTGTGGAGCTCAGTCCTGGTGGAGCTTGGTGAAGGGAGTTAACACTTCTGTTATTCAGTCATGGAAGGATCCAGCCCAACCTGGAATGTGACTTGGCGGGGGAGCTGGCTATCCCAGCTGCTGCCAGAGTTTGAAGTCCCATCCTGGTGGAGTTGATCATAATAGTGGGTGATTTAGAGGAAAAAAGAACTTTTAAACCTTTTTATGGCAACAACAAGAATGGGTTTTGGCGTTGCCTCTTCGCCATCTGGGATAGTTTGACAACATTTTCTTGTTTTTGACTTCAGCTTAAATACCAGTTATTAACACAGTCACACTTGCTGCTAGAACATTATAAGTTTCTCCAGAGGGGGTTCTGAACAGCTCAAGTGCTGTTTCAATTACACTGAGTCGATTTCCACTGAGCCTATTTTGTATAAAATGTGCCCCCTGACCACCAAAGGATCTGAGAGTGCTCTGACTAGAAACTCCTACTAAAGCCCTGCAACACTGCTTGCAGGAGTGCTGAGGGTATCAGGGACACCAAAGCAGCCTGCGAGGATCCAGGATGACTTTGGCAACTTGTCCTGGATGGAGATATGTCACACCACCATGCAGGGTAAATCCAGCAGCAGTTCTTCAGTGGTACGACAGCTCAGTCAGTCCTGTGGACACTTCCAAATGGAAAGCGCGTCATAAGCCATCAACCAACCTCGAGCCACTGACAGCTTGGAAACTCACCCTTGTAAATCCTGTAGAAGCAGTGAGGGGATACATAGTATTGCCCACATGACTTTGTTTGTTTTTCTTTTTGACCTAGGCTCCACTACAAGCTTTCAGCTTTAATATCTGGCCTTTTATGTAGTTGTTTTCAGTAAGTCCAACCAAGTGTTTGTACTTTTCAAATTCAGTTTGCATGTTCCTGTAATGTTATGCAAGAATAGCCAACTTTATTGCCAGTGACAGCATTTGCTTAAAATGACTCTGTGCGTTACCGTTTCAATAAAATGGTTTTCTCTCGGCCAGAGAAACTGTCACTGCTGCTCAGCAAAATTTGCGCTGATGTTGCACATGTGGTTAGCGCTGAGGTAATACCCCAGTGGTTCCTCGATCCCGCGACAATGGCATGCCGCCGATCTAATCAGCCGCTGCCCCCGCCCCAGCGCGTCCCAACTCTCCCACTGTGTTACAGTTGTGAATCCCACTCTTGATACAGTAGTGTAAAAAAGGGTACCGTTCGCCAGTTTCTAATGTTTTACATGTCAGGTAAAAAAAAATTAATTAATTAATAAAATGTTGTAAATTAAAACTCATGACATAAAACACATATTATACCATTTCATTATTTTTTTTTAACAAAAATGAAATCCAGCCAAAATGCAGAAGAAATGTGTGAAAAACTAGTCAGCCACCAGGTTCTGTTTATCAAATGTACCTCTATAACAGCACAAATCTTTGGACTTTCAGATCCCCCCCCCCAAAAAAATCAGTTTTTCCTCAGTGACAAAGATTATTCCCAAGTGGAAAACATTCAAGGTAACTGCCAACCTTCTCAGGAGTGGACGACCTGCAAGTTAACCCAAGAACTTCCTCTCAGATTCTGGAGGCATCAGTTAACGTGTTAAATGTTAAAGTTCATGACAGTAGAGTCAGAAAACGACCTAACAAGTATGACTTTTGTGGAAGAGTTGTCAAATGAAAACTCCTTTAATCCAAAGGGAATTATGACAGCGTGGATTAAATTTGAAGAACTTGCAAACCTCAAGACTTTAGGAACAATGTCTTTTGCACAGATGTGCACAGATGTTTGTGTCCTGCAAACTCTTGAAATATGAGATGCATTTTATTTTCATGTCCTAAATCTGCATTTAAACTGAGTTTTGATATATAAATAATAATGTGTCATGCCATTATTTGATTTTTTTTTTTAAATTGATGTCCTAAGACATAAAATCTCAGAGTGAAAGAGGGGTTTTCACATGACTGTGTCTTTGAGTGACCAGCCAGTCGACAGGCGGTGATGTCATGCATTGATACGCGCTCAGTTCACATTTGCAGGCTCAAACTCGGCTATTCATCTTTGTCGAACCGCAAGCCCCTCTCTTCTGCCTGTAGACTAAACACACGCTCGCTCAGAGAGAGAGGCACGTAGCGATGCGAGTGCACACAATCAAATGCAACCGCACGCAGCAGAAAAAAAAGCAAACACTGAAGACCAAACAGTGCAAAATGCCAAACATCCACTTGAATGCAGTGCATATCTAATTATTCACTCTTTGTGGGGTCCATCCTGTGTGGGTTGCTTTTACTGTTTCTGAAGCTTGAGCTGTAACAGATAACTCCCACCAATAGACAAAGCAGAGCCCTAGCTGCTGAGACTTTAACTCCCATAAACATGAAATAACCCCAGGTCGTGCACAAGAGGCTCATGGGAAACCAACACCGAGCTGCTCAATCCTTGGCTTGATTATCAAAGGACATTTCCACTGCGCTCCATTTTTTGAACCAGGCTGGCTTGGTGGATGGGGAGTATCTGTGGTCTTAAGAGGGGAAATAAGAAAAACCAAGAAAGAAATTAAAGTATAGAGAAAAGTTAAGGAATAAAGAATCCCCGCAGAAAAAGCAGCTCTGGTAGGAAGCCCGTCGAAGCAGGTTTTGTCAGTTTCCAGCTCGTTGCTGGTGTCCCTGCTTGTCAGGGAAACGGCAGTAAACCACAGAGCGTGACCTCACGCTAGAGGTTATGGGGCATTCAGCAGTTTGTACAAGCGGCATTTCTCCTTCAGCCGTGCGAGTCAAGCGAAAGCTGGTGGTTAAAACAAAGAGCTGCTGGTGTCTGTTCTTATTTAGCTGAGCACGGAAGGGCCTCGCTGCTGTCATCCAGGTGGGTGGCTGGTAACAGTAGTGGGTGATGGGTTTCCTCCAGGCAAAGATGAGTTTTCCATTACACATTAAATCAGGTGAAAAAACATGTTTTTCTAATTGATCACTGTAAAAAGCCATTTCTTAAAGCCATGTGTTGAGCAGATGGGATTAGACCTAAGTAGTATTCGCAGGCAGCGATTAACTATCTGATGGCTCACGGTGCAACCTGCTCTTTACAATAACAAATGATTTAAAATAGAAAGAATACATCCTCCACATGCTGCATGAATCATTCAGGTATTGATTCTACATTGCCCTTTTCTGCTAAGTGCCCGCCAGGGGTCAGGTGCAAGTGTTTATGTGAGAATGATGTCAGAGCTGCAGTATCTTCTCTAGACATCCAGCTTTGGCCGTGTCTGCCTTCGGCCCAGGTCACTAGGTTGGTTTCACCTGGTAATGATATCTGACCGTGTACAAACAAGTGCACATGTATTCACACAGCTACGGGGCTCTGAGCGAAGCTCCTGCCGGCTGAGTCACCTGGCCAGAACGATGAAAGAACAGTGAAGAGCTGTGCTCCAGCTTCTAGGAGGCAATGTTCATCCACATCGTGCTTTCACAGACTGACTCACCCACCTGTGGTATTCAAGAATGTTTTTGTATCTGTCTGGGTTTTTGTGTCCTGGGAGAGCAAGAGTTACGCGTAATGAGCAGTCACAGTTGCTGGAGAAGAACCAAGAAAGAGCTTCAGTGCCTTCTTTACCCTTTCTGGTTTTGAAAAGAAAATCTACCACCATGCATGCGGGCCTGCAGGGATGTGATTCATGTTACACACCAGAATCACTGGAAAGATTCTGTTCTTCCGCCATTCCCCACTAGTGAAGCGTAAAATGTATATGTGAGCGAGACTGGTACAAAATCTATCCATCCATCCACAAATACCAAAAATGCATTCAATTTTTATTCTCCCTCGGTCCAGGGATATAATAATGAAATATACATTAAAAAAGTGAAGACACTGTCAGGAAAATACCCGGTGAATCATGGGAGGTTCCCCAGCAGCCTAGGCCTAAAGCAGCATAACTGGAGGGATGTTTCAGGCTCCTAAGCCATCCTTAACTACAAAGTTTGTCCAAAAGGAGCTTTTTCTGGGAGTAATCTTAAGAGAGGGTGTCTGTATGCTCAACAAAACCTAGGAGCTTGCAGGTATTCTGATAACTGAGGGCTCTGACTCTCATTCTAGTGTTGGAGACTCTAGGAATCATAAGTAAGCTTGGAGTCTGAGATACAAATGCTGTGTGGGG
>JAOWBL010000002.1:11221507-11232192 GCA_028564865.1 Zenarchopterus dispar
TTGATTTAAACTTTTGAATAAAGTGTGTCTTTGCTTACTTTTTTTTCTTTACTTACTTGAAGCCTTTTGTGCTCACTGCAGAAAATAAAGCCTAAATACTTTTTTTCCCCCTTTTTTTCCAGTGTCTGTTGTATCTATGTTAAATCTGCCAATACTTCTATATGGTTCTTGATGTTTCTCTAGAGAAAACCATTTCCTGTCATTTGATATATTTTCTTTAAGATGAAAATCTTGGATCTTAGTGTCATATTTCTTTTGCATGGTTTTTGCTCTAGTTCAATTCCTCTGCCTGATGTTCATGGCGGGAAAATGGGTCAGAAAAGGAAAAGAAATGGGGGGAAGAGCCGAACGGGGCCTACTGGTCCCCCATCCTCCCTCAGTCGAATATGAAAATATATTATACGATAATGTGTTCAGTATGGAGGCTTGAAGGAAACCATATGAAAAGATCCCAGACAAAGAGCCTTCTGTGTTCCAGCTGACCCCCCCTCCCATCTCGATCCTTCGTCTGCCTCGACTGAGCGAGAAGGACAGAGAGAGACAAGGGAGAGAGAGAGGAGAGGTAAAAGGGGGAGGTGTGTATGGAGACTTGTAGGAGCAGAAAAGGGGCTGTACACACCCTGGCTGCCTCACACAGTTAGACCCACCGTGGTTCAGGTGAGCAGCATGACCAAACCAGCACGCACCAAACAGGAAGGAGTGCAGAGTCCTGGAATTTTATCTGTCGCTGCACAACTGTGACCGCTGCAGACCAGGTCACCTGCAGCCTATTATGTCTGTCTTTGCAGGGTAAGACACAACCTTTGTTTGAAGGAAGGGGGGCTGGGGAGAGGAGGCATGGGGAACGAGGGGGACTGGAGCAGAAGAGGAGGGAAACTTCGAAATGTCTGTGTTTGAGTAGATGACAAACATCTGTGGCTGTTGTTTCTTCTTTTTTTTCTCTCTCTTGCAAAAGAGGGTCCACTAGCTATGTTAGAACAGATATCCAAGCTTTTTGTTCTGTCTCCGCGGAGCCTGCTGTGTAGCCAGTTTATAGACTTAAACTTCACTGTGTAACATAATACTCTGTATCCAATTAAAGACCTGCCAGGAGACTGTATTTACTTTCTCATATAGATAATTGCTTCCTGTTAACACAACAGGTGAGGCCTATTACCTGCTTTAATAGGGGAGCAACAGGAGGTTTTGCTACATAGTGTGATATGTATTCATTTATATGGAAATTATGAGTTCTGTTGTTAAAAGTCTTAATGTGAACCGAATAAGTGCTGTAATCCACTTGAAATCTGCAAATAATTCTTCCAGTGTTGATAACGCATGCAGACATTTACTTAGAAGACAAAAGACAAAAAACTTTGTGTTTTCCTCCTTTGATGTCTAACAGTTTTTCGGAGATGACTATGATAGTTTTGGAGAACTCCTCCCTCTTGGCACAGGATCTTACACATCCACTTCAGCTATTTATCTTTTGCCTCTTGAAGTTCTCCACCTGTGATTATGAGAGAAAGACGAGCAGACACTTCATTACAAGGTTCTCCGCTGCATGATTTATGAAAGCACTCTCAGGAAACCCTGAAAAAGGAAAGACAAATAGAAAGAGACATCTCTGAGTTTCATTAGAGACCTTGCAATGTTTTTCTATGTCAGTCACCAGCCTGCACATGCTGAGGCCTGTTGATTATCACAGCTTCCCAAGGAATTATGAGTCAGGAATGCCCATTTTGGAGCACTACCCAAAACCATTTGGTGGTGGTGGTGGTGGTGCAAAGGTCCTTGAAAGGCTCTTTGTCTGAGCAAGGGAGAGAAGGAGCAAAGGGCCCTGCTAAAACCCTTTAGCATTTACAGCTGAATGACTCGAGCACGCCGAACTGTAAAGGATCCAAGCAAAGGGCAAGAGATAGCAGACACACAGCAGCTCTGGCCCTGAGGGCCTCGGTCATAAAAGCTTTCCAGTCAATGTTGTGATGAGATGGCCTGTTATAAACTCTGCAACTGACACACTTTTAAACCTTCCAGTAGGTGGAATGCAAGCTCACCTGACAACATCTCACTTACCTCAGCGCATGTGCGCTCACAGCGACCGACGATGTGAGGTATTCGGTGGCCGACATGCTCTCTGCAAGCCGACTATTGATGCAGATGTGGAGTAAACGTGCAAGACAACGGCCACGAGCGACAAATGAATAATTACAGTTTGAGCAGCTGCCAAAGCAATTTAATTTGTGCGTCATCACAATGTGAGACACGCCGCTGAGAGCTGTGGGATAGATTAGCTGTCGTCGTATGAATCCATCAAGCGCTGATGATGTGCAGGAACTCTGTGATTACACACTATAGCGCCCCACGGGCCAAATTGTAAATTATATCCTTGATTGTGACCATTGAGGGGGGTGGGAGGGGTGAGGGGATAGCGGTGGAAAACTGTGCAGGGGTGGAAGAAAAGAAAACAGAGGAGCAATACAGTATACCTTTTGAAGTTCAAGGTAACTGGAGGTGGGGTGGGAAGTGGCATCCGACCATCAGGTATGACAAGCAGATGAAAGCCAGAGAGCGGCAGACATCACAAGAATGACTGGAAGGAAAGCCAAAGCGGTACAGTAATTAGTTGAGGCAAACAAAAGAAATGTGGCAGACGTAGATTTCAATGGTCCATATGTTAGCATTTCATTTCCTGATCCGGAGTCTGCATCTCTGCTGCTGTCAGACTTGAGTGTCCTACATCTGCTCTCTGTCTGGCAGTTAATAAATATCTGCGGCGCGGATCAAAGAATCCGACCAGATTAGAAATCAGTCTGGTGACGCCGCGTCAGGACTCGCCTTCAACATGTGTTCACCTTTTTTCCCATTCATCGCAGCAGGCGTGAAATTTTGTCACAACAAAGATAAGTGTTAATGAGAAAAACATCATAAAGCCACTGCAGTGAAAGGACTCAGTGACAACAAATCTAAAGAGACAAGGCGAGCTTCCAAATGAGATGCAGACTCATCCGAACATGGATCACACATCTGGGGGATTCAAAGAGCTGTTGTCAGAGCGTCTAAACAATACCGGCCTTCATCATCGTCTCAGTCGTCAGGATCACGCCAGTAACTCAAACTGTGGAGGGTTTTTTTTTTGTTTCTTCACAGCAGGGAGGGGGGGTCGTGTTTGTTTAGGGTTGTTGTTTTCAGGAGGCCGATGAGCATTTCTCACAGAGGTTGTCACGACTAAGCTGTTGCTCCATCAGCTGTCAGCACAAAAGCAGTGAAAACAAGTTTATGGTGACTGCACGTTTTAAGAAAAGCTGAAGGTGAGGAGTCTTACCGGAAGGTCTGCCTCTAAAGGCGTTTAGAAATCACAGGCCTCTGCAAAGGCCACCCACTCCTGAGTGACAGAGCAGTGAATCACAAGCAAAAACAAACGCAGCCCTGATCACATTCAAGGAGAGGCAAGTCTGATCAAGGAAAAGGATGTGCAAACACTGGTTTATCACCACAAACTCTGCCAGCGGCTCTTGCTGGCCTCGGAGAGGGAACATGACACTGCTGATCTAACAAAATGCTTTAGAGGATAATCTTTGTCTCTTCGCTTCACACAGTGTGAAGATCAAACATCTACATTCACTTTCTTAGAAGGCTGTAACACATCGCAGACCCCGAGGCAGAGATAAAGCTACTCTTGGCAGGATTATTACAAATTTCCATCACTCAGACCTGATGAGGGAATCGTCACCTGTCTTTTGTCGGAGGAGAGAATGCCGAGCTTATAACGTTCAGACTTTTAGAAAAATGTCTCACGTCCTTTGTAGCCTTTAAACAGGATGAAGACAGTTGTTTTTGAAGACAGAGGAGTAAACTTTCCCTGCATCAAAAATGAACATTTAAATGTTCTTACATAAAAATAAAATGGAGTACATTAAGATGTTAGTTTGGAAAAAATTCAGAAAAAGAGCAAACTTCTGTGGTGTCAGTTCAACACTAAATGTATTTCCAATCAGAACCCAAAATCTGAGAACCAAAACCCAGAATCTGTTGCCAAGAAATCAAACTGAGATCTAGAGTCCATGTCAGGTAAGTTGTTTATGTCTGTCCTTGCTTTATTATCTAGGATTAAGTTGTTAACGTCATTGATGAAGTTATTAATGACATCAGCAACTTACCTGTGTCAACATAAGGTGCTGAGTCATCCAGTAGACAATGAACTACTATATTGTGTCTATGTCCCGCCTCCCTGCTTTAGATTGACATGGTGTTGATTTGACATTTGTTTAAGGACTGCAGAAAGAAAAAACTATGGAGAGGAAAGAAAAATATAACCCAGAAAAATGGTTGCACTCTTGGTTAGAGCTTTTGATTTCTAGGCTACACATTCTGTGTTTTGATTCCCAGATTTTAGATTTTGATTTACAATATATTTGGCGTAGAACTGACTCCATGAGACAATTTAGTATTTTGGATGACTTGCCTGAAAGTGTCATGGTTAATTCCTAAATTTTTGCATAACACATTAAAAGAAAGGTTTATTTAAATGTATTTGCCTTGTGCAAGAGCACATTTTTAACTTCTATTTTTCCTTTCTTGCAGGACAGAAAATGAACACAGAGAATGATAAGATAAAGCGAAGTGACCAATGACCTACTGAGCGCTCATTTTATCTCCAGCCTGAGCAGTTTTTGTTTTCTCACTGGCTGAACAACCAAAACAAACGCAGAAAACTAGCTCTTCAGCTGCAATGTTTCAGTGTAACTGAAGACTACGACTCAAAGGAGTAAACTTTGCTTCTCAGCTGGGATATCCTGGAAAAAAGGAGGGAAGAAAACACGAGAACGGTTTTCAGAAACTGTTTCTGTATTTAAAGTATGAGAAACAAACAGGAGAGCTGTTTGTATGAAGCAGCTCTAATTGAAAGCTTTTGAGCGAGGAATACAAACAGTCGCAGGAATGACCTTTCCAGAGTGAAATGTTATCCCTCGCATGCACCTTAACAGCAGGAAGTCTCCATACACACAGTTCCCCTTCACGTCACTGTAGACTTATGATCCCTAAGATAAAGGGCAGATCCCTTTCTCTGGCAGAAAAGTAATGTGCAGGCTGTGGACTGGGACGCAAGCAGAAAGTGTGTGCCGATGACCAAAATAGAAGAGGAGGACGAGCAACATCTGGGAAAGAAAAAGGGAGCATTAGAGGGATGCAAATAGAGAAAACTGGACAATTTCTCAGTGCTGTGTGCCAGATTTTTTACGCAACACAACAAACTTGAGCAATTTTCGTGGCTGTTTTCCGTGGGATCTCATCCAGGACTCATTGGGGGTGACCGTCCTGGGAGGTCCATTTAGACCGAGAATAATACTTCAAGAAGAACAAAGAAAGAGCACGCTTCTTCCGTCAGATTGCAGCTGACAACTTTTAGAGGGATTACTGCTGAACGGGGAGCCATGGCCGGGGGCAACAACCTGGAACGCTGAGCTGCCTCTCTTCCTTGTCTTTTCTCGGTGTTTGCTTGAAATATATTTGTTGCCTGCCAGTAAGGAGTTAAACAGACAGAAGAAGGACACACAAGCACCTTACTGTGTATCGCAATGGAGAAGGGACATTTGTCCATCCAGAGAGGGGTGAGCTGGAGTCCAGGAAGCTTGACTAAACCTCTCCCGACGCAGCAGGACATGCACACCCCCGAGACAGACTACAACGCATCATGGGATAAGACGGGATTCAACAAAGAGCGCATGAGCCGGAAAACGAGTGAGTGTTTGTCACATTTTCTGTTTTCACTTTGAGTGCTGGCTCAGCAGACAGAGAGCACTGCTGCTTTACAACACAGAAACTGTAGTTTCCAGAGATTTGCTGTTCTCCATTAATGCCACAGCATGGCTTAGACGCTTGACATTTTTCTCAAAATATGCCAGAAAATGTAGCTGAAAATGGGAGAGAGCACAGAAATATAACAGGCGGTCCAGACCTGTCAGCGTAACCCGACACAGTGAAAGGTGTATGGAACATCTGTTTTCAGGATTTAAAAATTCAGCCTGCTGCAATGGAAAAGCAATCACGCAGCACTGCTCGAGGGCTGTCTTAATATCCAACACAGTCACTGACAATAATAGGATAACTTGTGGGAAAAGCGCTTTGGAAACTTTATCAGGGCGCTCCTTTGATTTTCAAAGCTGTCAACTCGAAACCATGAAGACACCAGCACTTCAGTATTTGCATGAAACCACTGCAGCGTTTAATTACTAGAACCATAACTTCTGACTCACTACTCAAGCGGAGTTACCAAAAAGTAAATAAATAAAATTGTGCATCATTGTAGGAAAGTCACAGGCATCATAAGTTTGTTTCTCTTCGTGCCACCAACACCCTTCCCATCACTCATTTACTCACTAATTGGTTTCCTCAGATCACCAAAAACAACATGAAGGTCCTGATAAAAGTTCAACACTCCCATGCTGAGTTTTTTTTTTTTTTTTTTGATAGTGGAGCATGGTCTTTTATTCTTTCCAAGAGTTTAAGTAAAAGTTTAGGTCTCGCTGAGTCTGATAAGATCCGAGGACCCGCGTTAATCCCTGCCTTTCTATACTGCTTCACACATCAACCTCGGGGGGCCCGTGCTGTCATCCCACTCTCCCCTCTGAGCCATAACCCGGAGAAAGATAACATCCGACGGGGTAATCTGACCTTTGATGCACAAATGCAGGGTTGACCCCCCCCCCTCCACTCCCAACTTGAATCCCGCTGCTGTGGCAGGGAGGAGGAGGGGTGTTTTTCCTGTCTGTTCTCTTCCACATAGGAATGAAAGGAAGGGACAGAAAGGCAGAGAGATGAGATAGAGAAAGTTTAGAGGTGGAGGTGGGAGAGAAAGGAGGGGTCGACATTGTGATGTAGAGGCTCTTGCATCAGGACAGGAAATTCCTGGCCTGCCTTTCCAGGTTGGAGCTTTAGGGCCGAGAGGGTTCAAAGAGGGCAGACACTTGGTTGGGGAGAAAGCTCACTAAACACATGCAGCATATCCCGACTGACGTGGAGGGCAGCAGGGGTCAGGCGCTGGAGCTGTGGAGTCTCAGCCGTCTAATCCGTGTAAACATAAGCTGTAGCATCTCTGGGTTGCACTTCAAAGATTGCAACAAATGTCAGACGCTCCCCTGCCATCACAGGACATGACAGAGATAAGCTGCTCAATACTTACCATTGACTGGACACCACTTCAGAAATGTCAAAACACAGTCTCAGCGCAGCTGCTGCTGCAACATCAATACTCCTCCAGCGGAAGCTTTTTTTTTTTCCCTTGCAGGCTTCTCCTCTTTTAATAATTAGTGAAAAGCATGTGGAGGTGGCGGTGGACTTTTGAAACCGTGAAACGAAGCTGGAGGTTGAGTGACAAACAGCACAGCCTCCAGCTACAGACCCCTCCTCCCTCCTTCCCTCGCTCCCTCCCTTCCCCTCTGCCTCCATGCCCGCCTGTCTGTGTGCTGATGGACCGCGGAGAAAAAAGAAATCTGATCCCATGTCTCGCTCCAGAAAGGGGGGTGTGAGGCTATGAGACACAGTTAAATTGAAAACTCTTGTGGAAGTACAGCGACACAGCGGAGGTCTGAGTTTTTGACAGGAAAGAGGTAAGGCACTGGATGCGCTGACATCTGCAGGCAAGCAAACTTTCAGAAAACTTGAGTGGAGGTTTTGTAGTCTCGCGTTCAAAAAGAGGAGAACTTGTGTCAGCTTTGTAAGTAAAGATGACTTGTTGGTGGCACTGTTTTGCTTTTGTAATACAGACTTTTAAAAAACAATGTAATTCTTTCTTCATAACTGAAAGTGAAATCTATTAAGGCTTTGGTCTGATCAGTCCATCATGTGACACACAATTTATATTTGTAGTCTCCTGTGTTCTCACTCTTTGATTATTGCTGATTTTGTAACATCATCATTAAAAACAACTCTGAATTCTCCTGTGATTTGTCAGAAAAACTTGATCAAGTGAAAAATGCTTACATGCAGTATTGCTTATTTTTTGACATTTAATGGGATTTGCACCTGCGAGTTGTTTCATCACCAATTTGGCTCTGGCTCAAGGTAGATGTGTATACTGAAGACATTTAATTTCAAGCCCTACTGCTCTGGTATATTCAGGCAGAATGACTTATAAGCAGTAAATTGTTGATTACAATAAGACCTGGTGGTGTTCCAAGACATATTGACAACACCGACCACTGAGGAGTCAGTAAGTACCTGTATGATAAGTTGCTTTGTTTCTCTGAAGTAGTGTATAAACGAAGGTGACTTATTCTAATGCCAATACTAGAAAGAGCTGTGCTTGTTTATGAGCTTTCTGATAATGTTTTTATCCATGTTAACTGCCATGGATGTGTAATTCGATGCATATATCTGTTTTGGCTTTCAGGTGTAGTGCTTTGACTTACTACTGATATATTTAGCTCAGCATCTGGTGTTTTTTTAAGGGGAAATGCACTTTATTGTCCATAATCGAAATGTTCATTAAGATATTGCTGAGATATTAAATGCAAGACTTTGAACTTTCGGTTGGTTTATGTAAAAGGAAATCACAGGAACCTCACGAAGAGTTAAATCAATTACTAAGAGAGTAGACTGCAAGTCTGTAACATCAGCGTCAGACACATAATATTCCCTTTTGCTAAAGGAACAGTCATGTAAGCATTAGCTTGGGTGCCAGGAAAAACCACATGTAGAATCAGCTCTGCATGACAGCTTTACAAGTGATTGATTTACACTTAATTATTGTGATTGACACTCAATTACATCAACTAATGTAGCTGTCAGGATCCATCGTTTTATAATATGCATGCTGTGCCAGCTGAGAAAAGTCCTGAGGGTGGACATTAGATATCTTCCATCAGTCAGTGGATCGTGAATTGGATGAATAATCTACCAGATGTGTCACCATGACAACTTCTTTTTCTTTACAATGCTCACCAAAGAGTCTCTGTTTTTATTTTTGGAAAAAGAAAGACCAAAACGTCCACATGCATCTGCAATTTTCCTCTCACGAGCTTTGAAGTATGATGTAGTCACTGCATTTAAGATGGGAACACTTGATTGTATAGTATGTTTATAGACAGGAGTCTCAAAATGTCGCTTTTGGAGGCTGTAGGTTGTAAAAGTGGTCTATTAAGGGTTTGAGCTGCAGTTTTGCACAAATTAGCGACAGAGAGAAACCAAAGGCATGCTGGAAGCGCAGGCGGGGAGTTTTCTCAGCAGTGGAGGAATGCTCAGGGAGGGACTGCTGCAGATGGCAGAGGAAATAGTTCCACAGCCTGAAAGGGAGCTCTTAAGCTTGGAAAACAAACTATCAGTGTTAACCTAGGCAAGTCTCAACTCATGATTTCAGAGTAACCAGTAAAGCTGCAGAACGGATGGACAGCGATCATCATCTACTGACTTACACACTGACCTAGATATTTTTATTAACTTAATGTAATAGGCCGTGTCTCTTTCTTGGCATGTTTATTTCAGATGTTTCTCATCCTACGCCCACTGGCTCACTTTCAACGGCTCTGGTCTGCTGAGTCAAATATCCACAGAGCTTTTTTTTTTTTTGTTGCCCATGCTAGATTGGTTGGAATTGAAAGCGCGACAAACAACTATTAAAAACTTTGTGGTGCAGAACCAGTTATGTGGGTTTTAAAGAGACTAGTCAAACCCAGACTTGTTAAAAATGTGTGCCTCTTTCTATTTGTTCATAAAAATACTTTGGTTAGATTTAGCAAGATGTTTAGGGAGTTGTCTTTGCATAGAGAGTCTCCCTAACAATTGATCGAATATCTGTTAAATAACTAAACCTATTTCACTCGGTGTCTGTCCCCTTTCCCCCTGTCTGTATGTCCTCAGATCTGACCAGGAGTGCCAGTCTCTCAGAGAAGGAGCTGAAGGAGGCCCGTGTGAGGAGTCAGATCATCGCCGCTCAGCTCACCATCCCCTCCAACGTTGGCTCCACCTCCAGGGGTGTGCAGCTCTTCAACCGGCGCAAGCAGAGAGTCAGCGCCTTTACACTCGAAAGCTGTGGACAGAGTTCAGAAGTGGATAAAGATGAGAATGTGAAAAGGAGCCCCTTGCCCAACAAACTAACATGGGCAGAGCGGAGCAGTGAGGAAAAGGACAGAGAGCTGAACTTCAAGAATATCAAGCCGCTCTGTTCGCCACCTATAAGTATCCACACTATAGGTGATATCATGGAAGAGCCCATTCAGGATTTCCACAAAGAAGATGTGGAGAACAATGTTATCCAAGAGAGACATTTCCTCCCTGTAAAGGAGGAGCAGGAAGAAGAGGAAGATGTAAGAGACGAGATTCGTGAGGAGTTGGAGGACAACTTCAAACAGGATACTCCAGGAAGTAGTAGCACTGATCCACATGTAATGGAACATGGTGAAAAGGGGACAGAGACAAATGGGGGCCACACTTCGGGAAACCTTCTTAATGGTTGTAATAACACCTCTGGACCTGAGAGGATGTCTTTACCCTCATCCAAGCAGACCATCATCAACAGAACTGCCAGGCCCTTCTTCTCACCACCCACAGTGCATTCACCAGAAGCACTGAGCCCCACCATGGACATTCCCCCTCCTCCGTCCTATTCCACTCCCTCCCTGCCTGCTTCCACTGTCCCACAACCTGCTGTGTTCTCACCTCTGCCTCCACCTCCGTCATATCCCACACCTCCTCTGCCAGCCTTCACA
>JAOWBL010000002.1:11238920-11261944 GCA_028564865.1 Zenarchopterus dispar
TCCTTGTGATTCATTAATTCCAGTTCATTCCAATAGAGTCCAGATTTCCCATTTCGTGTGTGTGTGTGTGTGTGTGTATACATATCCGTATATACACACATACACCACTCCAGCAGAACCAGACTCAGGGAGGGCAGCCATCTGTCTTGACTGGCTGGGGGTCTGAGATGACAGAAACAAGAGACCAACAAACACAAAGAGATTAGTAAATTAGTCCACACATGCAGAGCTTTCTAAAATGTCTACATTTATTAGAGTGGATATGACATTCTCATTGTATGGTATGAATATATGATCAAATTAATTGTGCAGCCTGTCTGTACAAAACTGGGAAAAATGAGATTCTGTCACTTTTCCATGACAAAAACACAGCCAAGCTGCATCATCACGTATGGTAAAGGATTCCACAAGTTTATTATCCATTTCTACCGAAACAGAGCAAAGGAATTTTCTAATTATCACAGTGCAATAACCAGTTTAACAAACTGTATATACATTGAATAAGTACTGAATTTGATAAAAATGAATGTAAGTTTTACAGAAAGATTTTGAACGAATGTGAGGAAAAAAGAAGTGTTGAACAAGACGAAGGGTGTGGATGGGAAGCGAGGCATCGGAAAGCCTGTTTAATCACGCACTGTTCTCATGCTTCAGGAGAAAGATTGCAAAGTTGTTGATTTTTTTCTTTTGTGTGTGTGCATTTTTGCTCTGTTGCTTTTACTGATCACCAATAGTGATCTTTCTTTTTAAATTCCTTGATAAGGACCAGATAAATCATCTCATACAAAGGACTTGTTTGCATGAGGTTTGGAAGCAAAGATGTATGTGGCAGAAGTAGAGATGGTGAGAAATGTTACATTTCTGTGTGGAAATGAGGGGCAGAAGAATGTTGTACTTGGTGAAGAGTTATATATAGGACAGTTACATTTAAAACCCTGATGTACATTCTCTATAACCTCTAAAGTTCTTTTTTTTTATACTTGATTTGCACTTGTGGTCTTTCATTTCAACAGTTAACTTGGCATTGTATTAAAAAAAACACAAAAACAAAACAAAACAAAAAAAACCTCTTGATTTATGCAAACAGGTAACTCATGCAAACCAATGTCTCGTCAAAGTGTAAAACTAAGACCAGCGCTGGACCAAACACCACGCTCACTTAAAGCTGGAACTTGACTGCAACATAGCTGCTGCCGATGCTATCTTTCTGTTTCAACAGCGGAACCATGTCTCACCGTAGCCATCTTGCCCAGTGCTGCACAACAGATCAAGTCTTCATTCCCTGAGCCACAGGCCAAAGGCATCAGCACATTGCTAAATATTTACTATGTGTATCTTTTGAGTGACAGGAACTCCTGCTACTTGGTGACCTTGCTCCCTCAGCAAGATTAGGCCTATCGCTGTCATGGATTGATTTCAACGTGGGTCACCTCTGCACAAACAGCAGATATCCTGAAACACAGGAAAAAAAATATCAGTGTATCTTTGCTTGCTGGCAGGTTTTATGGCTCTGAAATTTCATGTCAACATTTCTTTATCGCAACTCGTGTTTCATTTCATAACTGTAAGATTTCCAAATGAACTAATGAAAAATAAAACATCATTGAGACACCCACTGAGGTATATTTTGTTTGTCTTGTTTTCTTCCTTGTAACACATTGCAATACAAAGTGAAATAGTGGCATATTGAACATAAAAGAAAATACACAGAAAAGAATAGAACACAGGAAATAGCACGGAAAATAATAGAAGTAACCTGATCATTATCAGGTTTTACGATGAGGTAAATAAAAGCTCAGGTAAAGATCAGCATGTGACACATGGCTCAGTATCATTGTTTAATAAACAAAAATAAAGGCAAAATGCAGAGGCAATGTGCAAAATAAGTAAATAAATAAAACCATAAGCTTTTACTGCATCCATGGGACTTGAGAGGGTTAGTGCCAACGTCGCAGCTGGGAGCTGCAAATGAAACACACTTGACAAATTTATCATCTGCAAGAGTGAGAGTTGAATGTCCGCAAAAAAGTAGGAGCCTCTGGTAGTTTGCTGGTTAGGAGAATTAAGGCGTGTGCTAATGCAATGCCAAAAAGGAAAGACATAAGCAAAGGTCTTCCAGAAGCTAGTGCTAGTACCCATCCATCTGCAAAAGATTATAAGGCCATTTTCAAACATGGAATCCATCACCAATCCAAGAAAGTGTGTGTGTGTCACCAGTTTAGAAAACAAACAAATAAACAAAAACAACTGGTGGCACAGCGTAAGTTTGCAAAACTAAATCTGAACAAACCACAAGCTTCTTGGAACAATCTAATTTGGGCAGTCATGTTCAAAGTGAAGGTGTCTGGCCACAATGCAAAGAGCCACTTTTGGTGAAAACCAAGCCCACTATATTACCGCAAATCTGAATAAACCCCATGACTTCTGAAAAAAAAAAAAAAATCTTTTGGACAGATGAGCGCAAAGCAGAGATGTCTGGCCACAATGCACAGCGCCACGTTTAACAAAAATGAAATAGCATATCAGCACAAGGCACTCATCTCAACTGTCAAGCATGGCAGCAGAAGTGCAATGATCTGGGCTTGTCCTGCAGCCACAGAGTCTGGGAACCTCGCTGTTACTGAATTGCAAATGTAATCATAAAATATGAACCCATCTGTCCAATAGATTAAACGTGCTTGGAACTGGATCACACAATAGGACTGTGATCCCAAACACAATAGCAAATCTAAAATAGATTGGCTGAAAAGGAAAATAATCGAGATCTTATAATGCCCCAGACAAAGTCCTTAACTTATCTTGATTGAAATTTGATTGAAATTTGAGAGGACCTTAAGAAAGACGTGCAAAAGCAAATGCCTGGCAAATTTATTAAATCAATACAACACTATAAAGAAGACAGAAAGGGATAATGAAATGATATAACAGACTGATATCTTCATGCAGAAGCTGATTACTACAAGTTATTGCTGTTGAAGGGGTTCCTACAACCTGTTGTGATATGGGGTGTACTTAGTTCCTCATTTATTGCTTTGTTATCTTGGCTTAATTTTTGTTAACAGATTAATGTCACATACGGGATTTTATTTACCTAATTTTAAGACCTGGTCAACATTTTTTTCAATGCATGTTCTGAGACATATAATCTTTGAACTGAAAAATAAAGACATTTACAATGAAACATTGAACTGAAATCATTGCATTGAATGTACGTGTTTCTTATGAATAGGCTAACAAATTGCTTTTTACCCTGAGTGATGACATAAGTGAGAACAACCACTACATGGAGTAGGGTTTAATACTCTTGTGTTTTGTTCGCTGTGGTAACAGCATGCTTGTGGTTATACTTTGGGGAGTGGCATGTCCCAAACTACATCAGCCTAAGGTGAAAAGGAAACTAAAGCCACATTTATCAGAGGTTCATACACTGCCATCTGTAGGACCCCAGACAGAAGTTCAAATTAGGTTACTCTGTTGGGATTCATCCTGTACAAGCACCTCTTGGATTTCATGTGTTCAGTAATATAATCATTTTTTGTCATAAAGCTATCCCTTCAAGGTGATATATATAGTCCTAAAATAAAATATTTCAAAGCAAAATATAATTATACAATATAACTTTAGTAGATCATGCTTTTCACAGCATGCCATTTCTAACTGACCCAGTTTACTGCACTGTCAGTGCAGGGGAAGCCCAGGTACAATTAATAGCTTTAGTTTTAGTGTTTAATTCTTAATTAGGACTACTTATGCATGCATAGTTAATTTAACTTGAGTGTTTTATTGCTCCGAAACAAAATTAAAAGTACATGGTTTGCAATGTACAACTGCTCCTAGGTGGAAATAGTCAGTGGCTCAATAAAATCATACGTATGTTTCATTCTCAAATAATGCACATGGAGATATTTACTTTTTGTATAATCGTGTATACATATATACATATATTTTAAAAAAGTAGTTGATGATGATCTCGTGGATAAAGTGATTGATAAACTCTCCAGACTGTTGGAGCATCTGCACGTGCTCATAACGGTGGAGTAAAGTTTGATAATAAATCATTCATAATTTTGCTTTTAACTCATTAACATAAAGTTTTTTTAAAAAAGGGGGAAAAGCCTTTACTGGGACACAAGAGGCCGCTCTCGAGGTGAAAAGGGCGAAATAAAGGCAGTGCGGTGATTTTGTCGTTTGACAGCAGGGGCTTCTTGTTGTACTCGCAAAACAACAAGGATGAAGACTCTTAGCAACGGAGCGCGAGCGGGGACAAGAGTTGGAAGATTAAGCTGAAAGGTCAACGGCTTTAACTCGATCAGCTGGCGCTAAAGACAAACATTACAGGCTGGCAGCTTGAATATCGGCTGAACTGTGTATAAGTGTCCGTGCCTTTAGTGAAGTGTCACCGGATTTGTTGTTGTTAGCTGCTAATGCTAAGCGTAGAAGTTGCGAGCTAGCTGGCCTAGCGAGCGAATTTTAAAGCGACAGAAAAAAAAAAAAAGGCAATCAGTTCTTATGTTTGACCTGACCAACCTAGTAACGTGCGGTGACTAGACTGGAGATTGTGTAACTAATGGGGAAAACTGACCTCGATTATTGTGGCTTTAGCTAACGTTAAGAAGTCAAGTCTTAGTAGTTTTCGTAGCTTTCCAGTTAGCCTTCACTACACTACAAGAATGAGTAGAAAACACCACTTTAAAGGAGCCGAAGTCAGTTGCTGTGTGAAATACTTCTTATTTGGCTTCAACATCATATTCTGGGTAAGTAAATATTTCTGTTGTGTCGTTTGGCTGTTTATATAGTTGTTAGAATAGCCACAACATCTCGTAGAAAAAGTACAATAATTTGTTAAAGTTGGCTCAACAACGTCTCGACGTTGACCGTCATAGTTTAACTTATAAGATTTTTCCCCCACCCTAAAAGCATGTAATAGTTTTCATTTCAAAGTACAAATTTCTTTGATTTTGGTTTATTTTCTTTAAAGTATGAGTGGTATCTTGTGTAACTAATTAGCTTATTACCTTGTTGTTATGTTGCCAAGTGTTGGATAGTGTCGTAAGTCATATAACAGAAATTACAATTGTCACCAAAGTTAACATTCCTGCAATTAAGTTCAAACATTACCTTTTTTTAAAAAATTTATACTTCAACTTACTCTTTAGTCATTCACTGTATTTGCCAGCTGGCACCTAAGTGTTTTTTTTTTCAAAAGGATGGGTAAAGAAACCCTGGTGATGGCTCTGACATGGTTGTAAGTGTTCCTACCACTGACTTTAGTATGAGAAGTTCAATGACTCTTCCCTGTATTGTTTGGTCAATGCAGAGTGAAGCCACATATCCTTCACAACTCCCCCTCCATCGTTATCCATCTTCACTCTGAAAAGTTCCTCTGTTGAGCCTCCCTTACCCCTCCTTTGTGACCAGCCTGCTTTGCCCCTGTGCGGCTGGTGTAGTATAGTGTCTGTGAGTGAAGGATTAGTGTGTCTGTCTGCCCCCGGGGGTCTTCCCACACACTGTTGGAAGGAAAAGGCCACACGGCCTGAATACCACCCAGCCCTTCTCTTTTCAAGCGCCCCTTTCACACACTCCACGCCTATAGTGCTCCAGCTTTGCTGGATGGCATTGTTTCTCTTCACTCGAAACTCACAAGTGCACAAAGAGAGATGGTGAGAACAAAGACTGGCGTAAGTGGGCCTCTGAGGGACGCAAGGCAGTGTCCTCTTAAAACATGCATTTGCTCTATCAAACTAATCGAGTATAAGGGAAACACACGATCTTCCCCTGCTGCCGTCATTTCTCCCACACCTACTCAGTCTTCCATCCCTTCTGGATGTGTTGTACCACACCTCTGATATTATATGACAATCTTTCCACAAAACGTAGTTTTATTTAATAAAAAAAAAGGTAAAAAATATTGTATAATTTGTCTCACAAAGGAATAGTAACTTGTAACTCGGCTGGAATGAGGAATCAACTGGGAAATAGTGAGTCATAGAGCCTCAGTGTTGTGTCTGACTCGTACTGTGTTCTTTCACAAAGTGTGACACTCGGGTCAAGCTAACAGTCTTGTTACTGAGCTTTGTGTGAAACAAGTTCTAGCCCGATAGTTGTTTCTGTTAATAATAATAGTGAGAAGATTTTCCCCTTTATCCTTATGCTGCACAAGTGGATTTGACAGACAAGCGTGTGCATTGCTGAAATAGACAGAGATGAAGTTTCTTCTCCTTAAATCAACCCATTTGTCTTTCCTATCAGCATTTCCTGTCAGGCTTGGAAATGCTGCCTAGATTGAGACAAAAGTCTTGTAAAACCATAAATACTGTGAACAAAATGGAGTGGTAGAACCTAGTCGTTCGTTTCTGTGTGAATTTTTACAGCTACCAAGCTTGCTGTAGTTTACCAGGCATTCTCGCCCAAAAACAACACACCTTCTCTCTTTCCTAGAATAGGCACATTCCTCACATCCGTTTAATTAATCACATTTTCTGCCTGAGCAGCTGAAATGTGTAGAAGCTCTGCATGCTGTAATTAAGCGCTTGTTAAGCTGTAACCAAGTTGCTGAATTGGTTGGATGCTGACACTTATTAGCCAGCTACAGCCCTGCATTGTCTGTTGACATTTGGCACACCGGATCATCACATCAACGGTGACAAACTGTTAGGGTACATGTGTGAATGCAGTCGTTTGGAAACACGCAGCTCAGGGGACATCTGGAGCTGGACCCTGTTATCTGCTGGTGTAAACATACATCTCTAGTGATCTGATCACAAGTGGACACCTCTGAAAGGAGGTGTGATTGCACTCAGGAAGCATTGAGATTCCTTCTCTCACGTCTCAGGCTTTGGTTTGACATCTGGGCTGCCTCTGGCTTCTTCCCACAGTTTAGAAATATGCATCTTAGGTTGATTGGTGGTAGAAAACTGTCCACAGTGGTGAGTGTGAACATACATGGTTGTTTCACAGGGTTCCCATGATGGCCTGATAATGTTTGTGGTGCAGTCTGTGTCCGGGGTGTAACCTGCTTCCTACCTGATTTCAGTTGAGATAGCCTCTATCCTTCTGCCTGCCTCTCCATGACCCTGAACAGGATGACGAGGGTGTGTGAAATGAATGGACTGCTTGATATGGACTCCCTATAGTTAGAGTCATTTTAAGGTTTAAAAACAAATGTGTCCTTACTCAAATTAAAGTACCACCTACTCACTTGAAGTGCCTCTACATAAGTGGCAGGTATTTAGAAATCCTTTTGTGGCTGGTCAGGAGTGTCGCCCTTCAGCCTTTGAATCCAAAATTTAAAATCAAAAGTAGTATTTTTGTGTAATAGTGCTTGACGTGTATCGTCC
The DNA here is from genome assembly GCA_028564865.1 of Zenarchopterus dispar. Taxonomy (NCBI): domain Eukaryota; kingdom Metazoa; phylum Chordata; class Actinopteri; order Beloniformes; family Zenarchopteridae; genus Zenarchopterus; species Zenarchopterus dispar. The sequence goes on from JAOWBL010000002.1 coordinate 11,246,258, forward strand.
CATTATGCAGGATTTGTTTTTCTTTTTTCAATCGGTGCCTAAGAAAAGTATTACAATTTAGTGGTCATTGCCAAAGCTTAGGTTTTGAGACATTTAATATCTCCGTTGATCAGTTTCGTACTCTATCCATTATGTGTGCATATCCAGGAAGATGGGAGCTTTTTTTTTGTAAACTAGTTAGTTGAGGTTAATGGGGTCGTGTGGTTCAGTGATGCGTCTTCTTGACATTCATACTGCTGCTTGGTGAAAAGCACAGATTGTTCTGAGAGCTAGCTGTCTTAGAGTGGCGCTGACAGAGTTCAACACAGGTAGTGGGTTTAACTTCGGAAATCTTTCCTGAATGTGACCTTTGCAGGCTACTTTTAACTCCAGGAAAAGTTACATATAAAGGAAGTACTGTAAGCACTGTACAAAGATAGGCTCAGATTGGTTTCAATGTACTCATTCAGTCAAATTCACTTTAATCCCAACCTTATTGTGTGCCATGAGGGGAAGTTTGATGTGCAGATAGGGCTGACACTGACTAAAAGCACATAGTTTGGAACAACAAAAAACTTGCCAAAACTGTGAAGCAATGTTAGGTCATGTCATTGTGATGGTGTAATCAAAAAGAACAGAAAGTTTGTTAAACATCTGCTTAAATGGGCAAAGTGTTCATTTTGACTCTCTCACTTTCTGTTCTTTAAAAGTAATTCCTAAAGTGTACATTATGAAGGATATTAATGTTCGAGCTGTTGTGGTAATTGTTTTTAACCAGCAGTGGTTTTGGGTGCCTCAGTAGTAGTGTTCTGTATTATTTTAGAGGGGAGGCCTATAATGAATAGAGATTGTTCTTTCTTCTCACCGTTTAAGTTAAATAATATTTTAAGTTTTTGATAGATGAAGTCTTTTAAACCTCATATTATCAACAGAGGAGGAAGGACAAGGAAGGAAGGTCGGCATCCTGAAGCGTGCGGCAGGCGGCCAGCCCACCACACCACACTAACTTAACTTTCTGACGGACGGGGCTGGAACCGGATGCCAAGGGATCGGGACCCCACACTTGGTGTGGCGGAGGGAAGAGTGAGAGAGAAAAAATAACAATGTGGTTGTGCTGGTTGCTTTCCATTCCCCACAATTGACCCATCAATAATTGGAGCGTTACAAAGTTGTGGTTGTAGCAAAACCCCTTGTTAATGTAATTAATCACAGAAAATGAGAATCAGGTATCAGGGAAAAAAATAGATACAGAAAGAAAGGACAGACAACTATCAGGAAATAATAATACTTCCATAAAGTCGTCTTATTTAGTCGTCTCTTCAGGGCTGCATGAAACCGTTTCATAGAGAAAGAGAGCTTGACACGCAAAGGTATTTGGAAATGACATAAATTATCTTAGCTTTCAGCTGGTCTTTTTTTTTTTTTTTTAGACATTCCAAAGGGAGGAGGCATTCTTTCACTTTATTGCAACATTGACGGAAAGGATGAGTCACGGGAAGAGTAATAAAAGAGGAGGAAGCATTAGTCCTAAACCACCGATACATGCAGTCGATGATTTACCAGCAATCACACTATAACTGTTGTGAAAAGCTGCATAACGAACAGTATGACACATTGTCAGTCTGTTTGAATTCTGCGCTCCTTTTCCGTTTTCGTTTTTCTGTCCTAACCTGCTTCACATGAAGAGGAATTTGTGCAGTGTATGTTTGTATCCACAGCAATATTTCTATGTTGCCTTGAGTAAGACCCAACTTTGAATAAGGCATGTAAATGTTTTTTGATCTTCTTTATTTGAATAACTTCATATTTGAAATAAGTAATAAATTAAGTTTTGTGGAACTTGCTGATCGTAGTAGCATAATCTCCTGCAGGATGACTCTGGGAGAAAACAGACATGCTTTTGAGGTGAGGGAGAAACCCAAGTGTGTGATTTTAGACAAGTACAAACATGTTTGTGCTTTGGACAAGCACAAACATCCCAATAAAGTAGAGGGATGTAATGTGATTAAATAACTATGCTCTGTAAATTGTAAACAGGAACTTAAATGGAGTATTCCCCTAATCTAATATTTTCTAAATCAGAATTAATTCAAAATGTAGCTGTGCATGTAAACATAACTGGTGTGCCTTTGCCTTAGTTCTTTTTTTCCCCTCATCTTTATGACCTTGCACAGTTATACTTTTATTTCAACATACCAACTGTGTAGAAATTAGTCTTATTTACAGTTTATGTTGAAGTTGTGAAACTGTTTTGAACCTCTTTTTTTTTTTTTTTAATCTTGTGCAATTTTTGTCAGCAATTTTAACACCAGACTTTGTTTGGTTAACTTTTTAATTCTGTATGTAACTTTATCTGCTGAAACATAGTAATTTCTCTTGAGATAAATATTCTTACACAATCATAAGAATACCGTTCTCCTTCACCAACCTGAACTTGTCAGTGAAGCAGCAGCTCTGTTGTGTCTCATACGCTGCTGCTTTAACCTGAGACATCTTGCCTTCCACCTTATTTAGCCTCCCTTTCATCATGTTTTTGTATTCAGAACTAAGTTAGCAGTCTCTACTGGTGATGACAACTCTTGTGTGCTCTTTCTCTTGGTTGTAGGGTGCAAAAAGGAAAAAAAAAAAAGGTCCTACTAGGCATAGGTAAAAGGCCATGGTGACAGGAAGTGAGAAATATTCTGCTCTCACCGATGAAGCTGAACTTTTGGATGCTGAGGTCTAACAACAGCTTCAGACTTGTATTAATCAAACCTGTCTGTAAATGTCACAGAGGTGCTGGAGCAGTAGCAGGCACTCTGAACCTTGTACAGAGAAGAAAGAGTGGGCGCAACAAGTTTTGCAGTGTTTCTACATGCGTGTTTTCTGCACTATGCCTTGTTTTGGGTGAACGTTTTTGAATATTGCAAATGTATCTTTGAATGTTCAGTTTAAATTTGTGGAAGGACCTTGTCATTATGACATCTGGGAGTTTTTATTACTCAATGTTCTCTCAGGAACAGCCAGGGTTAGGCGTATAGGAGTAAGAGAGGCTAGGTTGAGATGGCTCGGACGGAAAGAGGTTGCATAGTGAATGGATTAGAAAGATGGTGGAGATGGAGCTGCCAGGCAGCAGAAAAAGAGGAGGACCAAAGAGGAGATTTTTAGATGTGGTGAAAGAGGATAGGCAGTTAGGTTGGTGGGATGTAGGCTAAGATGGAAGCAGGTGATCCACTGTGGGGACCTTTTTAAATGGAAAAGCTGAAGAAGTAGAAGGGGAGAGGTTATCTGAATGCACGATTTACTTTGGTCTCTGTGAACTATTTTGCTAAATTTGTAAGGACAGCACATGCTCAGTTCAGCTTTGAGGTTGTCTCAAGGAGAGATGTTCAGATGCTTCTTTCTTAGAATTCAGGCTCTGAATCAGAAAGCACCATCTGTCACAGATTCCAGCCAGAAAAATCACACCTAGTTATGTAATACATACATATGCAAGCACATGCAACTGTAATACAAGAACACCAGATAATTGGATTTTTTTTTTTAAATTTTATGTTGGAATAATTGACTGAGATTTGCCTCAGTATATTTTCAAACATATGATGATGATAATGTCACATTTTAATTCGGTCACAAATCACTTTAACACTGTCACAATGTAGAGGTGCAATAATACATATTTGCCAGGTTAAGCATTTATACTTGCATATTGATGGTGTTTTCACAAATATACACAGTTGTGTGATAAAGAAGGCACACCTGTTTCTTTTCTAAAGATTTTTGTGTAATTACATAATTAAAAATCTTCTGGTGTTTTCCTCAGACAGACACTGTCATTTCTTATTTCTGTACTTAGCCAGTTTTATGTCATTAGCTCAAAGGACATTCTCACAGAAACTTCATTTTTTTTTACCATACATTGGACTAAGTTTTCTTCTCAATATTGGATTCCTATTGGGTCTTCTTCCTTTGCGCTCACGGTCATCTCTAACAGTAGGGAAATGTTTGATCAGAGGATGATAGACCACCTTGACCGTGGAATGAGTGTCTGGATGTTTTCCTTTGATCCTCCTAATGAACTTGGGTTTATTTTATTTATTTATTTATATATTTTTGCAGCCATGTTGAGGTTGTCTACAGTGCCATGGACCCTATACTACTAAATACAGCCAACTGTAGCCACAGGTACATGAATCTGCATGCAGTGGATCTTGTAACCTCTAACTTAAATATGCCTTCTGTGGTCCTCCTCAACTATTAACAGTGTTTTGGAAACACTGCCAGCCAAGTTGCAACATTACTGTTTAGAAAAAAGGCTGTATGTGTTAATTTATTTATTAAACAGTTGTAAAACTGCACTCAATGATTCCCCCGAGCCCCGTCTAAGTCTCAACAAGTTTTCCTGCGTAAGTTGCAGCTATAACATTGTATAATTGAGGTCAGCCTTGATAGATGTAGATGGTTAAACTTTTATTTTATTTTTTTACTTTTTCCCATCTATTCATTAGCTCTAGATAGCTCATTCCTAACCCCAGATGGAAACAGGAGTATTGAGCTTATTTCATGTAGCAGTTTCGTGGGCTGATCAGGTAGAGGAAATTTGCTTATCATGTGCTCTTTGCTTTTTTTGTTTCAGGACCAAATTAGAAAACTAGCAAAAAAAAGTCTTCATTTTTTCTACTCTAAAACCAAAACAGAATGGAATAGAAGACGCATGTGGTGGAATTTTCTGTTTTGAAAACAAAATGTGAAGGGTGAATTAGAAGCTCAAGGTATTTGTTTTGTTTGGATTCCTGAGAAAACAGGTGGCAAGTTGTAATAGCGAAAGAGTCCAATTTGTAGTAGAAAAGAGTGATTTCATTTCCAATCCCACTCATTTCCAATTCCACTCAATTCCAGAAATGCAAGTCCCTCTTCAAAGATTGCGAGTGCAGGCCATAATTGAGCACCATGGGGCAACAAAGTTTTGGAGAGAGCTGCTTACTCAGTGTGTTTTTACACTCTCAAAAAGTTTGTCGTTCATTCCAACATCAGGTTTGAGTGCCACCACGTCTCTGCTGGTTGTGTGTTTGTGTCCAGTTTTGTGTTCTGGATTTAAAATGGCACATCAATACCAATTTTGTTTTATTTTATTTTCAGGTATTATGAATAACAAAGACATTTTTCCATTCAGTCATTGGTGTTTGAGGACAAGATGTCTGTGTAGTTTAGGTCAAATGTTTTTGGAAAATATAATAAAGGCATTGATGTGTGCCAATGGGGGGGGGGGAAGAACATCATCAACAAAATGTGTTTTACAGAATTATCACTAAGCACTATGATTACTTTGGCTTTCTTTTTAAATGTTTCTACAAATTAGTTTTACAGTTTTCAAGTGTCTGCTGAATGGTAACATCAAAGCGTGGTGTTATTGATTTTAGCCTTAGCTGCTGCGTCATACTTCAGTACTGATCGCTGGAACAAAAGGTCCTTTGAGTTGAGATATAAGACTAGTTGTTTTACATTCTGCCGTCATCTTTTTTCGACTCTGAATCCTTGCTGAACATGCTTTGCAAACAACAGTGGCATTGTTGTCTGCTGCCACTGAGAGAAGTGTCCATGCTGACGTGCTCTGGTGCTGTGCTACTCGCGCCCATTCCCAGTCAGGCAGACACAAGGACATGCTGGGGTCCTGTAGGTATTGAGCCCAACATTTTCATTAATATATCTGAGCTATCTTTCAAGTGGAATTTATTTATCAGACCACTTTAAATGGACATCATCTCACCATTTCATCATTTCAACATCATGCTGAAACTGGAATTGGAGGGCCCTGAGAAAACCTTTGCAGGGCTTCAGAAGACCACCAGCTCTAAAAACATTACTATCTCGCTGTGAGGCAACGGTGCTAACCATGCCTGGCTTTTATCCAGCACCGCAAGTTAGATTACAATTAATTATCCGAAAACATTGGCAGCTTTTTAAGACTCAGATTGTATAAACGTTTAGCTATAATCCACATGGTGCAGTATAATTGTGATGTAAAACAAGAGACGTTCTTGTTATCACAGTTGACAAGATTTGTGTAATTTACACGGATCCTGAAGCTAAGTGCTGGAAGGCAATGGTCCATAACCTTTATGCCAGAGTGGTTGCTATAGAGACAGCTTTCCTGCTCTTGGATAGTAGTCTACCCGTCTTGTCGAGGCATCTAACACAGTTTTCGTTTGGCTAATTAATAGATTGACACAGACATGCATTACAGAAGGTGTTTCTCAGCTGCTGTAGTTTTGTACCATGCTCTGATGTCATCATTAAATATAACCACTCCACAAATCCCGCTGTTATTCGGGGTAGCATGGATCCGGCACCCGCTCCATCTCCAGCACCCAGCCCTGCATCTGCCAGCTCTTCCGATGTTGGTGAAATCAGCGAGGCCGTCATGTTACACAGTACCACTCACTAATGCCTCCTGACTGGTCTTCCCTCGCCTCAACTCGGCAGTAACACCCCTGGCATTTACACTGTCCAGCATGCATTAAGCATGAGTTCTTTGTCCAGGGAAAATGGCAGGGTCTAATCTTGGAAAAAAAAAAGCCTGTAGATGAACATTGAGAAATAACACCTCATAACACCCATGAATATTTTCAGGGATAAGGATGGTGAAGAGGTCTTGACCAAAATTCCAGCTTATGTGTGGAACCTGTCAGATATGCTCCTTCCCACTGGCCATCCTCACAGCTCTCATCTGGAAATCTGCAGCTACACAGACTGCTTTTGTTTAAAGTCATCATAGTCAAAATACTGTTTTCCCTTGTAAATGTCATATGTTTGTAAGGCTTATTTTTAGCCTTGTCTATATTCTGCAAAGTGCTTTAAAACGTCTTTCTCATTCACTCATACATACGAACACTTAGTCAGCATTTCTTAGTAGTTACCTGTCCTGAAAACAGTATGCAGTGCTTTTCCTCTGCAACGTAGATTCAGGCAGCATGTGCTCAATGACTTGCCCAAACTCATTTGAGCAGCTGGGGATCAAACTACCAACCTCCTCTTCCCGCTGAACAGCTACAGCCTCACTCAGTTTAACCTAACAAATTAGCATTGGGTGCTATACACCAGATCTCAACACCCAACCCCCACCCACCACCCCCCTGGCCGCCCAATTTTTTTTCTTAGCCACTCTGACCTTTTAAGAAATGTTTCATGTTCTGGTGGTGATCTGTGCACCCGTGTGAAGTTCCTATAACAGTCTTGGTGTAATCTCTTCTCACTAGTGTTCCTCCCTCAGTCTTCCTCTGTGTCATTTTCCCACTAAACATACCACCACACCCTTCTCTTCTCTTAAACAGCTTATGCAAGTGCTGCAGCTGCTATCTGAGACTCAGTGACATTATTTGCCTGGTTTTTGAGGGCTAATGAGTTGTTTTCTGTTTACCTGCTTCACCCACTTCAATCAGTTTCCAAACATTACACATCTAAACTGGAGCCGTTGCATTTCAGGCCCTCGATACGAGTGCCTCAGTTCATTGCCAGTTTATATATCTTGTGAATAACAGTTTATGGAAACTGAACTGTTGGAGTAGACAGAAGCATCTCAGCCACACCATCATAGGTTATTTTCATACAGTGGGATTTGTATAGTTTTGAAGTCTTGATGTTACTTATGAAGAATTTTGTGTCCTTGGATAGATTAATCAGGCACTTCTGCTATCTCCAGAAGTGACCAGCAAAGCTTTTAGTTCTTTGCCATGTTAAAACTCTGAGTCTTGCATTTATCTTTCACTTGGAGGACAAGTTAATACCAGAAGGATTTTCTTAACTCTCTGAAGTGACCCAGTGCAGTGGATCTAGGTGTCAATAACTCACAGATGTAATGAGTCTCTCCATCCTCTCAAAGTTGAACACACTTCAGAGTTCAATATAATTTAAAACCTAAAAGAATCAGTTCTTCTTCAATTACCTCCTCTCACCAGGTGGTAGATTTTTCCTGAGCACATAATTACCTGCCAGCTTGAGAAGAATGATGGTTATTTAAAGATTTCAATATGTATTTGTTTTTCTCTATTGGTGTGAAGTGTGCAAAGCTTTGATCGGTCAGAGTTTAATAGATAAAAATGGGAATCTGAAGACAGTTTTGTTTTTCGTTGTTGTTGCCGGGGGAGACATCATTGTAAATCCTTGCACACCCAGAACAGTCCTGATAAAGGGGGTTTGGTGAAACTCCTGCTAATATATCACTTCAGGCATTTCTTCTGTCTTTAATATTGATCTAGTTGCCATAGCTTGTAAATCTGTCTGTTTTTAACACCCATAACATTTTAAATATTTGAATATGTTTAGTCTTTACGATAATTTAACAATAGAAGAGGTGTTCCATGTGATGCAGATTTTTGTCATTATGGCCATAACTGGTTAATAGTAAGCATTGGAGTAGTAATAATAATTATTATTATTATAACAGACTCTTACTCAAAGTTGTACAGTTTTAGTGGGAATTTCAGTGTGTGTAACTGGTGTCTTTCAGTTTCTCATAGCTGCTTTTGTGTTTTACAGTTACTTGGAGCAGCATTCTTGAGTATAGGCCTGTGGGCATGGGCAGAGAAGGTATGTATAAACACATGCTCACCAAATCACACTGTGGAAGTAAAACATGATATTCTCAAAAGCAGAACTAAAAGTCCTCCAGATATTTTTGATGTCATACGCCAGAAAAATGATTCGCTCGGAAGATTAGATGCAAACAAAACTTTTGTGGGTAGCGCTGTGAAACATAGAGGCTTCATTCCTCTAATACATGTAAAATTTCAGAGCGTATTACCTGATACGCTTGTCATATTTCCTGGCACGCACTTCCCGCCTTTCCAGGGAAAGGAATCATGCTACTGCAGCTCCAGTGTTTAACTGAGTTTTTGAGCCAGTGTCTGGTTAATGTCTAACTTGTTTTTCTCAAAGCTGAGTTGAACCTAGGGAGAGAAAAAACAAAACAAAAAGAAGCCAGTACCTTAACTGACACTTGTTTGACTCATAATAATTAGGAATTGCTTTGAGTTAAATGAGTTTGCCTAATATTTGTAATGAGAATTGTATGAAACTTCTCACAGGCTCAATTTGATCTCATATCTGCATTGAATGTATAATACTAATTACTGTCCACATACTATATTGACAACTTCATCCAATTCAATTAACAGTCAACGTGTTTCATTAGCAAGAAATTGTACCTGTCAGTTCAGGAAATGCTGCACCTGCTGGAAACTTGTACTGATCAGTGAAGTCTGGTCATGAACTCTCTGCAAATAAGCCTGTGCTGCAGTACCTTTGTGGAAGAGGGTGAATAATTTATAGGGATTAGGCTGGATGATGAATAGTGGCTGCTGGAAAGGCGTAATGGTGAGTTTGGGTCTCAGTGACTAAGATGATTAGTTTCAAGCCAGCTGCTCACAGCCAGACTGCATCGTTGTTTCAGGTCCTCATATTAAAACTCCAATGAGAGAAATGTATTCTGATGAAAACACGGGAATGCGCTGTTTTCTCTTTATAAGAGCTTTTCCCTCGCCTAGCGCAGATGAACTTGAGCAGTGTGACATTTTCAGCTCTCTTGGGTTGAGCTGCAAGTGTTTAACGGATAGTTTACACAGTATGTGACGGACAGAATTAAGAGCCATTGGTCTTACTCATACGGATTATTGCCATTTTCTTCTTCTCTCCTAAAGCTGGCCAGAAAAAAGAGCTTACAGCTTTAATAAACTACACCATATAAGATGGTACCCTGTGATATTAAGATATAATATTCATTTATGAAATGGGCAGTAACTTTTCTCATTGTAAGGCACAATGCATAACAGACTGAAAGGAAAGAAAGAAAAGAAAAGAAAGTTAAACTCTCCAGAATTAGATTTGGGTAGCAGGATATACTTGCTCCCTTAATTCACTGACCCGAATATACTAAGAGGAAAGAAAGATGTCTGGTTGTGGATGTTTTCAGAAGATTCAGAGCTTTTCATCAGCAGATTAAACTTTCTTGTTTTACAACTTAATTAAGTTGCTGGTGGGTATGACTGCTGAACACAGACTGATTAAAAAAAAAAAAACCTCTGACATGAAGTGGAGTGATAGATAAAGTTTGAATGAGACAGTATTGCAGTCATTACATAGACATTACGTCTATGTCTTTTGAAAAGGGTGACTTCAGCTGGTCTTTTGGCCGCAGCCCTCATTTTTATTTCTCTTTGACATAAGTCTTTTCAAAGTTAACCCTGTTTTCCAGAGCTTTTTTCACAGGCTTTGTGTTGGTGATGGAAAGGATGGATTATACTATAGTTATAGTACTATAGCTGGAATTTTTTGCCATTTTTATGCCTTTCTTCCTTTCCTTTCAGGGCGTGCTGTCCAACCTGTCATCAATCACAGATCTCGGGGGCTTCGACCCAGTGTGGCTCTTCATCGTGGTGGGAGGAGTCATGTTCATCCTTGGCTTTGCTGGCTGTATCGGAGCGCTCAGAGAGAACACCTTCCTCCTTAAATTTGTAAGCCAGCCTTTGAAGCACAGACACCTTTTTTTTTGAGTGTACACCCCCTTAAATGTGCAGTTCACACCAGAGCTGAGGCTGTCGGTGCAGGCGTCACTTTGACTCACCATAGCCAAATGCTCCGAGTGGTTACATGGCACGAATGTGTTGAGGGGAAAGCGAACCGTATTTCACCAGAACGTAGCTCTCAGAAGTGCATGTCTCATTTTCCTGTCAAGAATATTTTCCAGCAACTGTTTCTAAAGTCTAAAACCAGAATATCACCATTTAAGTGGTTTATTTGGGGTTGGCTGTATTGAAAACAACATGACACTGATGTAGACAAATCTGCCACATTACTGGCTGTGATTCTGAGTAGCTATTAACTCCAGCAGATGTCCATTAGCAGCAATAAGTCAGGCGTCAGAGTGAGGAGCTAATGTGGCTTTTGTGTATTTATCATCAGTCTCGTCTCCTGCTTTTACTGTAAATGGATGATGTAAGGGTACCTGCGGGACCTGTGGTTTTTGTTCCTCCACTCCCACTTTTCAAATCAGGACAGGCTCGACAAAAAGACTTGAACAGAGGCATTACATGAAAGAGTTGCTGGTATTTTTCAAAAGCACTTTCAGAAAAAACAATGAACTGTCTTTGCATTGTTCTTGTTTTGTTTGTTTGCCTGCGTGTTCATGCTTGTGTGTGCCATGTGTTCTCCAGTTCTCCGTGTTCCTGGGTTTGATCTTCTTCTTGGAGCTGACTGCAGGGATCCTTGCCTTTGTCTTCAAGGACTGGATCAAAGACCAGCTTAACTTTTTTATCAACAATAATGTCAAGGCCTATCGCGATGACATTGACTTGCAGAATCTCATTGACTTTGCCCAGGAATATGTGAGTCGACACACCTTGTCACCATGGTTCTTGCTCCCTCAGACATTTCACATCACCTGCTTCTTGAGAAACCTTTGTGTTTATATTAAGTTTTATAATAATTCTGAGTCGGCCAAGCTCCTAACACCTAGTGCAAATGTGATATATATTTTTTTTAAATGATTACCCAGTTTTTTTTAAATGAAACATTTTAGATAATTGACGTGTGTGTGTGTGTATGTGCGTGTGTGTGTGTGAGAACACTGGGCACTGTCATGACGTATTCTAGAGGAGATTAGATCTGTAATGAACTCTCCAGCCGAATCTCATCTGCAGTCCTCACCTGCCACAGTAAGCTGGCTATGCAGCCAAGCTGACCTGAGCCAGGCTCTAAAGACGTCAGGTGGCCAGATCAGGAAGAGTAATTCTGTCTTTTTGCTGCCTTCGCAGTGGTCATGCTGTGGAGCTCACGGGCCCGATGACTGGAACCTGAACATCTACTTCAACTGCACTGACAAGAATCCCAGTAGGGAGCGCTGTGGAGTCCCTTTCTCCTGCTGCGTCAAGGACCCCGCAGTGAGTCACTCATCAACTTTGGGAATTTCTGAATTAATCGTTTTACTATTTTGCAGCTGCAGCCTTTAACTCTATCAAGCTTGCTGGTTAAACTTATTTTAGCTACTTGCACCATTTTACGAGAGCTAAAAATGGTCTCGGTATCTAGCAGTCTCATTGATTTTAGCCATTTTACTTTTTCAATATCAAGTGTAAGTTTCTTCAAAGCAGTTCATCATTTTTAGGTTAATTTGCGTTGTCACTGAGAAGTACAAAGTTTTCAGTTTATACATTTATTTTTTAAAATATATTTTTGATGTGTTGTGTTTTACAGGAGGATGTGATCAACACGCAGTGTGGTTATGATGTTCGGCATCAAGGGGTTGGTATCTTCAGACTATATTTCTGCCTCTCTATTTTCAGAGCTCATTTCTCTGAAAAATATTCAAAGAAATATTATTAAAAACTTGTATGCATATGCTGTGTATATATAAAACGATCCCAAGCTCCTGAGGTCCAGTTGACTGACAACCCATGAACCTGTTAAATTAACAATGTAAACAGTTGTTGGTTGTTTAATGAGGGGTGGCAACAAGGTAGATGACTTATGTTTCATTAAAGTTGATTAATAATTGAAATGCTATTCAAACCCAAGAAAATCAGAGATTTTATGTTGTTATCACTTGCATTCCTGAGCATGTGAGGAATAGCACGAATTCATCAAAACGGCCTCAGAGAATGTACAGGGTTAAGTGGTACAAAGACTATCCTTCATGCTTCTTGCCTTAATAACAGATTGTTCTTCTAACAGGGATAATTAGGCTCCAGTTATAGCCTGGAGAGCAGCCTTACTACACTCTGTAATTGGCTACTTGGTGGGTTATGCCAGTCCGTTCCCTTTTCCTCTGTGCGTGGGTGTGGTGGTTGCAACTCGCTGCACTGCAGTCAGAGTGATTGCTGTTGCTAGGCGAACTGCAGTACTGTGAACCACCTGCCACAGTGATGGCATGAATTAATTTTCTCCGCACTCTTCTCCTAATGTCCCGATCATTGAAACTGTCAGTGATGTGCAGTGAGTTCCTGTGCTGCTTGTTTGGTGGAAAATGCAGACTTGGAACATGGAAGAGCAGGGGACATGTGGTTGACAGAAGAACAGCAAAGGGAGCAAGCTGAAATAGCTTCAGAGGAAGTTCATAGCCAGGACAGCATGGAGTTTCCTGCTTTTTTATTGGCTACAGAGAGGCTCTCTTTGCTGCTCACTGGTTGAAAAGTAGCTCTCAGGTTTTCCAAGAGAACAAAAGGTTTTCCTGGTTGACTTGAAGAGTAACAAAGGGAGCATTGTGTCGAGGCACCCATTCTTACTCCTGTTTTAGCAGTAAATTAGACCTTTCTATCTCCTCTGAATCAGTTGAAAGTGACAACACACTAATTCCTCCAGTGACTTGAAAAATCTTCTGGTTGTTTTGTATGGATAGGGCCATCGCAGATGTGAATGCACCTTGTTAATTTCTCCAAAAAGTTCAGATAGCGACTTGTTGAAGTCTTTGAGAGTGACTCAGCTATCTCTGTTTCCTGGCCTTTTAGCAAAGAGTTCCAGCGTTATCTGCAGTGTTAGATTTGTCCAGTATTAGTCATAGGCCACAGTTTAAATTGTTTTGAAAGCCAAATTCCCCTGTGTGAGTAACAGATTTGATGTTGTTTGAAAACCTAAGTTTCTTCACTTAAAGTTTTAACATGTCTCCAACCTTATTTTGTTTGCGTAAAGGAGCTGGACCGACAAAAATTTATCTACACTAAGGGCTGTGTGGGACAGTTTGAGAAGTGGCTTCAAGACAACCTGATTATTGTAGCTGGAGTCTTTGTTGGAATTGCACTTTTACAGGTAATGCATCCCTGTTGGGGGATTCCTTTCTTTTGGAACATCCACTTTAGGAAACCTACTTTCTTAATTAAAACTACAAGTAAACACAGTGTGTAGTCTGATTTTGTTTTATCACTGTCACCTAGTGGTGAGAGAGTGCAATGTCAAGCGAATGACAGCATTTCAGCACTGACTTTACACATGTAACTAGCTTCAACCTAATGACCTAACAACTTCATTTTTTTTTTCTCCAGATTTTTGGTATCTGCCTCGCTCAGAACCTGGTTAGTGATGTCAAAGCTGTCAAAGCCAACTGGTGACAGGAGAGACGAAGTAGAGCAGCCGCAGCACTCGCACCCAGCCAGGTCAACAACACAGCACACAAACAAATCCGTCCAGCTGAGGACGGAGAGCCAACAGCTCAGTCTACTCTACCGCCGAGCTCAGCAGCACATGCACGTCGTCATGCGTGCAAAAACAGCGTTTATTTCCCTTTTTATCAGTGAAACTTGAAGGGGAAACAATATATGCCATGTGAACCAAACAGCCAGGATTTGAACCCAAATGTAACGGGAGGACAGTCCTGCCTACTTCAGTCAATTTTTTTTATTTTTTTTTTTTAAACTTTTGATTTCCTCAACTTGTCGTTGGAGAAATCTACTTATATTTATGGCACGCAGTTGCACAAGGACCCCCATCAGTTGGGAAACTGAAAGCCATGGATGAAAGTAAGAGACAGCGTCAAACAAGCGAAACATGACAAGTTTTCCTTGATAGGTCAATCACAGATCCTGTGTTTGTTTTTAAACGTTTATCCCCACATCCTGCTCCAAAGGATGACGGGTGACTGGCCAGCTGGATTACCCGCTATATCATTTTCATTGTTTTTTTTTCTTTTTCCCTCCAACACAACTCGTTATAGCCACTCTAAAACTCTGAATACTGGGTGGCCAGCGCCTACAACTTTAAGTCACTTCAGGAGATTTCCATCCTAATTTAAAATTTTAAAGTTCCATTAATTTTCAGTGATGTGTTTGTGTCCTTCCTCTTAATATGGAATTTGTGCACCCTCCCCCGAAACCTCAGGGCCTGGCCGTCAATATACTTTCTGCCACCATTTAATAGCATATTTGTTTTGTTTGTTGAATTTAGACATACCAGTTTAATGGATAAAAACAGTGACAGTTCCTCATACGTCAACCTGTTTGCCCTGTACTGATTGTATTATCTGTTGATTTACCGACAGATGTTTTGTTGTTTTACATCAAATGGCCTGGTGTGGTAGGGATTGTAGGTCAGTGCCATACAAGGAAGGACGTTTATCGGTAGAGATGACTCTTTATCTCTGAGCATCCCTCAGGCACACGGGAATGCTAGTTTGGGGCCTTTTTACTTGACTCGTGTTACCACATCTGTCTTACAATTCATCCTTTGCATAAGATATTTGTCTGTTGTGTAGCGATGTCTAATATTCCCGCTTTATTTTGTTTCCTCTTATAGATGCATATATTCTTGGCTCATTGATTTATTTTTACAAGGCACTTGTTTTTACCTCTGACCCCAAAGTCAACTTCTGATTGTTGAGGTTTGTAGTCCTAATGGAGACCAAATGTTATCAACGGGCCACTAACTTAACTGGGAAGGTTTTGTCTGAAAAGCATTGTTATTTTTTATTAGGAATGCTAACAAAAACAGACGACGTTTCTAGATAGTATAAATGTGAATTTATTGTCTTTTTGTGTCCGAAGTGCCAGTTGAACTGAGAAATTAAAAATACAGTATCATTTTTATCTTTGATTCAATGTCGTGTCCTTTTGCTTGGACTGAATTTTTAATAGAATAGTAGACTATTGTGCTGTTACCTTTTTCTTTTTTTTCTGTTATTTTATATATATATATATATATATATATATATATATATATATATATATATATATATATATATATATATACACA
>JAOWBL010000002.1:11278242-11314745 GCA_028564865.1 Zenarchopterus dispar
AGCTCCCCAAGCTGCCTGCAAAAACCAAGTGGTCCAAGTATGGGAAAAGATACAACAAAGACTGGGAAAATGAAAAAGAATTTAAAGATTAGATATGTCCAGTTGTCGGAGATGAAGGTAAAGCTTTAAGCTTGTGCCGTAAAGGAGAGATTTGTCCTCACCCTGCAGACCTCCTGCAGCACTTAACACAAATAAACACAAAAGGAATGCTCACTCATTATCTACAACACCCCTGGTGGAGGCTGGACTTACAGAGGCAAAACCCTCCACCAATATTACAAACAACAGAGTTTCAGTTAGATAACTATATATCTTGGGAGACGACTTTGAATTAATTAAGCGAGTGGGGGAATAATTGATATTCATTTTTAGAGAAGAACCTGAGAGTACAGCATTCAAGCTGTATCCTTTATTTGCAATGTCACAGCTCCTCGATTGTTCAGAGATTTGTTGAAGGACATTGGAGAGTCTTTTCTGCACAGACAAAGCCAGTGTGATGCAGCTGTGTGCAGCTGCTGGATTTACAGGGAGAAACAAAAGCAGCCACTACGGCACTTTTTCTCAGTATCATAGGCCTTGATTCCAAGTGTGTGGGCAGTGGTACAGATGGTTGCAGTGTAAAACTCTATCTGTATCTGTCCTCTGTAAAAGAGTGAGAAACTCCAGCTGCTGAAGTGCATTTTTCTATTCCTCTCAGATGAAAGCCATGAAACACTGTAATCTCCAATTTATTAATTTCACACTCGCACAACAGTTTTTTTTTTGTTTGTTTGTTTGTTTTTTGCACAGGCACAGAGAGTTGGTTAAAATCTGTTGCTAAAATGCTGCAGCTGCTGGTGAGATGCAAATGATGCGCTTTAGCACATGTATTGCAAACCTACAAACAAGTTCCACCTCGATGTCTCATGGCCATATTGTTGATTTTTCTAAAAGCTTTTCCTGCTCAAAAACTGGTAGCACATTCAAGATGCTGGACTTTCTGCAGTTTTTTTTAATTTATTTATTTTCCTCTACTAGTAATCCCACATCAAAAGCAATCGCATTGCCATCCATCCATCTACTCCTCAGCTAATGGATACGAATTTGATGGCACATCCAATCTCCTGCCCGCGCATGCTGTCAAATTTGGCTTGCAGTTTGCCATTACCGAGGGAGATGCGAGGCTTGACAGCACTGTTGAAGCAAACACCACAACAGATATCAAGACTTCTTGATAGCACAGACGGGCGAGGACAGCAAGGACAACGCAGCGTGGTCGTGGTTTTAACCGAATGATCCCAGTCTTGTTTAGTTCTCTTCACCTTTCAGCCTTTGTTTACTTGTGCACTGACCCCTGTTTTGTTTTGAGATTTATTTCCTGTTTCATTTTGAAGTGTGACTTCCTGTGTTCCCAGTTGACCTTGTAATGACCTTTCCACTACCTTTGCTAATTGTGTTTTTCTTACACTCTATCTCTGGCTATATTTTTGTTTATTTTTGTTTTCTTGTTATCCTCCTCTTACTATTAAAGAACATCATTTGACTTCTGCATCTGGGTCCTCCGCATCTCCTTCACGACACAGCCATGTTTTCACGATCTAACCCCGTTTGCACTATCCCTCTTCACAATGCCCCTTGGCAATCCCAACACTGAAAGGGTGGTTTTTTTTATTTGTTTGTTTTTTTGTTTGTTTTTTTCCTCAAATGAACCATTTGAAATCCCAACAGCAGAACTGAATGACACAGAAGATTCTCAGTAGCACACTGTGCATTTGATATGGCCTCAAGTGACTTGGAGTTTCCTGGGAAGACATCATTCCAAGCCAGGAAATGCTGCTGTGAATTAACGTTGGAATGTATGGAGATGGAGCAGAAGTGGACGATGCAAAGGAGGAGGAGCGGGATGACCTCCTTTTATATGGTAAACATTTTTAATAGGATTTATTACGGCTTCATAAAGTGGGCTACTTTCTCAAGGATTACAAGCGTTTGAGCAAACGTCAACATCATGAGTCAGCTATGTGCAGGATTTTCTCCCCTCATCAACCAATTACATCCGTCAGCTGGAGCTGACATGAGGAGCAACAGGACAGCCTTCGCTATCTTTGCTTGCTGAGGTATCTCTTAGTTTTTCTGACCCTGTCAGTTACCGAACTCACTGGCCCAAGCAGTGAATCGCCTAGAGTCTAGTGGACAAAAAAGATTCATATGATCAAACGAACAACCCCCACACACAGAGAACAAGCTCCAGATTAAAAGCCATAATATTGAACATACTCTACGTGACTCACGACAGCAGGACATTATGTAACCTTTCTCTGCAATCCTTGACTTCTATTTCAGTGTTCATCTGTAAAAAGCTTTTTAATGTTTTCTTTTTTCCTTTTTAGAGCAGTGATGCTTTAAAATGAGTATTTCAATAATCAATTTTATTTTACTTCCTAAAGATGAACAACCTTGTGCTTTTCTACAGTTTTCCTGCTGATGTTTGAAATCACCCCTGAGGTTATATTTTTCTTGTGCTTTCACATCTCTGACACATGCTACACATTCAGTCTTTAAACATAACCCTGAGTGGGCACTGAATTCTATTGAACTTTGATATTTTTCACAAAATGTCAATCTACAGGAGTCATTCCCTGCAGTGGCCTTCGATATATTATATATCTTATAATTTATACCAAGCACATCATTCTCATACAGTAATATTAGCGATATGATTATTATTTACATATGATGCTATGTTTCTGGTTTAATCCTCTTTCCTTGGCTTTTCCATCCTCTGATCTGGTTGCTTGTGACAAATAAGTGTGTCTGTCTATGAACAAAAGCCCCTCCCGCCCCCCTCTCCACACACACACACACACACACACACACACACACACACACACACACACACACACACACAAACCAAACTAATTTTCCATTTCATTTTTCATGAAAACAGGGGGCCGGGGGACAAATGCATTTTTTGATGTTTTCATGTAAATGTGAACACTGAGGCTATAACATGCTGTAATGATACTGGGCCTATTTTGAGCTTGTTTATGATACTGATAACACTGTCCATACAGAAGATTTAATAATGGCATCACAACTGATGTTGCTTATAAAATCCCGTTTTTGCAGCTGAATCAGTGTTGGTTTTGTTTAACAGTGAATGAAGCCCTGGCAATGAAGGCCACCTTTAATTTGAACTTAAGGCATCTTTCTCCAAATAAAAGTCATTTTCATGCCTAAAGGTTCAGTGTGTTGAACTTTAACCTTTGAATTATCCAATCATAAATCAGACAGAGTTGTTATTTGTAGGAAAGAGGTCAAGGCATAACTCTAAATTAATGCAGTCTTACTTCCTCTTTTCCTCCCAACTGCTGCTTGGGGGATTTATCACTCAGGCGTTTTGCATGTTATTTTGCTTAAATGACTCATTTTTATGTTTTTCTTTGGAAGGCTGTGTGGGTTTACAGAATCTCTTGCAGATTTACAAACGTGAGTACACAAATTGGGTCTTAGGTAAAGGTTCATTACTCTCCTTAAGCGTTAGCAAATAAAAGCTGCTGTGGCCAACAACAGTGACATTTCCACTCCTGATCTCCTCTCCCCAGTTCAGTACACAGAACAAAAATATTGCCACATTAAGAAAGGAAAACAGTAAATCACTGAAAGAACAAATATGAAGTCCCCAAATTTGTTTTACATATTATAACCATTTATTAAATGTCATTGCCCAGTAAAGGTCATAGTGTTTGTGCAGAGATGTCAGATGTTTTCATCCTGGACCACGTAAACATTATGTTTACCATCAAATGGTCTCTCATAAAGCAACACCAAGGCTAGATACTTTTAATCATATTTTTATTGTATCTGCATTTAACCATTAATTAAAGGCATTCACTCATTAGTCTCACAGTAATGAGTGAATGGTAAAACAGACAAACCTGCCTTCAGGTCACTAAAAGTAGCTAGATGTGCTAGATCGGTTCTGTGAGTGTTTTCATCAACAACTAATGAAAATGGGACAAGACTGAGTGATTTCTCAACCAGTTGTGTTTTAATAATTTTCTTTGAATTTGTATTTTTGGACATTTGTTGCCTTTTATTTGTAGCTAACGCTAACATACTTATCTTCTTACCTGGTGTCGGAGCTCCAATGACAACTATGTCTTTTGATCCCTGCTATTGTCCAAAAGTTACAAAAAAAAAAAAAAGGGAATATACTACTAATCTCTCTTTAAATACCCTTCCCTTTGGATAAACTTTTCTTTTCTTGGATTTTCTTTGTACGTGGGGCCATCTGAGATGTAAATAGGCTGAAAAATTGGCCCCATATGGGAGTGTCCATGGGTTTCATACTGGTCCTGTATGACGTGTCCACATGGGTTCTCTTACGTGTTTGCTTCAAGCTGGACCCAGATAAGACACCCGTTTTGGGGCCATGCCAACTCTTTCCTCGTGTACCTTGGTACGACTACAAGCAATTCACAGGATGGGTCCCACATGCAAATCTTGGATGGTGAAGTATAAATTCTTGTTGGAAATGGCTCAGTTCAGATAACAAACTCAGGATGTAGTGGTGGGAGTCATTAAACTGCCCTTTAGAGGATAAATTAACTTCTAAATATATATATTTTTAAAAACTCAAACACCGAATTACTTCACATATGTATAGCTTCAAGATGTGTCTGGAGATTAGGTTTTACAATAACAAAGAATGTTTTTTACTAAGAAAATCCATCACATGAAAATGTTGGTATAGAATGATGCTTATTGATGAAATCTATTACGTAAAAGTCCAAATTTGGAAATTTTCTGATAAAGCTCTGACATTTTTAAAATCAGCAAATTTAAAAATGTTGACATGAAGTTCAAAAATACAAAACTAGAATATCATGCTAGCCTTTAACACGGCTCTATCCTGACATTTGAGCCAATCATGTCACAGATGAGGGGCTCCGATTACTTTCTTTTTATTCACAGTTTCTACAAAAAGATCCTCTTGGACCCTTTAAGGCTTTCTGATCCCATAATCGACGGCACGCTGTAGTGTTTTTGTTTGCCAAATGAGTACAGATTAGTGTGCACAACCTTCAGTTGGACTTTTGTTTTTCATCTCTAATCAAAGAACAAAACAACAGCATGTCTTCCTGCCATGCCCACTGCTGTTTTTGCTAAGATTTTAATGACATAATTATACTCTTTTTCAGGCTGCAGAAGGTGAGAACCTCCTTTTTTTATCTGTTCGAGACAAAAAAGCCATGTGGTTTACTCCTCTGCAGGTCTTCTACTGATTGCGTGAAGAATGAACATGAGTGCACATCCTTCAGCTGCATCGTCATAAACAAAAGTCAAACAGCTTATTTTCACCACCAGATGGTGAAAAACAATCAGTATGCTGTATTGATTCTGCTGGGCCCAGTAGGCTTTTTGAATTAGTGCTCACCATCTTCACAACGAGAGCTCTCACCCCTCTGCTGGATCTGAGGAGTCACACAGTGTCTGTGTGGTTTCAGGATTTATCAGTATGCAGCACACATTCCTGTAGGTCTGCAAATAACTCTGTGGCATGCCCACCAACCCACTCTCACCACCCCTTTGTTGATCTATACTTTATTGCTATATTTATGAGTAATACACAGAAGTCAATGCAGTTGTTCCAATCAGCCAGGGGATGTGCAGAATTTTTTTCCCCCTGTTAGCTGTAAAATTTAATGAATAATTTGAATAGGTGCTGATGCAGATGGAGCATGTGGTCAAGTGGGTTTATTTGAGTAGTTTTTCAATCTGCTGTTCTGAAGTTACGTTCTAAAATCAACTAAACTTCTTTCTTGTGTGCGTAGAATTAAATTATCTTTATCTGAATCTGCAACTTCCCTCTAATCATTAAAAAATGGGGGAACTTATGAGAAAATGTGATTAATGGTGACATATATTTATGGAGGCAGACACTCTCAAGTGCAGAGTAAACTATAACTATCCTTAAATATCGTCCTCTATGTAGTTCAGCAATTTTACCAGAGAGATGCCTGCAAGCTTGACTGAACATAGCAAGTATTGGTCTAATCAAAGCTACTTATTAATTAGGTTTCATGAGCAGTGATCCTGGGTGAAACCCAGGAGGCTGGAAGTGTAACAGGGTGGACCTCATCCTTCGCCTCCATTACAGTGTCTGACCTGGTAGGATCTACTGACTAAGAAAACTAACACTTCATACCACTTGGTGATAGGTGTGCAAGATTTTCATAGTTTGCCAACCACCAATCAAATAAAAGAAGACAACTAAAAAAGAAGAAGTGGATAAGGAGAATAAAACGGGAAGAAAAATCAAACTAGAATGGCTACATGAACATTGAAAGAGTTAAGATGATTGTCTTGTTTCTGTTTACTGTGTTTCAGTACACTCCAGTGATGGCGCTGGGTAGAGACGATTTGATGTTGAAGGGAACATTGAGAGGTATGAACAAGGCTGTCGCCAATCAACAGTACACCTAGGCAGTACAGAGTCAACACCCATTACTCAGAGGTTCTTCAGAGCCGTGTTGAAGTACCTAATTCAAGGCAGGGACTTCTTTCAGCTGTTCCTTTTGGCTCAATGAAAGCTCTGGCAAGTGTTGTGGTGGCCAGACATAATCCAACAGTCGTAAGTTGGGCTCATTTGAGTTATACCATGTGTTGTATGGGCCATACGCCATAAGCCAGATTTGACATATGGCAAATGTGAGGGCTACGTCTGGTTATGTGACTGAGTTTAGGCAGTCAAACTCACCACAAACCAACACTCATCCAACAGTTCTATCCATCCATAGTCCCTTCTTTCTGTCAAGGACCTCAGGGAAACGAAAGCCTGAAGACCACACGAAGACAACAACCTTACATACTCACACTCCCATCTACTGACAATTAAGAATCATCAATCAACCCACCCAGGCACAGGAAGAACATGCAAAAAGAGAAAATGCTAAACACAACACTGCAGTGCAGCTCTCAACACTGTCAGTCTAGGACTAGGGGTCAGAAAAACTGTACTTTCCATGTGAACATTGGAAAATAATAGCTTGGTTTGTTACATAACACTAAGGGGAAACATAGGTATATTTCTTCAGGATTTTAAAAAGGTAATGCAGCACTAGTCCTGTAACACCCCCCCCCCAACCCCCCCCCCTTCCCTCTTTCCAAAAAAAAAAAAAACGAATGAGAGCACCATTAACTTCTGCTAGTGTGGTTTCTTTTGATAGAATTATAATGAAATATGTGCAGTTGTTGTACTTTAAGAAAATAAGCTTTGCTTTTTAAAACATAATTTAATTTAGTCTAACATCCTGCCAGTCTGCTAACACACAAAGATCAACAATTTCTACATTCCCATAGCAACTAAACAAATTTAGTCTGCTCATGAGAAGCAGAAGAGATAGTATTTCAATTGGAAATATTTATTTGACCATTTATCAGACATTGATATAATTACCTAAAAAGAAAAGTATTGCAGGGAATGTACTATAAATAATATTATGGTATTATTCAATTTAGTCCAGATCACAGTGAAATTAGGCATTAATTTAGCACTTTTATGTCGTACAGCATAGCAGTCTGTACAGCAGACATGTTCTAATCATCAGAATCATTGACAAAAATAAATAAATAAGTCAAATGAAATAAGAATAATATCAATAATAATTTGTTTGATGTAACAGTTAAGAGGCTGTTCTTCTTGTTGGTGCTGCAGTGAAACGTCTCCAGGACTGAATCTCTCACTTAATATGCACGTATTTCCACCTACTGGTGGAAGGAGAACACTGCAAAATCATCATCTTCCCTTTTTCTTTTTTCTTTTTTTTTTTCTTCAGCCTATGATATGAATCTAAATTACAGCAGCAAAATTGAGACTTTGGGAGATAGTGGGCATGCATGTAAAATTTGAGCAGATTTGTATAATAAATTGTGGTTAGTGAAGCATATCACAGACTGCCTCCAGGGTTTATAGAGGTTATAAAAACAGGCTGTTTCAGGCCTGACTTGATTTCTATTCTCTGTTCACAGGTGGTCCAGCATGTAAATCTTCCAGGACACCCCCTTTTTGATCTGCACTACAAATTTTCTCTCGCACACACAAATAGGCCTGGTCTTGCAGCTCCATCCGAATTTAGTCTGTCATGTAAACTCACTGTGATGTTTAGCTATTGAGAATAAAACAGGCAGTGCCTCCCCCTCTTGTGGTTTAATGCAATATCACATTGGTCTGCAGCTGTAATCTAGTGATCTAATGATGGTCCCCAGCCGTACGGAGCTTGACTAAGAGCTGAAGCTGTGCATCAGAATCTGCACTTTATGAGAGAAATACTATTGCAAGAACAGCATTGACGTTACATCTCAGGTAATTATCAGACACTCTCCTCGGCGAGCATACTGTAGGCTTGTGCGGCTGGCTGAGATCATGAAGACAAGGAAAGTGAAAGAAATCAATGTCAGAATGGAGGTGGCCGCCTTATTTCCTTTGGAGTGCGGTGTACTGCTGATTGAATGTTCAGACTCATTCAGAACCAAGATTGCTTCTCCTCTTTATAAGCAGCTCCGGCTTGGATTGACTCTCAGTCTCATGATGCTGGTAAAAATAGCTCTATTCTCAACAGGCCAGATTTAATTTAGCAGGTCCGTGTCTCCACTGTAGCAGCTGATAGGAGGAAAAGTGTATTCATACGAGATGAGCAGCCAGACAGAGCATATATTTAGAAAACTCTGTATAGTTTTCATTAAATAGTCACAGTGATCACTGTAGCAGAAAACAGGCAACAGTTTTCGCTGCCTTTACACGCTGTTGTGAATGAACTTTCTTTTGACAAGTGCTCTAAGTAAGGAATGTTTCCCTTCGCGCTCAGAATTTTCTTCTTTAATCTCTTCCGGGGAAGCTCCGAGGCCTAGTTTCAGAGGATGGGTGCTTGTGTGAGTTACGGCGTGCCACTTCTTCAGGATGGTTTCTAGCGTAAAAGGGAAGATTTTACCTAAGAACACACTCATATTGGAAAGTTAAGACGTCGCTTTGCAGAGCGAGAGCCATCTTCTCAGATGCTTAGCTGGTTTTAAAAGACTATAACAAAGGAAAGACGGTGCCCTTTTGGGAGGGATAGGTCTCAGGGGGTGACGGTAAAACACAAAAGTCTATTTTTATTGCTATGAAAGCCTGTGCAAAGATCCCCGGATTCCTCCTGCAGGTGTTGAAATCACGGCTTTCATTTACTTTATTTTTTTCCCACAGTCTCTTGTGTTTACTTGATTGTGCATGCCACACAGTCGTGTGTGTTTGTGTGCAGGTGAGGTGCTGGTGCAACAACGGGTGAAAACTCTGCGGAATGAAATTCAGAAAGAGTCAGTGGAGCATTGTGATGAACCCTGACTACTCGCGGGCTCCATGCAGAGTTGTTCGCTTTCTGTTGATTTCTCCTGAATGCTCTCCCCAGCTCTTTTTTTTCTTCTCTTTTTTGGTTCAGGGAGTCTTAATACAAATTTAACCCTGGATGTTGATAACATCGGCTGAATTGGTCATTCGCCGGGTGGGCTGTGAGGATTAGAATCATCTAGAAGTTGTTGTGCATGCTGAGAATATGACCAGACGTGTCCCCGCAGCCCATGTCCCTGGAGACAGATTCTTCATAATCATTTTGTGTTTGTTCCATCCAGTTTCCATTTGGACACTGATTGACTCAGTGCCTCCCCTTCCAGCGTAATAAGCAAATAATTTACCTCGCTGTTATCAAGAGGCAGATAATGGAAAAGAAAATAAATCCCAATCTTAGCTTGGTTAGGCCAGAGCATTACAATCAAATGCTTGAGTTGTTTGTCAGGAAGCAAGAAAGGAAACAAGAAAAAATACTCATGCATTTATGGCTTATTTGTGCAGTGGCCTTTGTGGTTTCTTACCTGTCATGCATGTGGGTGTGTAAGCACAAATGGCCTTGTGCAGCCAGTTATTTACTATCAGGAGCCCAGCACATCATTGTAAATGACGTGACTCAGACCAGCTGTTAAGTCTTGTGCTGTGCTCATCGCCAATCACTTGTAACATCCGTGAATGGTGGTGTATGCGATTGACCTTAACCTGGTGTAAGTGGACACTTGTAGGAACATTCAATAAGATTTCATAACAGCCTTGAGATATATCACAATGGATGATTCACCATCAAAATCATTTGTCATGAGCTAGTTGCTTTCAAAGTTTGTATTCTGCAGTTTTGAAAAGGAGCTTAATAAAACAGAAAAATGTGTGCTTTAAAATATCTTTTAAATACTGCATGTGTTTTGCTGTTGTTTTTCATTTCAAGTTATTTATAATTTGGGGGGGGGGGGGGGGGGTGTCAGCCACTCCATTTGACTCCACCTCTTTCCTCTGCAGTGTGCTTAGACTGTATAAAACAATGGATGAAGCATTCAGTCACGTGACATATTGGTTTCTGAAGTCAGGGACCAGCCATGTTGCTTCTGAACCCAACGGAAACGCACCCACCGCATGTCAATCAAACTTAGTTTCACTCCCAGCTCCTTCAGCTGAACCCCACTGAAATATCTGCAGATCTGCTGTCAGACGTTTACAGCAGGATATACTGTTTAACATGTTGGCTCGGTGGTGAAATCCAATATGACCATTGCGCTTGGACAACTCTGGGTTAATACAAACGAATTATTGCTTCGCTAAGCCTGGTAGCATGACGATTACAGATGAGGAAGTGATAGCTGCTAGCCATTGGCTGAGCTGACTGTCAGTCAATAATTTTAGAACAAAATTTAGTGCTTTCTATAAACTCTCCAGGAGTGGTACAAAAATAAAAAAGTCCACCCCCGTCAAAGTTGTCATGGATGTGAAATCAAGCGATTGAGACCAAAACAGTTTTTTGAACCATATGTTTATTTCTGCTCAGAAATTGGACATTTCAACATAGGAATCAGTGGAGATTGACTCGCTTTTGCAGCCAGCTTCTAGCGGGCAGTCGACAAACTGCAACAAATCTTAGCTCTGCATGAGCCTCAACGCGGAAGTGAGATTGTTGACACTTGTTCTAGATCTTTACAAAATCCCGCATCATTTGCTAGTGGGAGGAGAAAAAGAGGCTGAGGAAGATGAATACTTCTATTTTAAACCAGATCTGTCACAGAACCCTGCAAACCCGAACAGCTCACTGACATTTTTTCAGATATATGAAGTTGCAAAGTGAAAGACTTGTGTGATGTTGAAGGCTTTGATTTGGTTATAAACCACAGAAAAATAAGTCTAATATCCTGTTTAAGTCCTGACATTACATTTAACCTTTTCCTGTTTGCAAAGTGGCCATTACAGCAGAATTGCTGTAAATGTAGAGAAAACTTACAACACTGTAATTCACCAGTACTCTACCATGGCAGTTGTTTGGGAGATGACATAATTTGTAGTAATTTCTGATAGCGGTATAGATATTATGTGGAATATCACTTTGAGATGTGGGGAGAAAAAATATTTCTGAATGCTAAATCCTTTCAAAGCTATCTGCTGGTGTAGCGTACACACACATGCATTAGCACAGATGTCAAATAAAATTACAAAAAAAAAAAAAGGCCTGAAAAAGATGTGGTTTATTTATGTATTTTCAAAATTCGTAGCTTTTATTTAGCATTGTCACGTAAGACTGCCAACAGATATATTTTTACTCCGGGTTGTCTGTAATGAGAGTACTCATTTTAAAAATACTCCACCTCATTATTTTCTCTCCGCAACAAGAAGATGCTCTAATTAATCACACTCATACGTCAGAGCTCGTACCTCGGCTACGCTTTTACTTCTCCAATCTAACGGACTATTTGAATGCGGCAGAAGACACACATTATTACACAGACCATTAGCTACAGTCACTGACTGTAATATTGCTTTCACCCGCTCGTACCTCTGGTTATCATGTCTGTATTTGAACTCTGGTCCTCTGCTGCTCAGCATTTCTGCCCGCATTCACATTTTGTTGCAGTGCAGAGGAGAAGGTCAGAGGAAGAACTTCGTCTAAACCTATCAGAGGAGCTCAGTGTCAAAGATCTTCCAACTCAAATCCCTGTAGGGGCTCAATGTGTGATATACAAAAATCTCATCTGAAATGATACAAATACATGAAATCAGTGTAATTGTAATGCAAATTTCTAGCTTATAAATCTATGTACACAACATATATGTAAATATTCCAGGACTTATTAAAAGCTTCAGTGCTTATTAGCTCCATTTACTAAATCATTACAAGAGGTTCTGTTAATCATGCCTTGTTTCCATTAGAACGCCGGTCCAGCTGATAGGACCATACAATAATTAATACTCGACAAGTCAGCAGTCAATCACGGGGAGAGAGAAGGTGCATTTAACTTGATGCCTTTCTCTCATTTACTCTATCAGACATGTAACAGTCTAAATTTAAATCAACAGAAACTCGCCAAATTACAGAGCAGACACGGCAGAATCAATTCCAATCTGCAGCAGTTCGACCTAATGCTAACTACATGGGGCACGGGGAGCGCTCATGCTAACTGAGTAATCCTGACTCTGGCCGCATCACACAACAAAAATAAAACATTTTCAGTCTGGCTTTAAAGTAAAGACTCAACTGGCTGAAAAGGGTTCAGTAAGAGTGAGGTCTGCCAACCTGTGGTTATCAGTTGCTATTTACAGGTGAGTATGATTTGTGTCCTCCTCGGAGTCGGATGTTAGGATCAGTTCCTATTTCTCAGTTTTTACTGAGGCCCAGTATCTATCAGCTGTGCCCCACATCCATCTTGTTTTTTTTGTTTGTTTTTTTTGCTCCATAATATCTAAGTTTGACATCTGCAGTTTATTGAAACACATCCCAAATTGAGGACTAAACTGAATTTTTTAGCATCGTGCAGGGCTCAAATGTCAGCAGTTGAGCAGACAAACAGCTCGGATACAGTCTTTGATTGCAGCTCGATAAAGAGGCACAAAAGCTGAAGTGAGAAGTAAAATAGGCGACAGGCTTGACTCTGGGATAATGGTGCTGGATGGTTATTGTTGACGCTGAGCTGCATGGACTTTTCCCAGCTGAGCTACTGTAGCATTTTTATTCAACACAGTCACAAAGTCCCTTATTCTAACAGAGTGGGCTTTTACTGTATGGACTGTTAAATGCATGAAATTGAGCATGACAGCGGGTTTTTCTACTGATGAATGCAGAAGTGCTATCAGAAACGTGAAGCTTTGAGGGCTCGGCCAGCCCAACCAGCCCCAGAAATCTTTGGTTTTTCTCTCACTTCAAGTTCATTCAGAGTTAAATAAAGATGTGTAGTACAAATAATTTTTATGGGCTGGCGTCCTATGCTGCTCTTCTTCACTTATTTCTCCAATTCTGTGCATAAAATTAGTCCAATCATATTGCTTTTTTCATTTTTTTGATCTAATCGCTAGTTTTGATCCGAAACACAAATTATTCATGCATTTGTGCGTTCTCAAATGCCATTAAATATCTTAAAATTACAACAGATGAAATAGATTTGATTTAGGATGATTTCAGTTCTGCTTGCTCAGCGTCTGTTTGTTCAGCTGTGTGATCTAGTTTATCTTCATATTTTCAAGTCTTTTGCTGTTTAATTTAATCTATTCATTTGCTAAACCCCAAGATTTTCCTTATTTCAGATAAAGTCGTCTGTAAAGTCGTGCCTTGGAAATATTTATTTTTTTGTACAAATTATATGTCTTTTTACAAAATTGCTTCAAAAAGTTCTCAAGACTAGCCAGATGGAGAAGATTTCTCCTCACCTACCTGAACTTGTCCATGATCCTGGTGCCATAGTAACCAGAGACAACTCTTCTAACTCCTCCAGCCTCACCTGCAGCTTCTCCTCAAAGAAAAACTTGTTAAAAAAAAACAAAAACTGAGCTACAGCTCCGTGGTAGCAATTATTTTTCCATTTGCTGTGACTCTGGACTCGCAGGATCAAGTCACAGGTCAAAGTAATGTTCCTGATTTACCGCCTGCATTTCCTACAACAAGTTAATATTCAGTTACAATAATGATCTGATTAAACTTTAAAATCTACTCAGTTTTTTTTTTCATGTTTTCCTCCCAGGCTTAAGCACACAGAAATAGAGACAACGTGAGAAGTGTGACGCCAATCCTCATTCACTGCTGTCGATTCAATTAGGAGTTTGAATAACGAAGCAGTTTATTGCAATAATGTTGCCAATTATATGAATTTATGAAGGCCATAATTCATAGATTGTAATTTTTGTGGGTGAACGAGAGTAGGATTGAAAAGGAGGGCAGGGAGAGGGAGCTGGATGAATTATCAGGGAAAAGCAAGAGAGGAGGTGAACCAGGAGAAAGGCAGGACACACCACAAATAGAGGTGCAGTTGCCACAGCTACCCAGAAATCTGTTGGGGTTTTTTTTTCTGGCACTTAAATGTTTATTGTTGTATAACATAGAATTTCTTTTTTTATATTTTCACTTTTACCTTCAGCAGTTGTCAGTGTAAGTAGAAACTTTAAGGCCGATCACGGAAAGCTCGTGTCGCATGTTTTTGTTGAGCATTTCAGACATGCTTACACTTAATGATAAAAACACTGGATTTGAATAATAGGTGTGCTGCGCCCTCTGAACATGGCAGGTTTTGTCATGTAAGATGCAAACACTGACATTGCAATTTCTTCACAAGAAAAAAATTAGGATCGAAATGAAAACTTTTCTGAGACCTGTTTTTTTTTTTTTAAAGAACTACTGGCACCAGCAAAGGACTGACTGTGAGTAAATTGTGAAAGTTAATTTGTTCCACAAATGTAGGATGATGCCAGAGGCCAAATAGGGATTTGTTATGTGAGGGGGGTCTCTGTGGTTTCAGGATTGAAAATCACGCAGCGTGTGTGTGTGTGTGTGTGTGTGTGTGCATGCAGAAACTGCAAAATCAGGATGGTACTATTTTGACTAATTTTAAATGAAACACGGTGACAATTTCCTTCTGGACTGCACACCAATCAGAAGCATTGTGCAAGGCCATTAACAGTAAAATCTGTCTGTTCTCTGGTGAATGCAGATCAAAAGGAGGCACATCAGAATCGCTGGTAACGGAGAGATTATAAATGTAGAAAATGGAAATGTAGGAACATGACATACAAAAATGTTCATAGCTTAGTTCACACAAAACATAAGCTGAATTGCACCTTGCATTAGGCTGTGCACAAACCACTAATGTTGAAAGATTTCAAGCTGAATTGCAATTATTTTATTTAAATCAGAGCTCACCTTGTCATATCTATCTATTAGAGAATCCTGCCTCAAATCTTACATTTAAATTCCAG
The DNA here is from genome assembly GCA_028564865.1 of Zenarchopterus dispar. Taxonomy (NCBI): domain Eukaryota; kingdom Metazoa; phylum Chordata; class Actinopteri; order Beloniformes; family Zenarchopteridae; genus Zenarchopterus; species Zenarchopterus dispar. Next base: position 11,293,526 of record JAOWBL010000002.1, read on the forward strand.
TATAACCTGGCAAAGTTTAAACTTAGTTTATGACTGATACTTTCTGTCGTAGCATCGTATTTTTACTCCCTGCCTTCCCCTCCACCTGTCACTGAGATCTACATCTGTCTCTGATGTCTGACTGAACAGCGAGCGACTGAGGTTTCTGCTCTGCTCAGAAAAAGGCAACACCAGAAAAAGGGGATCGAGTGGAGGTGTGCAGAGATGCTGATGTGTATGCGTTACGTGCTTTCCAAAGTAATCGCTGTGAATCAGTCGGAAAACAAGTCACTTTTGTTTTTTTTTTTATCGACTACTTTGATGTGTGCCTTGCTCTCTGATTGTTGGCACATCACAGCTGCTCGCAGAGTTGAGGGGGAGGAGCCAAGTTCAACTCTTGTGTTTGCATATGCCACTGAAAATTGTTGCTTTGCGTGCCTTTAAACATTCAAAAGAATCAATAAAAGTTTTGTTTTTAATACTTTACCAAGCTAAAAAATAATTAAGTAAACTTTTGAAAGTCACTATCTAGATTTAACTTGGCAGGTAGCCTTTAGCCTTCCTTTGGAAAGGTATTGCAGTGATTAGTGTGTTTCAGCTGGTAAATTATTTTATCATGTGTTGTAAGTTGGAAATGGGAATGATTTCTCACTTAAATTCATCAGTTCCAGATGTGGAATTCAATGCTCCTACAATACTGAACCTTTCTCAACATCAGACTGACCATTTCTGCTGTAGCAATACCAGCAGTTACTGTTGTAAAGAACATCTGTGTACACTGTATTAAGCCTGTACAAACAGCACACTAACTCATCCACAGATTAAAAAAACAAAGTGTTTCCCATCACACACTTGTGCTCTCGTTACGCGACAAGTAATCAACTCAACTAAGAAAACTGAGTGTGGACGCTGAGTGTGTCCCTCCTTCAGCAGTGGGCTTGTTGTTGAAGTACCGGAAGTGATGGGACACTCATTTGTCATGTTTTAGGTCAGAAAAAGCTGACCCTTTAATCACCTAGGAAAAGTGGAGGAGATTAAACACACAAGGATTAAAAGTAGGTGGATTTTGTTTAAAAGTTGGAATCAATAAAAATTCAGATCTTGACTCCGGAGAAGCAGCTGAAGAAAAACGTTGCAGCTGTCATTGCTTGTAAGAGGACAATAACATATATTTTCTTCATTCTTCTTCATTAGAGACATTAATGAAGGAGATGGTTTCGTTGACCTTTGCACGTTTCGACTGTCGGCTGCAGTCTTCTTCAGAAGCGTGATCTGGCCGCTGTCGCGTGTCTTTTATCAGCTGCTTTCCTCCAGATATGGTCAACTCCCACTGCCCAGATGCAAGAGAGCATGAAAGCTCCCTCGTCCTGTTTGTTGGGGTTGCTGCCTCGCTTCCTGATCTCGGTGGCTTCATCGTTTGGATTTATTGGTTTCCGATCTGATGACGTGTGCACTGTCCCAGTCGATGAGCGTTCATGCTCTTTCACCTGTGGGACTCTGTCCTCCAGGGATAATGGGACAGTGGTGGGCATGGTCAACCTGGTGGATCTGTCAGATCCATCAGGTTGTACGTAAGAATGCTGTGTATAAAACGCACCATGTCAGTCTACTCCATTTGGAACATGGCCTTTGTGGCTGTCTGACTTAGTGTGAATACAACAAGACAGAACTGTTGTAAACTGTAAAATTAGCCTTTACCTTGTTAACATAAAAGCCACGGTGAGTCCTGAAGTCAGTGTAGGTGAGGTTTCTCCGACTTTCCAAGTTGTAATTCCGACCTCAGCAGCATTCCAGTTGAAATTCAGAAAATAGAAATTCCAAATGGAAAGGACCGTAACTGTAACTGATGCCTCGTCTTCCATGTGGGTGTGAATTGTGTTACATCGGAAGAACCATATTATTGGTCTTCATTGAGCAACATGTTGTTAAAACTTGAAATGATGGTGATAAGTGATGAGTTTGATGTGTCCAGAACTAGTAATGGGTACCAGGGCAGAAAGAAATGATGCACCCATCATGCCTAGTAATTTACTTTGCAAACCTCCAGGTAGTGTTCTGGTCTGGGATTTACTTGGTCGTATCTATCTTTGTTGATGTTACATGCCCTAAAAAAGGCGATCATTTGACTGCCTTCGTATACTGACCAGATCTTTCCATCCATACATTTTCATACCTGATGTTATAGCTGCATTCAAAGATGAAAATGAAAGGATTCGTTACATGCAAATTATGAAAGAGTGACAAGTCCTGCAGCTCTTGTGAGCAATTTGAATGTGGACCACAAAAGACAATTGACAGTGTCAGTCAGCTGACTGAGAAAGATGAGGACGAGGTCAGAGGGTCCAAAACATCCTGTTTGTTCGTGAATCTGAATGATAGTTGGCATTGTTTGAATATTTAAAGGTCAGTCTGTACAGTCACATGTTCTTGTCTATATGGTCCAATTTGGAAAGGATTTGTGTCTGAAAGCAGTAATAGATTGGCCGCTGAACGCTCAACCCCGTTGAGTATTGTCGTAGACAGTTTATTTAAAGTGGAGCCACAATATGTTTCTGTAACCTAACAAGCTCTGAACCAAGTACCTTGTTTCACCTTGTCTAAAGACTGATAAGTGAAAACAAAAGTAAAAGCTGACTGTATGTGAAGGGTAAAAAAGAAACAAATGTATGGAAATAAAAGTCCAATATAAACCTCAGTGTTTGGTTGAAAGATTTATAACCTTATGTCAGAAAAAATGGGCTATGTGGAAAAGGCCAGTGAAAAGATACAGGGATTTTTACAGTTACTTAGACTTTTTTTTTTCTTTGTAGAAAGCAGAAACCCAAGATATTTCATGTTTTTTCTCAATTCATGCGTTTTTTTTTTTCTTTTTCTCTACAAGTCACTTTATTTTGTCCAGACGCTTTCTGATTTTGGTGTTGTGAAAGAAAGTAAACGGGAGTGGGAGGTGAAATGAAAGTTAAAAAAAAAACAAAACACAAGAGACCCCAGGTTTCCATGTGAGGCGCTGCACAGGCTGACAGGATCTTTATTCTCAAAACACAAACACTCTTTCAAAGACATCAAAAATATGTGTCCACGACCACAGTTCATTCATCCATTCATTTCTTAATTTATTCCACATCCTCTGAACTTGTGAGTGTGTCATAATCTCCTGTTAGTGGGGAGTGAAACAACCTTGTCTGCACTTTTGATGCTGAATTAAATTTAAACTGGGGCATGTGCCGCGTTCGGGTTGCCGCACCTCTAATTGGCAGCAGGATAGCTGAAGCTGGTGTGCTATCATAAATTGCTGCTGATGGATTTTCCTCCCTGCATAAATTTGATTGTTATTACTCTCCCTGTTGCCACATTGCTCTAATGAAGCCAAAACATCTTCAGCAATACTGAAATTTCTATTAATTGTAAAGCCCAAAAAAACCCTGAATTTTACTTTGACTGTGACCAAATAACAAAATGATACTCCTAAAAATGTTATACTTAATAAAATGAATCTAATAGTACTTTATCAATACTGGATAGATAGATGGATAGAGGGTTTGTGGGTGCTTTTTCCAGCACTAACAAACACACGTTTGCACAACTGCTGAGTGGAATAATGTTGGAATAATGTTGGAATAATGAAGCTCAGACAGAAGACGCAGGTTGTCATGCTCCAGGCAGAGTCCGAGCAGGTCCCAGCACACTGCTGCATATAAAGAGTCAGACTTATTACAAATCTGTCACAGTTGTGGCAGTCAGCCTCTCTTGGCTCTGCTCCATGAACCATTACCTCACATCCCCCCCAACAACCCAGCAGGAAGCACAAATCACTAATTCAGATGATCATGATCCGTTCGAACAGAAATGATTGCCCCTTTTGGCTATATTATTAATGAAAAAAAGTCGGATTACCAGCAGTGGATACCAATATTTGATTTGTATTCATGAACAACCTCTTCATCTGTACAGATGACAAAACTTGTCTACTTTCAGTTTTGTAACACATTTTGTTGTGTTTAAAGGTTTAGACTGTATGGAAGGACATATTATTTAGATAATTAAATGACTTTATTATCTCTTCCTGTTAAGTGATTTAGAAGTGGATTATCGTTGCATTTAAAGCTAGAGCTACTGAGGATTTAGTATTTCTCAGAAAAATAAATGACTCATACACACCCACATACACATATATTACTGGTGTCACCACTGGAGATAAAAATATGTTTGACATAATAATAAGATGTTGTCAGTATTATCAGTATTCCATTTATCATTTGTAGTGTGATAGTATGCAGCCAACAAATTAACCCGAGCAAACCTTTAACTCTCTATTCAGTGCAGTTCAATTGAAAGGAAAAAAAAAACACATTCTCTATTGTTTTATTTTAGGATCAGTGTCTATTATCTACTCTGAAAAGGGACATAGTAGAGGTCAGAGAAGTGGAGGAGGTGGAGGCAAGGGGAGGGGAGGTGCAAGCACAGCAGGGAGATTAAGAGGCAAAGGAGTCAAAGAGGACATTGACACCGAGGACCAAAGGAGGCTGCGGGAGCTGCAAGAGATATGTGCTGAAATGGAGGTTTTTTTTTGTTTATTTTTTCTTAACACTAGCTTATAACAATGTTTAGACTACATGGTATTTTGTTAGAGCATGTAAATTTTATCACTTCTTTTTCTTGTCTTTGACAAAACTGCAGTTGCTGACAGTTCCTCAAAAGGACTCGCTGCTGCGGGAGGTCCAGACAAGACTACCAGGCGTGATGTCTGATGTTCTGACGTTGACAGTGGATGCCCCCAAGCCCAGGCATCAATGATAAGACACACAGATAATCTGTGCTGTGGAAGCATGGCTGCCTGGGTTCAGGAAACAGCTGTCATACCCAGCTGTTGTGTTTGGAAAATAAGGCATAAATTTCCTCACTCAAGGGATCAATACACTGGTCTCTGGCTGTGGCGCCTTGTGGAATCATTTTATATATACATAGATACATATACAAAGCAATTGTAATACTTTTTTCTTCAAGTATTTTCTATTTATTACAACTATTGGAGGGAGTTATTTGCCCATTCTTTGTCTGTATATATACATGTTTATATATAAATAAACGGAAATTGGTTCATTACTTCTTTACAAATGTATACACAGTTAGTCTCGAGTTTGGGGACCACCCTCTTGCCATGAAACATGGCTTCCTACAAATTCATAGGTTGGTTGTGGGTGTGTTAGAGCCAAAACCCCAAGAGATCACACTTCTTCTGGGAAGTCCTTCTCCAATCTTCATCCTACTGGAAAGTATCCATCTTCATCTCCATGTCTGGCGTGTAGCTGTAGGTCTTTTACTCTGAGAGTGTAGACAAGGGGTGAGCGACCCTGGTCCTCAAGGACCGGTGTCCTGCATGTTTTAGATGTTTCCCTGCTTTAACACACGATTGTAATTAAAGGTCATCATCACTATACCATCGAGGTCTGCAGGAGTCTGTCAATGACAGTATCAGTGTGTGGTGAAACAGGAAACATCTGAAACCTGTAGGACACGGGCCCTCGAGAACCAGGACTGCTGACCCCTGGTGCAGACACTTTAGTTCTTAGATTTTTTTTTTAATTATTTTTTATTTTTATCATAAAGTCTTCTCTACCTGGGAGAGGAATTTCCTCTTCTGTTTAGGCATCAGCAGTTTTTTGTGTGGTGCATCAGTGTGATTCTAATTCTGCTGACGTCCTATGTATGTATGCACAGATATTGCAGTATTAGCAGCAATCAATATATTGCTGCTATCATTTCTTTTCTTGCCCAGACAGATAGTACTCCAGTCACTGAACAAGTCGCTCCAGTTACTTTGTCAAAACAGCTGCAGACTTGCATGAGAACTTCAGATATAACGCAAGCATCTTCAGGTTGTTGTGGCAGTTGATTCTCGCACTTTTACCAACTAGGTCATCTTCAAATGTCCAACCGTAACCCTGCTGAGTATTGTCATTTGCTAGAGTTAGGATTTTATTTGTTAGGAGTGCCAGACATGTCTTCTTCTGGAAGATCAGGAACCACAACACGGAGCATGGCTTCATCCGTACTAACACCGTCATTTGAAGCTGTATGATGTTAATAGGTTGCAGCACCAACACTATATAAACAAACAAACAAAAAAAACATGAATTCCTGAATTGGTCACTGCAACTACCCTTCAACATTTTTGTTTGCAGTGCAGCCAGTATCTGGAATATACCGTAGCTGAAGAATAGTGTCATAGCCCTCATCTTTGCAGCACATCTTCATCCATAGCATGCCCATGTCACTGAACATGAACACAGTCATAAAAAGATAGATCAATAACAAAATGAAAGTGGAGGGAAAAAAAGATTCATCAGCAATACTTATGTGCTAATCCTGAACTTTTTAACAGCTTCATCTGGAGATTTATGATGCTCTTCTTCAATAGCACTCACTGAGTGCAGTTGCAACCACAGCAGAAAAGCAAAGTAAGAAAAAAAAAAGAATATGGTCATTCTCTCAAACAATAACAGAATTAGTCTCTCAGCCAGACTTGCCTGGTTTCTAACGCATCAACATCAGGACGGAGATGAAGATGGTGGTTGCTAAGCGTCAAAGAAAAAGAAAAAAGTGGAGCATTTACAGTATCCATTCTCAAAGGACACTGATAATAACATGAGAGAGATAACAACAGAATCCAATATACTTGAAACCGTCGCATGAAATAACTCTTCTGTGTGTGAACAAACTACTAACTCAGAGATTAAGTCAAAATGACAACATAATGCCATCCAAATTTGTTGCAACCAAATAAACTGACAACCAGAAATTGCTGCAATCAGCTCTGGCTGATAATAACAACTAGCATGTTAACTACCGAAACTGACAGCATTATTTTATCTGTTGGCTACTTTTATGAACATGTGAACCAGTGAGCACATGAGCAACATCAGCAACATGGCCTAATATTAACCAAGCGTAAAAGCACAAGAGCTACTATGTAAGAAGAACACAGTACTACATATATCACTTACTAAACCAATGACAAGAAGGCTAGGTGGTCATCCAACCTGCAGCCCTTCACCTGTTTCAGCTCAGCCAATAAGTTGCAGCTGGTCCCATATTGACCCATGTCTGGGATGGCAGGTCTTTGGTGCCTACCCGAACAGCAGAGTTCTGTTGCAGTAGACGCAAACCCACACAGGCCCTGGTAGAAGTGCAGTTCGTCCTGTTAACTTGATCTACTGGTATCATTTTTTAAAAACAATATGTTAAGGTTGTGAATTACATTGCTCTACATAAAATATCCATCAAACAGGATAAATCTGCAATATTTCTAATTTATTCTCATACTTAAAACAGCTTTTTAAAGTATTTGCATATTGCAAAAAACAACACTCCATATAAGCAATTAACATAGTAAAGTCTGAGAATAAGCAATATTTAGGTGCACTCTATGTGTGGTCAGAAACAGAAGTAGAATTTGTTTAGACCTACGAAAATTTCCGAACCACTAACATTTTCATGAATACTAAAACACATAAAATTCACTCTCCAAACAGTTTACCCTCAAGTTTGTTCTGTTTATATTTCATGACTGAGGCCCATTGTTATGAACTAGTTTTAACCATACAGGCGAAGTTTTTGGCTAACCGAGTCAGAAGTCGTGGTAATGAGTTGACAGACAGTTAATATTGTAATTTTTGTAGCATGTATGTTGTGGAGAGATGAGCCAATGTCAGCTTGGAGATGGAGATTTGTATCATGGTTTCTGGTGCATCAAATATTAATGTCAGCTCACTTCACCATCTGTTTACTAGAGTTAAGCTGCATTGGGTTTCAATTTTCTTCTTATTTCAACAGGAAATTTTAGCTGAAATATCTTCAATCACAACACAGTATTTAAAACTACAGGGCTGCACAATTCTTTATAAAATAAGAAGGAAGTCAGAAACTTGAGAATTTTTTTAATTCAACCTATATAAAACTAGAGATTGTAAAAGAAGATTGTTGTAAAAGATAGCTTGGTTCCCCAAGTACACAATTTAAGGTAGTCTTTGTTCTTCACTTAGGACAAAAGTGCCATTTAACTTTGTGTTTTCTAATTAGCGTTGTGGAAAAAAATGTAACTATTATCTAAGCAGAACTGAAATAACACACACATAAAAAAAGAAAGACTTAACAATGGCTAGACTGATGAATCTTAATTGCCATTCCATGCAAAGGGTTGAGCATACATCTCAGGAGACTGATGAAGGAATCACCTCCAGAATCAATAGTATAATAGTTTTAACAGAGCAGAGTAGAAAGGCTTAGACAAAGTGGTATATGGTTCTTGTAACAAATCCTTGGAGCTGCACAGGACTGCCAAACCCAAAATGTTCAGACATAATACCTCATCTTGTAACAGTAACTAAATGTACTCACAATAAACTCAAAAATGAACGAGAATAACAGAGTAAATTAATTTAAATAACAAATTTACATTACAATTAATTGTGTTTTTTTTTTTAATTGAAAACACCATAAAAGTCTTTCCTTTTAACCCTGTTTTTTTTTTCTTTTCTCACCATCTAGCTGTTACTTGTGAATCAGGAATCCTGTTTGGTTGGTTATGAAATCACAAATGCAGAGGCAAGCCGCAACATGTGTCATTCCCAGAAAGAACAAAGATCCCCCTCTGCTGTGAGTCCTACCCTCCAATTAGTCTCCTTAACGCGTATTGTTAAAATTCTGGTGAAATGTTAAATACCTTGAAAGGATGTGTCTCTGTTCTTTTATCTTCGTATCAAACAGAATTTGTTCAGGGAAAGCTTTCCTGGCTTTTTCACAACATAAACACCTGCAATCTGTCAGTAAGTCAAAGTCAAAGTCATTGCAGCTATGAATGCTGACAGTAGACAGAATGGAGGGTTTTCTTTTTCAATATGCCTTTTTGTTTACTCGGTACAGTTTTTATATACTGATGATATGCAGACTAACTATGTTCCTCTGCAGATTGATGACAAGAGGTTTTTAGTAACATCACCCACTCAACCCATCATGAAAATCAGCTGCTCTGACCTGCATAAACATCCATTATTCAACTACTTGAGCCTGATCAGGCACACTTGCTGCAGAAAAGGGTAGCCATAGCATCTTATTAATTTTCCTTATCTCAATACAATTGTCTCTCAAAAAAGCTTTGACTGCCATGCATAAGATGAAATTGAGAGTAGTAAGAGTGACTGACTCAAACCAGCTCAATTTACCAACACCTCTTCAACATCTTGATGCTGGTTGAAAGGACACACACTCATGCATGTCAATGAACCATTTGCAATATGCATGCAGTATTACCACCGCTAGTGTAGTGTTTCTGCATCTACAATACTCTTTAAAGCTGTAAGTTAGCAACTGATTACATTCATAGCTTGCAAACACTTTTTCTTTTATACCACCGTGCTTTGGAGATTGGTTTAATATTTCAGTGTGTGACAGTAATTGACAGATGCTTCACGCAATCACCATCTGAGCATTTTTTTATTCTTATTTTAAGAGCCTGACTTTTTTATATTAACTCTAGATAAATGTGTATCCCTAACCGGCAGACAATTTATTGTTGTGTCATGTATTATTTCTTGTTTGGGTTATGGTTTTTGTCATGCTTATTAATGCTAAAAGTGGCGCAGCTATGTTGAACTTGACCTCAATCAAATTCTCTCTTTAATACTTTAAAAAAGGGACAGATGTGTGCAAGATTGAAGCCTTAAAAGGTAGAGTATAGTATTTCTACATGGAGTCTTGGAGTCTCAAACAAGTCGTCATTAAAACAGTGAGTGCGAGCTCCTCCCTCCACTTCCCTCCGGTGCTTCCTGAGATATCACACCCCATCATGAACTCTTCTATCCGTCTCAGCCTGTCCCGCACTTCATGTGCACGAGCATGAACGCTCGCCCTGTTGCTGACTGGTTGGTGCGCCTGTTATATGTGTTTGAATTGTACAGAGCCAGGGTTGTGTAAGAAAACCAGTTTTGCTTTTTTTTTTTTCTGTTGTTTTGTTTTGTTACAGTGTAGTTACCAGTGTAGTTATGGACAGTGAAAGGATTGTGACAAATACTGTTCTTGTTTAGAAGTTGCTCCAAATCTCTAACCCTAAACTTAGGGACTTGCAATTATTCCAGCCATTACATTGAGTCATTGTAATACTCTTAAAACACAACATACTTGGGGCAGCACTGACAGGAATTTGAGTTTGACTTTACAATCCATTTCCTATTAGAATTAGTTTTACGTTGCAGCAGAAGCAATTCCTGGACATCTACGGGAATAAATTCCTCACAGTCCCCCTACCACAATTAGTGAAATCAGAAATCATTAAGAAATTACAGATTGTGGTCGTCTTTGTGGGGAAAAAAAATCCCAACACATGTGTAACAGAAGATCTAGTGCTACAATACTGCAATTGTCTATTTTTTTTTAATAGTTTGCCCCTTTAAACCCACTCCCCCTCTCGGATTCTTAAAAAAGCACAGCTGAGTAAATCCACGCGTTATACTTGTTATTCTCTTCATGCTTCATGCTTAATGGCTTCATTATACTTAAGAGATGACACATTTTTTGGATAGGCATCATTGTCTTTGAAACGGGCTTGTTGTATTTTTTCAGGCTTGTCTCCCGTCACTAGATAACCTTGGTGTGTTAAATGGAGCAGCTTTCGCTCTTTTCCAGAAGACACTGCAGCGTGAAAGTGTCTTCTATCATTGCATGTCTTCGACTGCCTTCAAAGACACGTCAGCGTGCAAGTCGAGAATAGTTTAACCCTGGGATTAGGTTTCACTGCCTTACATGCTACTTTATCCTTCTGCTGATGTGCAGCTACAAAATGTGCATCATCTCTGTCACACAGAGTGCAAGGTGACTTTCGGAGACGTGTTTTTCTGCATCTAAATCTGTTTTTCTTTCTAAGATCTTTGCACACATCGAGATTGTGGCCGATATTCAAATCTTCAAATTTAGCATTCAGTCATCACAGTCTTGGATATTTGAAGGCAGAAGAGAAATACAAGGGATACATAAAGATAAGAGGACACCACAACCCCTTGTCCTTCATGAAATTTGAAGTTTATCTCTAATAATATATTTTAGGTGTTTTCCATACTCAGAACTATCTAACCGATTATCCAGCACAAAAAGGAGTCTGTTGTTTTTGTGGTTTTTCTATTCTAAATTTGATAGAGCTCCGTATTTCATAAAAACTGTTTAAAAATTCACAAACGTACCCTAACTACGCCTTTTTCTGACTCTTCCTGTCTCTGTAAGCCCAGCTCTGTTCTTTGTGTCGCTTTTTCTTTTCGTGCACCATTCTGAAACATTTTTACCAGCACTTCAACTTCACACCTCTCTTTTGACGATTTATCAGGCTACCTTTGATATTGCTGGGGGCATGCCACTCACTTGGTGTACTGAAAAAGGACTGGATGTGTTTTTTTTTTTAATTTTCTCAGTTATTCCAGCTGAACTCTGCTGTCTGACCAACAGACACATAAAAACACATAGATTATACATAGGCGCAGGAGATGCAACGCTCCTCATGTGAGCTGAAGCAAATTATTGTTTAGTTGCTTTGATGCATCTGATTTTTAGCTTTTTTCAAAGTGGAAAAGCCTAGAAACAAGTCCAGAAATGAAAGAGAAACACATTTAATATTCTAATAGGAATGTTGTTATGATCATGGTTACTCTTTTTTTTTTTTTTTTACAAAATGGGGGTCCTTGTCCACCCTGTATCCCCCTGAGTTATGTCTATGGGTCAAAGTATTGGATTGGCCTCTGAAATAAGAAAATGTGAAGAAGAGATTAAAACCAAAAAAGCAACTTGTTATAATCCACTGTTGCCATGTCTAAAAGTGGAATAAAAGTGACAAAACCTGTTTTTTAATTTTTCATGTCCCTCTCAGATGATCTCTTATGCTACACTGCAAAAAAACAGTCCCTAAATAAGCCTAATATTCCTAAATCTAGTCCTATTGTCTTATATTAAGCAAAACTAGCTCATCCAGTGGGGTAAGAAAAATGTTCCTGTCTAGAAATCTCAAAACTAACAAAATAGTCTAGTCAGCAGACGAAAAGTAAGACTAGTTTTCTTGAGGCAACACTTTTTTTAAAAACTTTTTTAGAAATTAGTTTTTGCAGTGTAGTTGCTCAAGTGTTACAAATTTGTGATTAAAAGTTAAACATTTCACTCCTCTTAAGAAATTTAATGAAATTTTCATCATACACACACTTACTGGAAACACTGATGTGTCAAAATAGAACTCCATAAACTTATCTTGACACGGCGTTCAAGTGGACACATCGTGGTGACTGATTAGATGTCCAGCTGGCAGGTACCCGGTAAATGTTGACTTAGGTGGGCCCTGTCGGGCCTGTCGACAACAGTTTTTATTGCTGTCTGCTCCGGCAGTATTTCAACTTCGTATCTCACTTTTCAGAGCCATCAGCAAGCAGATTCATAGTAAACCTTTCCTCGTTTGCTACAGAACTGAATCATTCCCCTCCTGTGGTTTCCTCTGCAATCACTTCTTCAAACTCTCTCTCTTTTTTTAAAGAGAGACTAAGGACTGCCAATTTTGAACATTTATAAGTAATTATACTTAGATATTCTGATGATCCTCATACCCATTGAGTTTCCTTTATGTTTGCATGTAATAAAAAAAACTCTGATGTTTACCATGTCAGTATTGGGAAATGGAAAGGATGTAAAACATTGAATCTATAATCATTGCGGTCCCATTTGCAGTCTGTGTATTTTTAATTTCGTACAAGTTTCTGCATATCAAAGCATCAGCTCTTCTTCAGTGTTGCTTTCATTATTCAAAGCACGACCCCGTTTGAAAATAAATAAATAAGTAAATAAATAAAATGCTTCTTGAATGTTAAAACCTCAAAGGGTGCAGATGTCTGCCAGGTGCTGCTAAAAACTTTTCACTCTCTTTTGCATTTCATTATCTATTAAAATCACTAGCAAGATCTCAGGATGGAAAACACAAATAAACAACGATGCTGGTGACATCCACCCACCACGAGTCCTGACATCGGAAAGAATCAGCATCAGAGCGAGGGAGCATCGCTCGTAATCGCTGCATTGTCTGTGACGTGTGGGAATTGTGTGCTTCCAGTGAGCTGTACTTTGTAGTGTTGTAAAAAAAAAAAATAAGAAGAATACAACAAAAGGCACAGCTAAGTACACAAAAGATGAAGCCCTACTCCTCTTTTCTGTTTCACTGCTTCATTAAGAAAACTTCAGTTTCATCAGCGGTTGCACCTGTGATGGCGTTGGGGAAGATTTGATTTACCAGCTGGAGAAAATAACTGTATTTCAACATGACCTCATCAGAATTGATGGATGTTTATTAAAGTAAATATGGTGTGACTGGGCTTGTTATTGAATTAATATTCTGACACAGACCCCGTGGGGTTGATCGTACCCAGTCAAGTCGTGATGATGTCATGGCTCTCCGCATCATAAAAAGGGTCATTTAGTTGTTTCTATGACAGTTCAATTCACAGTTGCCTCAGAATCTGTTATTTATTTGGGGGAAGACCTCGGTAGTAGTAATAATTGAAGTTACCACTGCTAAATGAAATCCTTGATCTAATTATTCCTGTATATGTGAAATTGTGTCATGTTCAAGATATTTTGGCACATTAAAACTTTTTTTTCTGCTTTGCTGTGTTCTAATAAGGACCAGTGGCTACAGTACTTTTAAAATATGAACTATGTCCTACTTTCTCCTAGCTCAAATCTATCAATGCATTAAATTTTTATTTATTTTCTTACCAGTTTTACCTAAAATTATAAGTGGGTGTATAACACTCAATATTTACATTTCAAAAGAATTCTAGAAATAGATATCTATATGCTTACATCTATACGCACTGGGTACATAAATATGCTTTCAAAAGCTTCCTTTCTAAAGGTTCCTTCAGCATTTTCTTTTCCTTATTGTTGTATTATCATTTTTTACAGCCTTCCCAGACTGGTAAAGCTATGTTTTTCTAATATAAATTAAAACCTGTATGCAATACTGCATTTCTGGTGCAAACAATTTGGAGGGTGTCTGAGACTGTGACTCATTACAGCTTTGAAACACATTATATTTCATTATGTGGCTGCCCCCGCAGTCTTCACCTTCCTTTCAGCCGGAGTCCCATTTGGAAAGCTAGAAATTAGGGCAGCGGCTCCCAAGACACTTTTGGAATAAAAGAAGGTTTCAGGAATAGTGCAGTGTATTGTGAATGACAAGTGTTTTTGTGGTAAGTGGCCTGCTGGTAATTGCATTTCAGTCAGTAATGACTGTTGTATGAATGATCATGAATACGCCGTCTCTTGTCTCATTACCTCAGGAACATATCTGGAAATGGAGGTGATATTACGTGAGAAGGCACCTACTAAATATTGCCACCAGCACAGTTCTTTTTTTTTTCCCCCCCAGAAAATATCAGTATTTCTTTTATCAACTGCAGCTGTTGCTCTGCAACAACCACAGAGTGACTCTTGAAGACTCCTCCAGACTAAATGCAAAGCTTAAGATGAGTAATTGCCGATCCGCTGAGTAATCTAAACCTGATAAACAACTGATCTGATAAAAAAAGACAGATTTTGAAACCCTTTTTAAATATCCAGCAGCAGGTAAAAGCCTCATTTTGGTACATATCTGCACAAATAGACCACATCGAAGCAGACGGCAGAAGTCTGATGCCGCAGCCTACACCAGCAGGTGGAGCTCAACAGACTGCCTACTATGGTTTGGACTCCACTGAGTCAGGCAACAGTGACCTTCTCAGCGGTCCAATCAGGTAGCAAGACAGGCCTTTGATTTCATGACATCAAGGTCTCAACATCTAACAGTAAACATGTCTGATAAGTCCTTCCACGCCACTTTTTGTTGGCCTGCTGTGATAATGAATGTTTCTTTTCCCCTCTGAAATTCACAGTGAGTGACTGCTGTCAGAGATTATCATTACTGTTACTGGGCTGTTGACTTTGCTCTCCACCCCTTGAGTATAACTGTGGAGGAGTGACACCTACGACTCAACACACTCATTTCTACTCACGGGAGTACACGGTCTTCCTGAGGCAGGGAAAGCCCACAGATGACATCAAGCACTTCCACGGACAGCTGTCAGGATGAGTCAGGTGGATGTGGGCAGACTCAAATTAGCTGTGTTCCTTATGTCAGGCTAACGAAATCATCGTGCAGTGAGGCATCTTCTGATTAAGTCAATGTCAAAGTATGAGTAACTAGTTTGATGAGAAGCCATAGTGCATAAACCTTCATGTCTGCAAAACAATAGATGACAACACAATTGTGAAAGATGCTCAACTACGGTTAATCATGAATGTTACTCTAATCAGCACTGAGCAATGACCTGACTCCCATTCAATAGTCTTCTGTGTTCCCTGAATAGAAATGTAAAACTCATCAATATTATCAATGAAAGTTGAATATTGTTAATTACCTAAAAAATAAATTCATTGAAAAAGAAAGTTCACCCTCTTTCAATCCTGAGAGTTTTATACATCAAAACATAAAGTAATTCTATTCTAGAATACTGCAGGACCAAGCAGGACAGTTCCTGTAAAACATATCTACATTCAAGGGCGTATATTTGATTTTGTCATTGGTGGGGACATGTATGAATCCTCTATAGCAGTGGACTTGAACCCCGGTCCTCCAGATCTACTGTCCTGCATGTGTCCCTGCTTCAACACACCTGATACAAATCACTGTGTCATTAACAGACTTGTCGAGACCTTGATAACAGTCAGATAATCATTCATTAGAGTCAGGTGTGTTGATGCAGGGAAACATCTAAATATGCAGGACAGTAGAGAACCAGGGCTGAAGACCACTGCTCTATAACATGATAAAGGAGTATCCTTTATCGTGTTATAGGGCAGGGTTATTGAGCTACATTTCAGGAGGGTCCAATTCTTCAACTCTGTCCCTCACAGAAAGAAAAGAAAAGAAAGAGAAATTGCTTGGAATAATTTCAAATCTCAAAAAAGATTTACTGCATTTTTCATATCCCCAAGAGAAAATTTTCAAACTAAATAAACTCTTGAAATATTTGCTTTTCAAAACAAAGAGCTTTACTAGAATAAAGAAACGATATTATTTTCAAACTTCATCAGCGTTTCTCTCATTCTTCTCTTAACTCCTTTTAGTGGGCAGAAACCAGCGTTTGCGTCTCTTGAAAGCAGTTTGAACCTGGGGAGGGACTGAGTGTGTCCATTTCTCAAGCAGAAATTCAAATGTGTTGGACATTCTCTGTACTTTTATTAATTCATAGTAGTTTAATTTAAACGCCGTCGCTGGAAACAGAAAATAACGCACCTTCTTTGAAATACCGTAACTCTTCGACTGTTTATCACCGACGTAATTCTAACGGATTCAGAAAGATGAGACGTAACTTTGCGCTGATGTACGACACATTACGGTAGTGACGGTGGTCGAGTAGAGAACGTAATTTAACCCTTTGTGTACATCTATACTAAAAACACATTGACAGATTTTATTTTATTTTATATTATTATAAAGGGTGGACTTAACATCATTGGGAGAATAATTTAATAATCGCTGGATATTGGTGGGGACACATCCCCACTGTCCATGCTGATTCCACGTCCTTGCCTGCATCACCATCCCTTCACCACCATGCAAAAACTTTCCTATGTGTTAGTTTATTACGTGTGGTTTTGGGGACTTTATAGCGAGACACCTTTATTTAAGATTATCTGTCCAAAATATATTTTCTTAAAGTTCTGTGTTTTTATGACATATTTCTTCTGTGAATTTCCTCACTGTGGGGCAGTAAAAGGGTTATCTTCTGGAAACCTTATTCCAACCTACCATGTTCTTTTCAGAGGCTTTCTCCTGGTAATCTTCCCAAACATGCCATATGTGTGCAGTCCTTCTGTAATATTAATGTCATGAACACTCACATTTAGCATACTAACTGAGAGCTGTAGTTGAACGTGTCGTTCTTGAGATCTTTTTTTTTAAATTTTTCTGAGGATTTCATGGTCTGATTTTGGGGTGGATTTGCCAGGATGCCCACTTCTGGGAAGATCTTTCTTACTGTAGAATGATGAACCCTAAATTGTTTAAAAAAGGCCAGATTAATGGATAGCAACAATCACTTCTTTAAAATAATTTCTAATGTCCTTCCTCCTTGGCATTGTGTTAAGGCATGCCGTGAATGCTGCAGGCTGGGAAACTGCCAAAAATTCTGCTTTTATTCAGATAGTTACATGTTCTGATTATCAGTAAATTAGGTAGCTTTAATTAGCAGTACCTGGTTGCACTTAACCTCTTCATTCTTCTGGAAGCAGTCAGGCTGTTTTTAGTTTTCATGAACTGCTTCTACATCCAAGCTTTGCTGTTGTTAATAAATAATGACATTGTGTAAAATGTCATGTGTTGCTGTTCATCTGAGGCTGTGTTTACTTAATTTAAAGACAGTAAGGTACGGATCACTTATTTTTTTTTTGAAATTATGCGCCAAATGTGACATGTTAGAATTAAAAGAGACTGTACTTTTTGACTATAATAGAGAAATGGAAAAAACAACAACAATATATTTCTTCATAATATTTCCCTTTTTTACAGGGAAACACATTACGTTTATTTGCATGTGCTCAATTATACATTCAGTGTGTGCAAAAAAAAGTGCACTTCTTCATTATGGGATGGAATTATTTATAGCATGCTGTGCTCTTATCATTTGTCAAGCCCAACAGGTACAAAAAGATGAAGTTCAAGGACTCTGAAACTTGTCCTCCCTGCATGCTGTTAGTTAGGCAAACATTCATCATTCAAGCATACAATTACACCGCACCTAATCCGTCTTCTCTACACTCTATTAATTGGATATACAAATCTCTGTTACACTGTGTATATGTCAGTCCCCTCTCTTCTTCACTGAAATGAATATTACACACAAAACTGTTCACTTTTATATCCCTGTCTCCCAGTGTTTTGTATGCTAATTTAATGCATGACCCTTACATTTTAACATGGTCAACACACAAACAGTTATTCCACAGCATTTTACTCCACTAAAAACATTTAGGAGTGTCTTTGTACATGATAATTATATTCCAAAGTCTCCATTTGTAAGCCCAGTCTCTTTAGGACTACACTTCGCACTAAACTGGTGGAGCTTCTTAATTAACACCCACTCAAGCCAGCAAATGGAAGTCTGTTAGTTCTACTTCTTTGCAGAACAAAACACCATTGTGGACTGTAATGTTCTCTGTGTCCAGCGCTTTGCATTTCTAATGACGTCTCTTCTTTTTTTTCAGTTCACTTTTCTCACCATGCTCAACTGAACTGTGACACACCGGCTTCCTGTGCATTGCTCTGTTTGTTCATATATTTCTTTTGTTGATAGATATGAATAAGGGTGATACACAAAGCTGTAGGAGGACGCTGCCGTTCTAAGCAACTGGGACAACTGTGGCTTGAAGGGATATTTCTTTATTCCTCTTCTTCTTTTTTTCAAGTGGGGTTGTAGAAAGCACTTATGAGTAGTTAGTGGCTAACCTGCAGTAGATAATGGTCACAGCACAAGGGATGAAGGCTACCATCAACTCAAAATGAGGGCCATGCAGGAGCAAATATTCAGGATCTCAGACCTCAATAGCTGTTTGAGTGCTTTTATATTATGGATGTTTGTATGCCACTTTTGCAATATTTTGTTATGACACGACACAGACTGTAGACTGGATGTTCTGTGGTAAGGAAAATGCGGTGACAAAACAGAAAACTGTCTCATACTAAAAGTGATGTGGTATTAACACACAAAATACAGTGTTTGCACAAACCACACAGAAATGTGTAAAGTTTGAGTTGTTTTAGAGGGTGAAAGTTTCTTCCTCTTTAACCCTCAGAAGCTTTTAGCTGAAAATCCCATCAGAATTCCTCCTCGATTCTCCAAACTGAAAGCACTGTGACTGCTATCTGGACAAGACACTAACTATGACATTAAAAAAACAAACAAACAAACAAAAAAACTCCACTCTCACCCATTCCTCTGTAGGCGGTTTCCCTCTTCAAGATCAGGTCCTCTACCAGAAACCTGGGAGCTTCAGGGTTCTGTGCAATATTTTCACAGTTCCTAGGACTGCACTCTTCTGGGCCGGATCTCTGATGTTGTTCCTGTGATCTCCTGCCGCCACTTTCCCAGCTTTGAAGGGCACAACTCTTATACATTACAGGGATGGCAACATTTGAGGACCAACAGGTTGGAATCCACAAGTGTAAATAGCCTTTTAAATGTAGAGGTCAAAGAATTTGGTGAAGGTCATAGTTAGGTTACTTAAACCATGGAAGCACTTACTTGATAGCCGTTATTTTGCACGTACAGGTTGATATGTTATTGCATACTGCTGTGACAAAAATATGCAGAGCAAATTAAGATGTTGGCTACTCTGGTTGTGCTGGTCCTTTAGCTTCACTTTGTTTTTTGAAAAAAAGTACCTGTTCTCAAAGAACCATATTCCATACTATGCATGCAGTTCATCAAAGATAATGTACTGCATACTGCTCCAGCATTAGTACTCAGTATGCTACAATAACAACATTAGTGCTATGGGACAAACAAAAGCCAGTCACACAACCACTTCTTGTATCGTGGTGCATTACATTACAGCTATGAGCTTCAATCCAGCTCCTAAAGACCAACTATTCTATCTGTTTTAGATGTTTGTGGCTCAGACATCTAATCACCATTAGCAGTTTACATTAGCACTCTGTTAATGAACTCTTCATTTGAGACAGGTATATTAGACTTGGGCAAAATTTTGCATCAAACGTTAAATTAATGGGTAATTGTGGAACATATATTGGGTATATTAAGTATTAACATTAATAAACAATAATAGTATTTTTACATTCTCATTTTTGCAAAAGTATGTCAAGCACCTTGCCATGCACTGTTGTGATAGTTTTGTATCATTATACTGACCCAAAGATATCAGTTAGGGTTTGGAAACCTTTGGTACAAAATATCAGGAGAGCAATGTCCAACCACAAGTAAGTATATCTTGTGCAGTTATATGATTGTAAACTAATTTTATTGTCATTGTAACTGTCAAACAGTTACAATAACAATACAATGGGGGGCATCAAAGTCATTTATGCTTAGGGTAACAAAATGATTGCCTGTCTGCTTAAATACCAAATGTTTTTCACTCACCAGGGGTTAGACTGACACAAATACTTACCTGTTACCATGAACGAGCATGTAGTCAATGGTTACAGATGGAATAAGAGGAAAAGGAATGTCGTATCTCAATGGAAAGTCCTCATAAACATAGTAAGACAAAGACCTGTGTGTGTGTGTGTGTCAAGTGGGAAAATGAGGTAGAGGGGTTGGCCCCTTGCCTCTTTAGATAATCTATTTATGCCCGTCACACTTCATTAGTGTCCAAACCAAACCACTTGTCTCCTGAATGTGTTTATCAAATGTCTCAGTGTCATCAGTCACAGCTGCGACAAAACGTGTGACTACGGCATGCAGAACCTGGCTTATATGGTTGGTTTTATTGACCTTGAAGTTGTAAAATGTGTAACACATTCAAGCTATTACAAGTTACCTTAATTAAAACCTTGATCCAACATGTCAGCAAAGATGTAGTGGGATATTTCACTAATTAATATATTAATATAATGTCAACACTGTCGCTGTACATGTGCACCTTCAACTGAGTCAGAGGACTTCACTCTTTATGTCTGGGGTCTTCTTTTCTTGAATTCATAAAGATGGTTTCTGTTTAAACAGACCATGTAATTGAAAAAAAGAGTGGGAAATGTTAGTGGTTGTAGTCACACTTGATCTTAAATAATTTATAACACAAAACTGACTTGCGTTGTTTGAGGTTGATGTTCTCCTGGATTATTTTTAACATATTATAATGAGACAAACACTATTTTAGTGCTTGTAAGTTTTGACATTAAAAAATTATTTTACATTCAGATCATTTTCATAATGGTGTTTTGTATTCTCTCTGGAATTTTTTACATAAAAAGTGTGTTGGCAGTTTTCTAGTGGTAAGCCTATCATTCAGTCAGTTAAACTAAAGTCCTTTAGATACTCAACCAAACAAAGCAGAGTATAACAGGAACAGAAAACAAAAATACTAAAAAAAATTTAAAAAGTATACAGGGATTACCCTACTAATCATGTTCTCTGGCATTAAAAGCCTGTGGAAAAAGATACGT
>JAOWBL010000002.1:11314845-11367022 GCA_028564865.1 Zenarchopterus dispar
AAAAATTTAAAAAGTATACAGGGATTACCCTACTAATCATGTTCTCTGGCATTAAAAGCCTGTGGAAAAAGATACGTTTAAAAAAAAAAAAAAAAAGATTTAAAATCAACCAAATGTGAAGACCGAGATGAAGGCCAAGATAAACAAATATCCACTTTACCGGCGAAAACACAACCTAAAAACAAAATTCCACATAGTTATTACACAATCAACAGTCTCTTAGTTTGTCATTCCTTGAATTAAATTCTCTCTTGAGGCTCCACAGGGAAATGAGAAAACTGGTGTCCCTGCGCTTTCCTTGGTCCTCGGTCGGTTTCATGTAAGCAATAATTAATCCATATATGGACACACACAGGAAAGCCACGCCCAGCACATCTCCTAGTTTTAGGATTCAGTGGGGTTTCATGGCCTGTTGTGGTCGCCCTGCCTCTCTGCCAGGAAGCTCAGGAAGTTCAGGAAGTCGGTCACCGCCCCAGTCTCCCCCTCCATAACTCCCTCCCTCCGCCTCATCCATTGTTGGGCAATAGTCTGTCTCATCGAAACGGTCTAAACCGAAACTCTTCTGATATTAATTGCTAAAGATTCTTTCAAGCGCCTACCGTATTTACTTTTGGACAACTTTTCGAGGGGAGTCGACACAACTTTCCTGCCGGTAGTCAAGGGCAACAACTAAAGGAAGTCTGCGAGGTGAGGAAACTTTTGAGGCGAGGAATTCCATACTTCTCATTCCTCCATTTTGAACTTTTAAAACTGACTTTTAAAAAAAAGAAATCTCGGGGCTTGTTGTCGGTGAGTTTTCTAGACTAGTTCGTTTGTAGCCATAATTAGATTATTATTATTTGGACGGCTTGTGATAGGATTAAGGATTTACCGACATTAAAGCGAGCTAACAGAGTTACCGTCGGTGTTTGTTGTTGCTCGGCTAACGTTAGCGGTAGCAGCGGGGACGTCGTGTTTGAAACACTAAGTTAAAGACGCCATAAATCCAAACAAAACGTGAAATACCTGCTGAGAACTTTGACTTTTCTGTTAAAGTTTCTCGAAGACGTTTTGTTGTACTTACTCTGAAAATGACAATAAGTTTAATTGTTTTGAGAGAACAGGTGTATCTCGGTAACTTAAAGCTACAGTTAACAAATGTAGGCGACGTCCATCCCGCTGTTGCTCCAGTATTTAGCGACATAGTCGATAAATGTTGAGTAAATATTTAAATTTGTTGTGAAGTGTTTTTCTTTAACTGCATGTCATATTTAACTTAAATCCATTTGTTGGTGTAAGTACGAGTAACTTTATTTCACATTCTTAACACAGCTGTCCTCGATGTTATCTACTATGTCTGGCTGTTTTTTTCTCTCTCCTTTCTCCCCCCCAACTCTTGGGAATTGAAATGCCACACCCCATGTGGCGAAGGTAAATGGAGTTCAACCTTTTCTGCTCGACTGTTTTGAAGTGATTCACACATCGGGTTTAAAATACGTCACTCACTGTACTTTTACTGGGAAAACGCTGATTTGTGTTGCGTGGGTATACTGGTTTAGAGAAGTGATTGCTACATATTTGTATGTACTATATAATATATACAACCAGATTGGCCCAGTCACTAAAACTCCCTTGAATTGAAGAAGTGCTATGTTGGTCATAGAGAAGCTACAATAATAAAATAAAAGGAAGCTGTAGTTAATAGTCTGCATCATTTTAAACCAGCTGGCATTTAATCAAGACCACAAATAGCATGTCTATCCAGCTGAAATTCAGGCACTCAGGGTTTTTTATTATATCACCCAGTTGTAAACATCCACATGTTCTACTATTACTTTTAATAATTCAGCATCTTTGATAGTGTAGGTTAACAGCTAGCTATGCTGTTGTTCTCATATTATAGCTGACCAACTTTTCTGTTGAATCCGGTCAGCCCTTAGGGCCTGCTGATTATCCTTGCCTGCTCCATGTTTGATAGATAATCAATAGAATCGCTGTCACCGGCTGAAAAGAAAAATCGAAATTGGGCCACGGTGTTACTGTGTGCCGCCTTTGGCAGTCATCCTCTGAGGGAAAGACTGCTGGCTCCAGCAAAGACCTCAGTATTTTGATTATTGCTCAAACTTTTGTAGGCTAATCAGAAAATCTTCAAGGACACTCCATTTAGAAAGTGGAAGTCCAGATACTCTGACTCTTCTTTTTTTTTGTCCCATAGCTCAGCAGAAGTCTATTCTAGTACAGTAAGATTTTTTTCCTCCGGTTGTAATGGGGCTTTGGCAAGCTGTAAAGGGTCACTGAAGAAGTCGGTAAGCTGGAAAATACCATCTAATGTGAACGGTTACTATATAATTTATTTATAATAGGAATCTATGTTTTTGTACTGTATTGGGGTGGGAGGGGTGGTGGTGGTGGGTGTGATAGTCAGTTGGAGAGAAAAGGTCATTTAAAACTTTGGGAATTGGAGGAAACAGTCATAAGTGGCTCATGAAGGAAGTGCAATAAACAGTTCCCAGTGTTTTCATTGCTGATCCTCTCTAATAGATGGCACCGTATTGAAGTGTGAATACATTCAGATCAGACATTTTCTTGTCCTCTGATTTCTTTGGGGGAAAAAAAAATGTAATTGCGTACAAGGAACCACTCAACCTCAGAATGCATCATTCTCAGAAAAGTTCCTTCCTGCTTGTCTTTTATGTTAATTTCAGCAGTGAAAGAGAACAAAACACATTAGTGCACCACTAAAGCTCCGGATATGTTGTGTGGGTGCTGGGAATCGCCTTTTGACGGGACAGGCCTTGCCTCTAATGTTTATAGTCAAGCTGTGCCTTTTTCTGCCTCTTAATGTTGAGGCTTGATAGAATTGCATGTAACAGTAGCCTAATCTGAAAGGTGTTCTTACTTCAATGATATAGTTCAGGTCATAGAAAGTATTTGTGATTTTTACAGTAACTTTCTGCTCATAGCCATATTGCTCTTTATCTGACTGTGTCATGTTGACTACGTGATTTTTATGTAGAGGAGGTAACTAAGATGTGGCCTCTTAAAACCCATGTGGGGATGCATTTTATTGCCAGGTGTGAACACACGTACTTGGAGCTGTGTACTTGTGATCGAATCACATAGGACACCCACTGATGCCAGCTCTGAACAGCTTTTCTGATGCATTTCCAGTTTACTCTTCTTGAACAATCCATTAAGATTATAGCTTTCACCAGACCAGCAGTTTTGGCGAACGGATATTAACTTAAATATAGTATTGCGTTAAGATTACAGGGAAACTGACACAGCTTGACTCTGCTTGGTTAGGTTGATTCCACTGGTGCTAGCTTCAGAGTGGAGTGTCGAGGTTGGATAAAACAGTGCTCTTTATAAGGCTTATAAAGCTTCACCCTTGTGTTAAATGAAGCAGCTGTGTGTGAGAGGGGATCTTACTGTTGGAAGCCTGTGATGCAATGAGCTTTGTTAGCTTTTAAAGTTTGTTATAGCTTGTTTAATAAATTCCTGTCAATTATTTTTGAATAATGTAGATTACAATTTGTTTTCCAATTTGATGATTATTTTTAAATATATACCACACTATAGTTATTTAAAGTTTTGGCATTTTATAAGAGGAATAAAACCCACCATACTTTGCCTTTCAAGTTTTCATCCCATCTGGGATTCTTAAGTCCTGATGTCTCAAACTTGCTAATGAGAGATCATGTTCACCATATTTGTTCCTCACTCAATGATCCAATGAGAAAATTCTTCAGCAAAAAATGACTCGACACTTTAGTGCCTTTTTTGCAAATGTTTAAAAATAAAGCTATATTGAGTCAGCATGTGTCTGTGAATTTAAGCATTATCTTTACCTCAGCTTGTTCTGCCACTTCTTTATGTTGCTGTGAACATTGCAAATAAACACTCTAGGAATAAGGTAATGAAAATTTTCAAGCAAACAGTGAGGATGCAAACAATGATGTATCCAGTCATGTGAAAATATGTTTAATCTGAACAGAAACATCAGCTGTATCACAATTTGTGATTTGTTTGCCCTGTCATAAAATTCTAGTCCATGCTGTGATTCACAAGGAGACATTTTGATATTTTATCTATATATGCAATCTTTTGAATCTGTCTCTTGCTCCAACCCCAGGGATCAACTTATCAACGTGAAATTTATAGTTTTGCGACTAATGATGTCCTTTTGGTGCAGCGTCAGGCATCAACATTTTTTTTTATCTAGTAGAAGCATGTACAGGTGGTCTTTGCAGGGAAAATATTTTTTTTCTTGATATGGTCATTTGTTTTAGCTGTTTTTCTTTAACTTAATCCTTTTTATCTTTCATTATAGAAAATCAGGCACAATGACAAGCATCAACACGGCTAACATCAATTTTAAATGGGACCCAAAAAGTCTAGAGATACGTACTCTGGCTGTGGAGAGGCTGCTGGAGCCCCTTGTTACCCAGGTAATACCATCGCATTGCCTTCCCCTATCCTTATTCTTTAAATGGTGTAATAGAGAAGGGCCCAATTTGTGCAGAGGCTTTGTTGCAAATTGTTTGACAATAAAGTCACATAATAAAATATGTTCTGAACCTGATTTATTGTTGAAAATTACAACTGCAATAAGCGTCTGATAAAGAAAGCAAGTTTGTATCCATACAGTCCACATGAAATTATAACCAGATTCTAACCCTGTGAAGAAAAGACAAGAATACAACCATGCTAAAGATTTATGTCAGAAAAGATCTATTTGCATACCTATAGTTTTCTCACACAGCTAAGACCCTAAAACAAATACTTAAGTTGTTGAAATGCATGTTTATTTTCCCATAGGTCACAACCTTGGTCAATTCCAGCAACAAAGGTCCATCTAACAAGAAGAAGGGGCGTTCTAAGAAGGCTCATGTTTTGGCTGCATCAGTAGAGACTGCTACACAGAACTTCCTCGAAAAAGGAGAAAAGATTGCAAAAGAAAGTCAGTTCCTAAAGGACGAGCTGACTGCTGCAGTGGAGGATGTCCGTAAGCAAGGTATATTAAAGAGACATATCACTACAGTGTGTCGTTTTAGCTTGTAGAGAGTGCTTCTGAAGATGGGATGGATGTTAAATAAATCATGAGATTTGTAAATATCATCTCCCTCAGTAGAAAGCCTTTAAATAAGAGTATACTTGGAGATAGACTCCTATTGGCTTTGAGATTTATAGGGAGCCTACTTATAGACTTTATTAATGCATGCAGACGGTTTACCTTCATTTCTAGGTAGACACAACCAAACTTATCTGTGTAGTACAATCTGACATTGATTTCTTTGAGAGGAGTTGTATGATTAATATCAAAGGTTTCCATTTTCAGTGTTGCCAGCATTGTGGTAGTCATTTTAGACTTAAAACTATTCCTGTCCTATGTCTTTTATCTCTTTGCTCTCTGGAAAATAGCTGTCCTGATACTGTTGAAACCCAGACTCCTCCACTGGTTTAAGCAGTGTCAGAGCTTTTGATACCCAGAAGAACATCTCAGGAGCACATAAATATGTCAGTTTGAGTCACATGACATATCCTTCACACACCAGTGGCAAAAAATCTGGATCTTTGTCAGTTTATCAGTTTTAACAAAAACCATCTGACAATGTCAGAAGTCATCAAATCATCATACAGATCTGTCCCTGTGTGAATTGCAACGGTGAGAATTTGGCTGCTTGCCTGTAAAAGTTTATCTTCGAGGTTGCATCATGGAGTACCAGCTAACTAGGTGTTGAAATTGATGGACAGGCTTCGACTGCTGTCTCTGCTTTCTATTTAAAATAGTTCCCTTTTTTAAATTCATTGGCACAGATATCAAAACAGCACAGTGCTAGAAGTGTTGTATGAATAAATTGTAAGCAGCTGTTTCCGATTACAAATTTATTTAAATTGCAATATCCACCTGTGTTTCGGGAGTCTGCCCACACGCATTCTTCTTCCAAGTTAATTTCAGGACTCGACTCTCAAGACAGAAGTCCACCATCAGATCACCAGACAATGAAATTGAGATTTCTTATGATTGCATGTTCTGCCGTCTAACAACTACACGAGCCACTGTGATTTACTCATGAATTCACTGTATATTTAGACACACCAGCAGACCATTGAGAGCAGGGAGCTATGACTTGGAAGGGTGGCTTTCATCGTTCTCAGAAATGACATCTCCCCAGGTGCCCAGTGAGTTAGATTAGTTGGGAGGTAGAAGACATGTCGTTACATGGTATGTGCAGTCCTCTGTGCCCAGGAATGTGATTGTTGTTGGGGTAAGCTGTCACTAGGTTGGAATTTGGAGACTGTTGTTAGCTGGTGGCTAGGTCTGGCTGTCAGCTATGTCGTGCTGCTCTGTGGAGCGTGTCTAGACTGATAATACAGTCATTGAGTACTGTTACACCTCCACCATTGCCGTGGAATCGGGAAGCATTTCCCACCCAGCTGTGGCTTACCAACTGCATACGATGCTTTTAGCTAAATAGTCGACTAGTGACTTTTTCTCATCACCAATTGTTATAAAAATATATATACACATTTTCTTGAAATGAATCATGAAATTCAGTCCACATCTCATATTGTGTTAAGCGTTGTGTTTAGCCACCTTTTTCTGTTTACTCTTGTCCTTGCTCTCTGCATCTTGCCCTTCCTGTCTGTCTTTTTGTTGCCCTGCTGTTTGGAGGGCTTATTGTGTGATATACATTTTAATCATTTCATCATGCACGTTCTAGGGTGCAAGGGAGCATTGGATAGATGGAAGTTTATTAAAGAAGCACTGATCACTATCTGCCCCCTGAAAATGGCCTTATTGATTTTCTTCACAGGGGGGAATAACAGCCTGAGGGTACTAAATCTGTTTCACATCTGTGTAGTCGATCATTTGCACAAACTGTTTTTTAGTTTTAGCTGTCAGGGTAAAGTGGGAAAATCTGCATGAGATGGTAATTCTTAGGTTTTTCACCTTTTTTTCTTTTTTCCCTCAAATAAGCAGTATTTTTGTACTATAAATTGTTTTAAACACTGCCTTACTTGTCGTCATCACTTTATTAACAAAATAGTTTCATAAAATTTATTTAGTAATCTATAAATCTTTATTAAAATAATAATTTGTTTTGCCCTTTTAATTTGTATCTTCACTATCGGCATGTTTAAGACCTGAAGCAAGATGCATCTGGTTTTTGTACTTTTACGAATAAAACTGCACACAAAGGCAGAAATTGTGCATACTCATTATTTCTGCTAGATTTATAAAGCCATGCATATGTTTTGTTTCCTTATTTAATTTCAGTAATTGAATGCATATGGACAAGCTTGCTTTTTTTTGCATATAGCATTTGCATTTAAAATGCTTTTTGCAACACAAAATTAAGAAGTACAATTTCATTTTGAAAATGGCAGGCTTATTCATTTTATCAAGGCTGAAAAGATTTCATGCCAGTACCAGTAAATTGGGTAGTAAAATTTTTCCAGCTCAGGAAGAGCATCATATGCGCAACCTTTTTTTTAATTACAAGGTGTTCAGTAAAGTCATACAAACTGAGAAATTCTTTGTTGTACTTTTGACTGTTTTTTTTGTTTGTGGGGGCATGACCATTGGGAAGCAGAAGCACAGTATGACATGTTCAACCAGCCAGGCAGGCAAAATGCATCAAACTGCTGCCTGTCCTTCACATTCTTATAAAACATCAAATGACGTCTGACCCAGTAAACGTGTTTTGGAGAATGCACTGCGGCCAATTTCAGACATGTCGTCTCCTCTATTTTACTACATGTCAATATTACAAATCATAGGATTTCTGCACATGATTTTTTTGGTTTTAATGCACAAGAGGAAAGCCATTATACACTTTAAATGGGTACAGCTAAAATATTTTGTCATTTTCTTGAAAGGCTAAAGTAGCATTTTTTTGTTGCTCTTTATTATCATGTCATGACCTTAATTTGTCCATATCAGAGTAAACTGTATGGCATTTGATGTCAATAGATTCCTTTCTAGATATTCTAATTACTGTAAGAAGAAAGCTGCTTTTTAGTTGCTGATTTGAAATAAAAAAACATGTCTGTTTTTTTCTTTTTTATTTTAAACACTAGTTTTCATTTAAAGTTTCAGTTGAAACCCTGTCCAAATATTTTTATTTCAAGTGTTCTCACTGAAACGAGATCTGAAACATGTGCTACCAAAGGTGAAATGAGGAATAGTAGAACTCCGCTGGGACCTGAGGTTGCTCAGTTTGCCACTTATTGGGGTTAGACATCTTGCAATTGGCTCAGCCTATCAGCATTGCGGCCTGATGGATTGCTGGTCCCAGCAGAATTCTGTTTGCAGGGGCCCTGAAATGATCCACCTAGTTTCCTGGCTCCATCAGCTGATCTACAAAAATTTGCCATTGAATGTTTGCAAAGGAATCTCACATTTAAAGTGCTGTCGTGGTGTTGACGTCAGAAGTGACCGTTGCTTGTCTAAGCATCCTTGAGATCAAAAAGTTATCGCTTGTTTGAAACATGTGGGGCAACAGCATTTGTCACCTTTCTTACTCCTTTTCAGGTGAGTCGATGAGGCTGGCATCCGGTGAATTTGCAGAAGACCCCTGCTCCTCTGTGAAGAGGGGCAATATGGTTCGTGCTGCCAGGGCCCTCCTTTCAGCTGTCACACACCTGTTGGTCCTGGCAGACATGTCTGATGTCTACAAACTTCTACTGCAGCTTAAACTGGTGAGATATGGTTTTTTGGCAATGTTTATTTAACCAACAAAAACAACTTCTGCTGACTTTTAGAGCAACAAAGAAGAATTGGGATTTTGTGCATTTAAAAAAAACAAAAACTATCAGCTGATTCCTAGAAGTAAACACTGCCGATTTAAAAATACCCTATTAAAAGAGTATTTCTGATTTTGGTATTGAAACAATTCTGATAACTTCAGAAAATATTGTTTTTCATTTACAAAAATTGAGGGTAGGGTCAGTATATAATGGGCACATTATTTTCTTAGGGATTTCAGATTAGGTCAACAGGTCTTTATTTTTTTAAGCATTTAAGAAATAAAAAATCTTTTTTAAAAAGTTAAAAATAACTAGTTTAAAGTGGAGTTTCACAAGAAATATGCAAATTTTTATTTCATGAATTTATTTGCAGGATAATTACTAGGGCACAGAGGTTTGAAGACCTGCTCCTAATATCATCCCCATGGGTTTTACTACGTTATCTATTAATGTTCCTGTCCAGGTGCCTAAGAAAGATTTTGAACAGGCCAGCTACAACTTAGAAGGCCTGCCCACTACATGCATTTCAAGTGTTTTGCCATAGGTGTTACCTGGATGGCCTTTGACTGATGCTAATTTCTTGCTTCTCATGTACATGGCTAGCGGCTTGCCAGGTTGCTGTTTGTGGTTGTCCTTAGGCATTTTTAGATTAGATCCAGTTACTTTCCCTGGAGTAAGAACTTGTGTTTAATGCATGCTGGGCAGTGTAAATGCAAGATGTGCTATTGTCTCCCTGGTGCCTGAAGCGGAGTCGAAGGGAGGGAAGACATGAATTAAGTCTCTTTTTTTTTTAAATTCACTGTTATATGCTATTGCTTTGGGCAGGAAGGATCCATAGCATGCTATGCTGCAGCAGATCTGAACAAGCCCCTGATACTCTTGTTGAAGTGCTATGTTTTGAAGAAATTTCTCAATATCGTACATAATGTTTTAACATTTTCACTTGTTTTATTAAGTGTTTAACTTAATCTCCCTGGTTCAGGTGGAGGAGAATCTGGTCAAAGTGCGCAATGCAGGAACAGAGCAAGACTTGGGAATCCAGTATAAGGCCTTGAAACCAGAGGTGGACAAGCTGAACATCATGGCTGCCAAGAGACAGCAGGTAATGTGCATTTAGCAAAAGAGTCGGACTCAGCAGAGGAATCTGGTAGATTATAGGGGTTAGTGGGTACAACTGTTCTTGCAACTATGTAAGATCTACAACCCACATAAAAAATAATTAAAATGGCAGTTATAACAAACAAGAAGAGTGCATTACACTTTAGCTGGCTAATTGGATGCAGTAAGCATGAACAGTCTTCTTATTACCAGAGCCAGTAAAAAACTGGATGAAAATAAAAAGGCTGAACAGGAAAGTGACAAAATGCATTCCTTGATGAGGAAAAAGCACATTTGTCACTCCTGTAAGTAGAAGTCAGTGGTGCACTTCAGGAGGCATTTTCTGCGTGAAGCAACAAATGTTTGCACTCTCAACTTAATGTAAATTAAAGTATCTCAGTGAGATATTAGAAAGAAAACAGAATGGAAGATTGGTATGGAAATGTGGATTGCAGCCCTTCTTCTCCTTGTAATAATATTTTAAAAACATTCTTACCAGTTGCACTTCATTCAAACATGGTTTTAGAGAAGTGTGGTAGTTTTTATGCCATAAAATGCTTAAATGATGCAACTGTGTCACATCACAAAGTTGAAGCAGTTACATTTATCAGATGTCTACCTTGGCAAAATCAAAGTCCAGGAAATTTCCCAGATTCCATCTTAATCCCTCTATAGATGTTGAAGTGATCATTGAGTATAAATTAAATGAAGGATTACAGATTTGAGAAGAAAATTACTTGTACTTGCAGTTGCAGTTTTTTCCTTTTAATGGAAAATGAGTTTATCCAAAGTGAAAGAGAAAGTAATGGAGCTTATAGATGGGAGGCAGTGGGTGGAGGGGGGAAAAGCCCTGGAAATTTTCCATTAGGAAGTGATGGCTTTAGTTTGAACATAGACATGCAAGTGTTTCTTCCCCGTCTTTCGTTAATGTCATAAATCTATGCCAGTGATCCCTGTCTGCTCTGCTTCCTTATATGAAGATATGTGCTGAGTTCTGAAGGGTAACACATTAAGTTATGAAAGCACTTTATAATGACCTGATTATTAATATGTTTTGATCACAAGAGACAGAAATAAATCTGGGTCATCATAACAAACTCTTAGACTAGTTCATAAGGGCACTACGGGTCCACTTAAAATTAAAAGTACCCCACCCCTGCGAGTATTGAAACTTACGTCAGTTTAACAGTGTTTCCATCCTTTTTATTAATTTCTGCTAGGAGCTAAAGGATGTTCATCACAAAGACCAAATGGCTGCTGCGCGTGGGGTGCTACAAAGGAACATCCCCATGCTGTACACAGCATCCCGTGCCTGCCTGCAGCATCCTGATGTGGCAGCCTACAAAGCCAACCGTGACCTGATCTACAAGCAGCTGCAGCACGCAGTGTCTGGAATCTCCAATGCGGCCCAGGCCACAACCACTGAAGACCCGGCACTCGGTCAGCCAGCAGGGGGTGGAGAGCTGGCTTATGCCCTCAACAATTTTGACGTAAGTCAAATAAGTGACTTAGAAGTCACGGGATTATCTGCCTTTTTCCAAGAATACATTTTCCAGTCCAAAATCTGTGTTTCTGAAGATGTTGTAAAACTAATGCAATCCAAAATGGTTCAGAAAAATTATTGTGGTTTTTTTTTTTTTTTGTTGTTTTTTTGGCTTTAAGAATTAACTTGGCTGAATCATAAACCGATCAAAAACCCTGGAGGGCCGTAAACTCAAGGTGGAAACTGGGACGAGATATGTTGACAATGTGGGACATGGCTTTGGGGTACACTGAGTGTGCTCTTGAGTCATACTACTTTAATCCTTAATTTGCTTCTGTATTTAATGGAGAGTTATATTACCACAATTCTCATACAGAGACTTATATTGAATTATATTTAAAAATCCTTGCTTTAAATATTTTATCTTTGTATAGAGTAAAACGTAACCCGTATCCACTTAAAGCTCTGATTATTTGTGTAGAATTTTACTGAAGAACATCGTGCATGCATAATTGTTGGCAGTTTTCTCTTCACTTTTGAGTAAACATACATACATAATCAGTATTTACATTAATTTAAATGGAGACAGTGGTTGCTATCTGTATTATTTTTATTGCTGTTTAGCACCGGGAACAACCCTAATCCTCTTCAAGCCTTTTCAGGTCACAGTGATAAATACTGTTGATGCTCTAATTCTATATTATCCTAAAAGGTCTTTTAATTTTATCTGTTTTTTCCAGACTGATAGCAGTGCTCCCTCAAATCCAAAACTGGCTCAGTTATAGCTGGAATTTATTCAAAGTTCAGAGTGCTTCAGATCTCTGATTTGTCACATAGTAGGATTTAAAGACCTTATTTAACAAGACTGTAAATAACAAACTATAGAAACAAGCTAAATATGTATGTGAAACATGTGACTACTCATAATGTTGACAAACAAAATGTCAAAATAGTAGAGGTAACTATCCTAATCCTGCCTGAGGTGAAAAATACGAAGATGACTAAATGATCAACATTAAATGCATCTTATTTCTAGGTTTATATCCCAACTCAAGATATTTGGGAGCTCCACAATGAAAAGAAACACAAGTTTCATTGTCTTCTCTATTGCAATGAATGCATCACTTATTTCTATTTAATCTGTTGTTTGTTAAATGTCTAAATAACTCATCAGCATGTTGACGTGTTCCTGCTGTGACGGTGTTTACTCATATAACAGATGCAGTCGGCATGCTTCTTTTTCATATGCCCATGGCTATATGATGCAGGGTTTTTAATTGCTCAGAGTTTTTGCCTCAATTTTGCTCTGTTGCAACAGTATGTTTCATGCTTTTTCCTATTCAATATTTCATCGTTTGAGTGTTATTCACTGACAATATGAGGCATTTTGTGTTTTACCTGGAGTTGGCCATTCCTACCTTTTTTAGACAAATCAAACTTTATTGTGGCTCTATTTGGGTCTAAAAAGCTCCATGGTGATTTGTCTGACTATTTGGGGGTGAGAGATGTTTGTTTGTGCAAATCAAAAATTTAAACTTTTAAAGTAGAAAACAGGAGCTTTCTGATGGCGTTAGACATTACAGTACATGCACGCTGTGTGGCCACTGGCAGCTTTGAGAAGTGAGAGTTATGGAGCATTTTATCAAGTTTTGAAGAGCAGTTTAGAAGATATTTGGGTTTTAGTCTCAAGAAAATATACACCGAGCATGTTTTTGGTCACATGTTTATAATTTTTGTTGCTCTCTGTATCGTCCACAGCTAATAACTACACGTTTATAGATTTCATTGTCACATCATTAAAAACAGGGCATTAATTTCAGTGCCAAATTATTTACTTATAATTTCACAGGGCTTCTGCCTCAAAGGTGCTCACAAAGACGTGTGAGCTCACAGGTGATACGCTCCTACCAGCAGACAGAAAAGGTGTCAAAACAAAATAATCGATTTTATTGAATAGGGCTACAACTGTTGTGGCCTAACTATCAATTGTGCCCCTACAGCTAATTCATGACTTGCTTTTTCATCAAACTTCTTAAATGTATCTCTCTTAAATGTCAGGTTTGTTAACAACCAAACTTTTGTTATCGTTGACTTCATAACATCTAATCACCTCATATATTACTGAGACCTGGTTTAAATTTGCTGACAGTCTTATTTATAAATATGAGTCTGTTGGGATTTTTCCAGACTTCACCTATTCTTTTTTTTTTTTTTTTTTTTTTTTTTAAAATAAATCCATTAACAGTTTTAACTCATTAGTGACAGTTGGTTTATTTTTCTTGAGTGTGACAGCTTTACATAACGGCTTTATTTTTCTTCAGTGATTTCAGAAAAGTCAGAAAACAACTCAAGATTGTTCTTTAGTGTAATTAATAAACTCATTCTGCTGAGACCAGTTCCTGTTGAATTCACCCCTGCCATTAAAATGTAATGAATTGATACAGATGCAGTTGTGGCCTGCTTTCATCTCTTTGGCTCAGTGCCATATTACTAGTGCTTTTTCAGACTTCACCGTGGTTCAGCCTCACTAGTTACAGGATGTGGTGCAGCACAAATAAGTTCTGCAACATGTTTTCCTTACTCTATGTGCACCCAAGTGTTGAAGAATGCTTATCGCTGTTGGAGGATGAACTTCATTGATAACACCATCATATGTTCCTAAATCTTTTGCTCATGTCATAAATGTGCTGCAGAAATACTGGTCTTAGCTTTGAAAACTTTTTTTTTTTTTTTTAAAGAACAATTACATCTGTTTGATGTTTACCAGTCTAGTTTCAGAGCTAACCACAGAACCGAAACTACCCTGATGAAAGTTGTTAGCAATCTTTAAAATTAGCACAGACAGTCACAAAGGTTCTTTTGTTGTACTCTTTGCCTCAAGACAGCATTCAGCTCGACTCAACTTAACTTTATTGTCCCTAAAGGGCAGTAGGTTATGCAGCAAAACATCAAAATGAGACAAACATGATTATAAAGGACAACAAATCATAAAATGCAGTTTATACATTTAATACCCTGGACAATGCAATTAAAATTCATTACCTAGGATACTATGTTTAGGTCTGGGAGACACTGTTCTTAACTAGTTTTCTTATCTTAGTAAAACATCCTTTTTTGTGTTGTTTTGAGTGTGAATCGGATAAGATTAGCATTCATGTGGTGTCCCTCAGCGACCAGTTTTAGGTCCTCCCTTGTTCAGTCTTTATCTGCTTCCTCTTCGGTCCATAATACAATGACTATGTATTATGGTTTATGCTTATATTTTTAGGGGATTGGAATATTGCTGAACAGACTTTTTTTCAAAATGCTACAGTTTGAGTTTTAAGTCCAAAATGTCTGAATATATTATTCTGATTCTGTCATCACCTCACTGGCTTCTGGATAAACAAGTAGTTGTCTGTTTTCACATGTTTCAATGGCCTAACTCTCTCTTGTATTTCTAACATGCACACTGAATACATACCAGACAGATCTTGAGATCATCAACCAAGGACTAATCATACCAAAAATCAACTTGGAGTTATCTTACGGTGCCTTCACTCACTGTTGTCCTGCTTTTTGAAACTTCCTACCACACTATTTTCTTTTGAAAGGAACCTAAAAGTATTTTATTTCACAAGTATTCCCCTAAGAATATACACATGTAATTGTTTTGATGTTTGTCATGCCCAATGAATTTCTGTTCTCTATAGCTTCTGAAGGATGCTGCTGCATTAATGGGCTATACAAAAAAACTCAAATTGTCCACTACAGATATAATGGAGCATCAAAGTAGTATTGTTCAACGTAGGATCACAACAGTTCAATCTCTGTTTCATTGATTACTTTTTAATATGTGTCTGGATAAATTCTCATCTTGGAAAACCTGGCTATGACTAAAATAGTCACCTGTCTTTATTAGCAAATAAGTCAGCCCCGCCTCCCACTGCCCACGCTCTCCCTCGCTGTTTGGTCTACCATGTATCTCTTGTGTGCCTGTTGCCATGGAGATATGACACGCACACAGAGGAGGTCAGGTGAGATGGAATAGAGGGTTTTGGCAGGCTGTTGAATAAACCACAATTCTAATGATTTATTTATTTATTTATTTATTTATTCTTTCTTTTTATTAACAAGACATCCACAGAATAGCAAAGTTCATTTTAAATCCAGAGTTTTTGTCTTTCTTTAGCTGTTACGACGATGATGGTGATACCTTGACCCTATGCAGTGGTCTAAAGGCTGTGAAATAAACTTCAACAAAAGATATTAGTTTTTACATAAAAGCTTTATTGTAATAGTTTAGTGAGAAGTTAATTGTTTTAAATTTAGTAATTTAAAATGATTATGTCTACAAAAACATTTTGCCAGCTTTTGTTCATTCAGAACTTTTCTGTTCCTTGTACTGACAAATAACTACATGTTTATAGGTTTCATTGTCACATCATTAAAAACAGGGCATTAATTTCAGGGCCAAATTGTTTTGGTTGCTTATGATTTCACAGGATCCTTTGCATTCATAATTTATTCTGTGGAAAATTATCACACTAAAATACAGCAGTATTATTAATGCTAGAAAATAGTCTGCAAAGTTGAACAAATAGATGCATCAACAAAGCATAGTTCATAAATGAAATTTATTTTAAGGCACGTTCTTGGTTTGTTCAAATAAATGGTTAACTGCCATGCAAAGGAGAGCATTTGGAATAGGTTTAAAAAAAAAAAAAAAAGGTGCTTCTTGTACAGCCAGTCTGAGAGAGGAGAGTGTGTGACGACAAAGTACAACACTGAACGTAGTTCAGAGAGAGCCTGATGTTGGAGGAAAAGGACAAACTGCAATCTAAGAGTTTAGACCTATAACTGAAGTCGGAACTATTTGGGAATTGACCCTGTGTAACAGGGATTTAATCTCTTTTTCTCCCATAGCACTCAAAAGCTAGATATTTGCAGATATTGGTAATCATTTTTGTGTTTGTCTGTTGCTTGCTATGTGTAAAGCATTTTGTGAACAGGCCCGGCCATTTGTGTGTGTATATGCTGTGTGAACTGAACTTTTGGCTATCTGGTTATCCTGTACACTGAATTTGAAAGATGCTGAATAAGATAAAGGCAATTGTAGCTGAGTAACAAAAAAAGCCTTTCTTCATTTTTGATTTTGCAGCCGATCTGTTTTCTCTACATTCATGCCTCATTTTTTCCAAAGACTTGGATAAGGAGGAATCATTTATAGCATAGCTGTTTTTGAAAAATAATTGTTTTAATATATTCATGTTTTAATAATGTGTGGTTTGATCTTTGTAGAAACAAATCATTGTGGACCCTCTGGCATTCAGTGAGGAGCGCTTCCGTCCTTCACTGGAGGAGCGCCTTGAGAGCATTATCAGCGGTGCTGCCCTCATGGCTGACTCTTCATGTACACGTGATGACCGCAGGGAGCGCATCGTGGCCGAATGCAATTCTGTGCGCCAGGCTCTTCAGGACCTTCTATCAGAGTATATGGGCAATGTAAGTGTTTTAATTTTCCTTTTTTTAAAATTTTTTTAATTTTTTTGCCATTTTCGTTTGCCTTCCCAACAACTCTCACTCTGCATAATTGCCGCTTTGTTGCATACTTTTTGTTTACATCACTTTCCTGTTTTCATTTATTTACATTGATTAGGAAAAAGGGAAACCGTAATGTCCTTTTCATTCAAATTTCTACACCGATTGCAATCTTTGTGCGGGTCCTCGTTGTTTCTGCTACTTGCTACACTGACTACCATCAGGTTGTAAGCCTCTACATTTATTCCAGTTGCACTCGTCATAATTGTGTTATCCAAAATCAGAATCAGAACCGAAACACCATGGCGACCATATGTGGCGCCATCTTGTGACGTGTCACAAACCATCTCCACCTTTGTGCTTAAAGTAGAGTGGAGGAACGTGACTTTTTGTTGTCCTGAAAGTAAATATGGATTGTGTTAAACAGTTACTTAATTTTGTGTAAGCTTGCTTTTTGTTTTTTTAATGAAAGTGTCCTAAAAGCTCTTGAAAAGGTATAAAAACTATTAAAACCAGTTTCCCAGCCTGTGACCCACCCATGCATTATGAGAGGAAAAATAATTGTATTAAGAAGGAAGATTGCAAGAATTTTTGATGGGGGCAACTACCCATCTACAGTGAACTTTCTAGGGTTCAATATAAGTTTATTTATTCATATGGAAGCTGTGATATACAAACTGTTTTTGTATGATGCTCCAGCAGTGATGCATACTTCAAGTTTAATTTAAGTTTACAGTAGATTATAATATATGCCATATATTTGTTGTAACTAAATGATTGTTCTGTGTATTAGGTTATAGATGTATGTACAGTGAGTAGAAAAGGAAATATAATAAAGGTTGATGCATGAAATCAAATAGTTCAAAATTATGTGCAAGATTAAATGAACAGCTAAAGATTTACTGCATCGCTATTCAGACAGTTACAAACATCTATTATTCTGAAAAGAAAAGCTGACTTAGCAGTTGTTGAACAGAAATCTGGCAAATGTTGACAACATTGTTGAATAGCTCGGATTGGTCCAACAGGTTCTTTTCTTCTTTTTATTCTTTCTTTCCAGATTGAAAATTATGCAATATTAATGACGTCCATTTAACAGGACAAGAACTTGTCTACTGAGCCAGTGAAGTAAAAAGGTTTTGATAGGAGGGGGTATTAAATGTTGCCCCAGCACTGCCACATATTGTAACCTCAATTTTTCTATATTGCCATGACAGTGTGTCATGGCACATGTCGAACATAACAGTTTCTGCCAGTTTGTATTAATAATGCATCCCTTGTTCCTAGCATCTGTCAGGGTTTTGTCTCGAGTCACAGAGTGATGCTTGCTTTGACATATACATCGACTGACATTTAAGTTCCTTCAACTTGATATGATACATGATCATTTTCACCTGCATGAAAAGAACATACCTGCAATGAGGCACTGACTTTTGACCTCCTTTTTTCTGTGTAGCTCAAAGCAATCAACCTATTTGGCACTCTTTGAACAATTTGACTTCTTGCAGAATCCTATTTCCAATTTTCTTCCTTGTGGTCTTCCTGTTTGTTCTCCTCTCTTATTGACAGTTCACTCTCTGTCTGACTTTCCTTTCTTTGGTTTGGCTACATAAATTGTGGCACATTTTTGCTCTATTTTTTTTCTTGTTATTTTTTTTTTGTTAATTTGAATTTTCAAGACTTCAGTCTACAAGCAGTTATTAAGGCTACTCTTACTATCGTTATTTTTGTTCTTAATAGAACATGAAATACAAATTAAGCACACACGAACACTCACTAACTCTTTTAATTCATACATGCTTGTGACTGATTAAAAACGAGCATATATGTCATGTTGTTCTTAAGAGGAAGCAAATGGCATTGATTTATTTAATTTGTGCATTACAACTTCATAATTGGAAGTAGAACTTGGCAGCTAGCATTAATAGACAACTGTCGATTGCTCAGTTCACCAAGCTGTGAACTGAGCAATCGACATACTTCCATCTGTCTTTTGGTTAGTCTAGAAAATCCACCCTTTTGTTTAGTAGTCTCTCAAAAATAATAACCTCTATTATTCTTAATTTTTTTGTAAGATATTGACAGAGTTCGGTTTTCTTGATACTGTAGACTTTCATAATTGACACAGAATTCAATAGTCACTCTGGGTTGACTCGTAACAAAATTGGATGAAGCTCTGTCCTTCAATCACTGGCTGTACTAAAATACTGTAAAATTGAATGTATCAGGCTCAATGAGTCCAAAAACAAAGCCCAGCTCCAGACTGACTAAAAATGATAAGAAATAGTTTAAAACCAGCATTCACTTCCAACACTCAGCGAGGAAACTTTAATAACGCTGATTTTAAGTGTTTTTCAAAAGTGACAGCAAGCCAAAATATTGAGGTTAATCTAAAACTGAAACCCCTGTATGTGACAAATGTTAACAGCTGTAAGCGAAGCAAGCCTATCATAAACAGCTTTAATAAGAAGAGCCATAAAATAAAGGCTGAATTATAAAATCTTTCCTCCTACCTTGGCAAAAATGTTTGGCCTGAATCATATGCAGAGTCAAAAACAATTTGAAACATGGGACAATGCTAAAATAGAACATGAACCACACCTTTAAAAATACAAACTCTAAATGATAAAAGAAAAAGGAAAAAAAGCATTGTTCTTTGTTCTGAGATGCAGTTTGAAGCTAGTCTGAAAGCTGTCAGTGTTTCCTGGTGGATATACAATCACCTGCACTAGTGGTCCAGGGAGCATTTTTTTTTTTTTAATTTATTTTTTAATTTTCATTTATTTATTTATTGTCATTTTTAAGCTCAAAGTGGTTAGATTTGAACTCACAAATACATACTGCAGATACTATTTTAGCCTATTTCCCATTGTAGGCCAAGTTGCCAACATTGTTGATGTGTGCAATTTATACTCTTGCTTGGCATGGCTTGACAATTTAGCGGATATATCAGTTCAGTGTGAGCGTACTTGGTTATGGTTAGCATGGGTTATGTGGATCCTGTTTTTAATATGGCTATGCCAGATTATGAGTGAATTTTTGAGTGGGTTTTAGTTGGAAAATGCTGTTTATAGGAAAGACAAGTGTGAAAGCCTGGTCAGACCATCAAGTCTGCTGATAAATGGCACCAGCTTAAAACCAAGTGCACAATTCAGTTTGGGAATATTACTTGTATTTTACATGATTTCAGCTTAAAGATATTTATAAATCACTAGACATGATGGTTTGTTTGTAAATTGCAAAAATGATCCATGTCAGTGAACTAGGGACTGACAAAGGAGTGCAGTGTTGTTTTTTTTTTCCTGTTTTTTTTTCCTCCCTTTTTGAACCCATGCTCTTGAAACCAACAGGATGACATTTCAAAGATGCAAGAATTATTACAAGATGGGTTTCAAGTAGTCTGTTTTATCTATTTGTTTATCTAATTAAAATGCAAACCCACAATGCCGTGTAGAAGAGAAAAGATTTAGTGTGCCTAAGGCCTTTAAGTATATTTACAACCTTCATAAAACACTGTTCTGTCAGTAACTGCTCATCAAGGAACGTTTCTCAAATCTGGCCCTTGATCTTTTGCTAATGAATTCTGGCCTTTTAATCAGTTGTGTTTGCTTTACATGTGGTTTCTTATTAACATGTCTTCAGCTTTTAGTTTGGGATGTTGCATTGGCAGGTGTGACTCTTTTGCTTTAGAGTTTGCATTTATGTTTTCCTCAGTTGCCATTTCATTTTTGTGAGATTTTTTCAAATTGTGGCAATTCTTTGGCTGCACCATACCAACTTTTTTTGAAAAGCTTTGGTTGGATTAAATTAAAAATGAGATTTAGAAAAACAAAAGAATGTATCGCATCATTTCATGTGCAGCAGTGATGGATGTAGTCCTCAGATGAAGCAAATGATCCTATTTTTCTTAAGTAGATAAATGGAAACGTAGTGGGCTGTATTTTTACAACATTTCTCATTCTTATTAACCACTTAGTGCTTTATACTTTAAGCTTTATTCACCCAGTTACACACAAGCTTATATGCGTTTTCTTCGCCTACACACTCTTGCATTCAGTACGATTATTTTCTCATCATTCACATAGTCGCACAAACCTAAAGACACTTAAGCATGTGGACTTGGAGGCTACGGATCAAAGCACTGACCATCTGACTGATGCATGATCACTATCTGTTGAGTTACAGCTGCTTTTTGCTGTGACTGTAATGCAGTCAAAACACCTGTGAGAATATAACATTTACTGATCAACAAGCCTAATTATGAAATGTTGTTTGCATTTTTTCCCCCAGCATTATTAGGATGCTTTATAAAGCTGCTACATTTTGGCATGCTAATATGAATTGTTATATATGGGGAGAAATGTGACCCTCTTGGGACTTTAAGGAAGTACCAGTCCTGATGTGCTCACTGCAGGTGGCTAATGTTGTTGCATACACTTCAATAACACGAAAATGACCAATGACTGACTGCGGCTTCTAAAGCAAGTGAAATTGTGAATCTCATATCTAACAAAAAGGGTTAACTCTCAGTGAGGATCTCAAAAAAGGACATTTTTGCTGAAAATGAATCTAGCCACTGGTATTTGCACTCAATATATTTTGGGTAACATTGATATTTTCTGCCCCCCAGATGTTTGGACAGAAAGCATGGTTTAATGTTTTGTTATTGTTGCTGTCATTTAAAGTCAGAACATGACAAATAGTCATGTGAAAAAGAAAATGCACCATTAATGTACCTTCAGTTTTAAAGGTTTCCACATTGGGAAATAATAAATTAAAAAAAAACAAACAAAACTTTGTATCAGGCCTTTCATCATATCGGATGAATATAACATGTTATTAAATAAGCAGCAACAAAGCCAACGTGCAGAGTTTGTGCAAACATTATATACCTTCTGTAGAACCAAGAGAGAAAGGAGCAGCCAGGTGCTGTTTATTAACTACATTTTATTACCTGATCATTTTGCAAGTGAGGCCATTTCAATAGGAACAGATGTTTCTTTGGCAGTGTGCTGGGAGGTTGCGTTTAGCTTTGTGTAAAAGCAGTGCCAATTTGAAGTCGTCATTCACTAGAGAAAACTATTGTTTACAAATTGGAAACAGTAGACAGTTACCAATATCAACAAAATCAACCCAGCTGAATTTGGATTTGACTGTACAAGTTTCAGCTGGCACTTTAAACTTTCATTATAGAAATATTTTTGTAAAAAGAAAAAAACCGTACTAGAGTAATACTCCTTTGAAGGGTTTTCAGGAAGAACCCACATTTCTCTGAAAAGAACATGGAAGCATGGCTTAAATGTTTAAATTTGCATTTGAACAAACTAGACTATTATCAAACTCTTCTGTCTGAATGGACCAGACAAAAGAGTCCCCTTTCTCCTCAGAATTGTTTTGTTTAATGGGTCATAACAAAATATTTAAAGTATTTTATATGGTTTAATGTGAACCAAAATTTACAAGGCCATTCATTCCAATGACTGTAGTTAACATTTGTACTGGACCATAACTTTTAATCAAAGTGTTCTTGAACAAGAA
The DNA here is from genome assembly GCA_028564865.1 of Zenarchopterus dispar. Taxonomy (NCBI): domain Eukaryota; kingdom Metazoa; phylum Chordata; class Actinopteri; order Beloniformes; family Zenarchopteridae; genus Zenarchopterus; species Zenarchopterus dispar. The sequence continues at coordinate 11,337,221 of JAOWBL010000002.1, forward strand.
TGGAATTTGTTCAAAATTCTGGCTAAGCCTTTTTTTGGTCCACTTTGAATGTTTACTACACTAGATCATGTTCATTGAGTAGTACTCTAGCTGCTCTTGGTCTCCATATGATGATGAATTGTCACAAGAGAAGGGAGTCCGTCTTGCCAAGGCTGTAATGCTTGGGAAAGTGCTGCTTAGTATTGATGTAAAGCACAGTTTTCCATCACTGGCTTCTGGAAATATGACTTCAGAAATTGTACATTATAAGAAATAATATATGTATCTATTGTTTAGAGGAAATTTATATCCTACTCAATTGTTACAAAATACAGCTAACATAGCATTCATGTTAGGCTTTAATGATACAACTCTGGTTGGCTTCACATATCCAGCTCAAGGTTAAAAATTCAAAGCCAGGTCTATATAAAGTGCTTCCACCAGTTTCAGTGTGATACTATGTTACTATGAAGCCAGTTTTAAAAGCGTCCTTCTGCCACCTCATGTTTGAAGGAAAAAAAAACAAAAACAAATTTAAAGCCTACAAGTAATGAATGTGCTTAGTGTTTATTGTTCATGGTTGCCAAGATTTTTATTCATGACTAATTTGTATTTGTTACTGTGCATACCTCACAACAATTATATCTATTTTATATTAAATCTGGTTTCAAATTTTGTAAGATGGCCACAAAAATATTGTGTCAAACATAGTAATATACTGTTTTTAACATTAAACTTGCAGATTCTTCAAAATTAAACATTTGACACATCCTATCCTGTTATGGAGGGTTTAAAAAAAACTGGTTTAATGATCAAATCAGTTTAACCATTCAATATATTAGAAAAAAAAAGTTGAGGTTGTTTTCTCTGTCTTGGACATGAGTTGTGGAAGAAACAAAAAAAAAATAAAGCCCTCAGACAATGATATTGCAAACTTAGATATTAAAATAAGCATTAGTAACCATTGTCTTATTTTACCAAATAAATGATTTACCAGTTACTTAAATATGAAAAGTTGACAAGTATAATAGGATACAAGTAGCTTTAAATGTTATTTGTTCCTCTGTTTACCAGTCACAACTCCTGATTTCTCAAAGCACAGCACCAGTTTGATTTAAAGGGTTAGTTCTGTACAAGAATGTTAAGTTTTTACCTCACAAGTCAATTTGATGATCAAACTTTTCGGTTGATGAGCATTAGTGGAATTTAAAAAATTGGAATTTAAATAAAATAACTCCTTTCTGTTCTTTGGTGGTTTAAATTCTTTAAATAAAAAAAAAGTTGTTTTTTTATAAACAATGCCATATAAACTTGTGTTGCATTCAGTGATAATTGTCCGTGGACATTTGTAAGCTAAACATGTATAAACTGAACCAAAATGAAATGAAAGACCAAACAAAGTTGTCAGTATTCTTCACTTGCAAACACTTTGTAAATTATAACCATTTTATTTAAAAAATATATGTTTTTAGGGGACAATGTTTGTTTGTTTTTTTTTTTGTTGTTGTTTTTTTTCCAGTTTGGCACATCTTATCCACTATACAGATATGAAATTGTACATATTACAATACAAAAGGAAAATGGAAAGAGAAAAGCATTCATTTTGCACAAAGAGGATGGGGTAAGAGAATAGGGGTTGGTTAGCTTTTTTTTTTTTTTTTTTTTTTCTCTTTTTTTTTTTTTTTATTTTTTTTTTTTTTGTCATGGCATGGGTAAGAGCTAGAAGATGACAAGAAGAAACAAAAAACATTTTACAAAGAGCCAAAGTGCAAAGGGATGCATAATTCTACAAATTTTGTGGATTTCAGTCTCTTGGTACATCTGTAGTCTTAAACAGTGAAATTTCATGATTGATGGCACTCTCTTCAAGTTCAATATACACCCTCATTCTTTATTGGAAATGAGGTCTCTCATTAATGTTTGCTAAATTGCCACAAAAAAAGCAACTCAGTTTGAACATGCACAACAGATTATAAGGGCAGTAGTAAAAGCAGGGCGAAGCTGGAGGAAATTTAAAAATATAAAGTGGAGATGTTTGGCTTTGGAAATATCAGTGTATGTGTTGTTTTCCACTGACCTCAAACATGAAGTGTAACAGTTTTTGGTTTACAAATGAATTTTGTTCTCATAGGTATTGTTGAGGATCTGCAGAGACACACTGACTCACAAGCATTCATGTAGAACTGTGATGCCAAATTTTGACTAACTCCATGAATAGACAAAGCCACAAATGGTAGACTTGTTTCCTTCTTTCAGGGGCTTTTGTCCAAACAAATTAATTCTCAACAACTCAGAATCACATTTGTTTCCTAAACTCTCTATGCCATCTGAAGCAACTCAAAATCTTAATTTCTGATTTTGAGATGCATGACCAAAAGTTGGGGCAAGAAAGAAAAAAATGTTAGAATTGTAAAGAATCAAGTGATCAAGAATCAATTTCTCCTCACCAGAATTTACACTAGATCTCTTCAGCGCCATTAGACAACTCAGTGGCTGAGGATTGGAGCTGCTGTATGGTTGTGTGGTTATATATAGCCAAAGGTCTTGTCATTCACTTTTCATTTTTTCTTTACAAATTGTCCCTTGCCCAATAGGTTGCTCATCATTTATTACCCCATAGCTATACTCCCTCTCCATTGTATTAATTCATCTCAAGCCTACTCACGTTCACCCTGCCCCAGGACCAAACTGAACAAAAAGATGTGCAAAGCTGCAGCAGCACCTTCAGTCTGATGCTAATGCACATCTACTCCGGCCTGCATGCAAAAATTTCTTGACCTAAGACTGCTGTTTGCTTATCACTGGATCTCCGATTGCACTCAGGGTATTGACTGCAGTATAGCTTAACACTTTTTATTCCAAACCCACCATCTAGTATCTTATTCACTCTAAAGACATTTTATCAGACATTAAATGACAATTCCATGAAGAACAGTGCCTTAACATAAAAGATATAGTTGTGTGGAGGATGATTATACTAAAAGTATTTCAGAGCAATGGAAGCGCTAAATATTTCTTGATCACTGATGTGGGTGACAGAATATTAGATTCTTACCTTAATTTAATCTTGAGTCTGTCAAAGCTGATTAGTGTTTAAGTAGTAAAGAGCATAGATTACAGAGAGAGGCTTTTATTTTCAAAATAAAAATCTCTATCTGGCATTTTGGTCATTGATTACTCTTTAACATCTGAGTCACACATCAACCAAATTTAACTATATATTGATTCTGGTAAGAGAGCAAATTGTATATAACAAAGATAAGTTGATTAAAAATGTTATAGTCACAGCTTGTATGGCAGTTGGGAAATGGGTAATTCATATACAGATCATTGTACATTTAAAGGTGTAATCCTTTTGTGTGTCAGTTGTGCACTTGACATCCATGGATTTTTGCTTAATGGTTTAAAAAGAAAATTAACCATGTCTGAACACTGCATTGTGTTCCACGGATTTAAAACTTAAGTGGTGGTTGGCCTTTTTTTGGCATGAATTCAAACATTCATTGCCTTGTCTCAGCTGCAAATCAGCATTTTATTTACAAGCCGATGTCTGGTTAGTTTCCCAATTAATATAATTGAACATTAATATGTGCATTTATCAATAAAAATATCTTACTGCATTTCTACAGATATTTGGAAGGAATCCAATTTTCTTTTTAAAAAAAGAGGCACATGTTTTTCTTTTTTTTCCTAATCTGGTGGACTTTTTTAAATCTTATTTGGTAAAAGTAATGTTTAATGCTTATGGAATGGAATTTCAGTATTCTGTTCTTTGCAAGAAAATATTTAGCTATAGTAATGACCCTTAATGATACAGTTATAATTTAGAGGTTGGGTTTAGTCTCTACCCTTTAATTCTCCCAAAGCAGTCAGGCTGTAAAACGGAACACTGAGAATTTCTTAAATTCATTTGCCGTAGTGTTTGACATATTGGCTTGCAGTGCTTCTGGTGCAGTTAAAAACATGATTTCAAATATTTATCTTATGGAAGAAATATAACAATTTGCATCTCCTCAATTGGTGTATTCTGTTAGCAGAGGGCCATTTGGCAAAGTAGTTGAACTGTGCTGCAGAATATAGACAACGTAGAGACAAATCTCACAGTTTAAAATGTTTTTTAAAATGATTGCCCCAGGTTGATATGAACAACCTTGCATTCATAGAAAAATAAATTTGTGACTATCTCTACATCATCCCATAACTGTTTGACCTGTCTTTGTAGCATTCAACATTTATCACATATTCTCTAATCTCTCTTGTAGAAATTATGCTTTTTACATAAACTGGAAAAAGAAAATCAAAAAAGTAAACCCTGTATCATCTGAAATGGTCAAATGACAAACCATATGGTCTAGGAATAAATAAGAGTTCATACTTCACACTCTTTGTAAGGCAGTTGCTGACACTTGCACTGCCCATAGCCATTGATGATCACAAGTGCCCCTTCTTCATGGCTGGGCTCATACTCATTATAGGGTACCTGCGTGGCAAGGTCTGCCATTGGCTGTCGCTGCTGGGTCCTCATCTGTCTGCGGTTTTGAATAGCCGAACAGTGGCGTATCCGCCTCAGTGTGGGGGGGCAGCACTTCCGTGAGATATACACAACAAAAATGATGAAAAAGAATGAAAATAGAAGGGCCATAGTTCCAATGATGACCCTTTGAGTCATGACGGTGTTGTCCATAGCTAAGAAATCATCTGTAACAGCTGGCTCTTCCACCAAAGCAGTAGTTGCTTGAGCAGTGCGTGGTGTTTGTGTTGTGGTTGTTGTCGTAATGACTGTGGTAAAGCTTCCAAAATCCTCTGCATAGTCCTGTGTGGGGGTTGGCTGCATAATTCCAAAGAAGGAGCTTGTGATCTCTGCAGCTGTTGTAGCCTCTGTGGTTGTACTAATGGTCTGAATGACAGGGGCTGAAAAATTCTGGCAAAGCTGGAATCCATACACAGCATCAAGTATCTCCTCACCTTGGGCATATTCAGGACTATGACAGAGAATGGAATGTTCCCACCTTCCTTTAAAGGTGCTAAGCCAACTGGCCAGAGAGCAAATCCGTTTGGTACATTCCCAGAGGTTGCTAGACAACCCAATTGTACCTAAAGATTGCCACATATCCAAGACTTGAGGTTCCAGACTGCTCAGTTTATTGTTGTCCAGCAGCAAAATTTTCAAATTTGGCAGCGTTTGAAACACATCAGGAGTCAGGACACGGATTTCATTTCCTGTGAGGTCTAGCTTCTCTAAAGTAGTCCAGGTCCATTCCATGCCACATGTTACATTGCTGATTTTATTCCACTGCAGATACAGAAACTGGAGGGCAACAAGGCGAGGGAAATGGGCCAAGTTAATCTTGGTCAGCTGATTGTGTTCCAAGTGGAGCTCTTTAAGCTTAATGAGCCCAGCAAATCCATTCCGGGCCAGGCTTCGTAGTCGGTTGTTGCTTAGGCCCAGATATTCCAGACTACGGCAGTCCCAGAATGCCCGAACAGGTGTGGTGCGAAGTAAATTAGAGCGAAGGTGGAGTATCTGGAGCTTTCTAAGTCCATGAAACAGTTCTGGTTCCAATGAAGTCATCTGATTGAAGGACAGGTCCAAAATCTGAAGATTGATGAGGTGGATGAAGGTTGTGTTGGGCAACTTGGTGATACGATTGGAGCTCAGATTGAGGTCCTTCAGTTTATAGAGCCCCTGAAAGGCATCCTCTTGTACCGTGGTAATCTGGTTATGGTCTAGATGTAGCCATGTTAGCTGGCTGAAACCATAGAATTGATCAGGGCTGAGCTCAGTGATGCTATTGTGGCGTAGTGACAACCCCAGAGCACCCTTGTCCACACCGTCTGGTGGTGCTTTAAGCCCCTGGGTGTCGCAGTAGAACTGCAGGTCCTCACAGCGGCATTTTTGAGGGCAGGTTGTGCATGATGCAGGAGACAGCAAGCACGCAAGGAGCATGCTGATCACACTCAGAGCCACTGGTGCAGGTCCCACCAATGGCCACCTTGAATGGAAACCTAGGGGGGAGGTTTAAGGACAGAAAAATAAACTGTGGGGCGGGAAAGGTAATCTCTGCAAAGCACTTAAAACTAGTTCATGATGTGCTGTTGGTGTATGCTCTCTTTCCCAAACATGCAGCAGACGAGACATTTTACATCGACACCTTTCACATAGCAACTGACATTGTTAAACATTTCATCATAGGTTAATTTAGATATCAATTAGTCATCTAGGAATAAATTACAGGCACGGCCTGGACTTTTTCCTCTTTTTTTACTAGTTACATTGAGCCTATATTGTTTATGTGTGCTTATGCTGTTGGTGATGAGGATCATTTGCATTCAGGCTCATCATTCATTTGAGTTACTGCTGGAGGGTTTTTTTTTTTTTTTTTTTTTTTTAAGATGCTTGCATAAGCTATCATTTTTTAGTTAAATAGTTTTTCTTTTTCATCATTTTAGCAATCCACTATAAATTAAACAAAAATGAATTTGAAAGACATATCTTCCTAATTCATGTGATGGTGAAAAAAAGGGAAAATGAGGAGCTGTTGCAGTAAATGGACAAGGCAGAAGAGCTTTTAGTCTTCAAGCTCCCTCACTCTTACTTGTATTCCCCATTCATCTGTAGACCTGCCATATAAAGGACTAACTTACCCATTCTTTTGTGCACATCGGAGGCTGCATTCAACTGTCCTTTCCCGCAGACTCTTGTAGCAACCAGATGGAAGAAAAATCCAAAGGGAAAAAGCCCTTTCGAGTAAGCACAAAAGGAATCAACCTCTTTGGAAATAAAGCAATTCTGAACCCACCCAATTGAAACAAAATGTAATATTCCATGTCCCAGGGTGACGTATATTCCTGTTATTGTGTCCAAGTCCCTTAAAATCCAAGCTTAAATATATTGTTAATTTTTTTTCCCCTTCAACCCACAAATCCTTGAAATAAGAATATATTTAAGTTGATCACTTGCATCCAGAGCGACTCCGGTGAAGAGACAAGCCCCCCCCTTCCCTAGGTTTTTTCTTCCTTTTTTTAAAAATCCCTTTTTCCCTCTGCAACGATGAAAGCTCAGATGGTTAATTGGAGATCAATTGTTTCTGTGTAATGATGGTGGTCATCCATCCCTAACTTGTTGATGGCAGCCAAAGATCCAGCTTCCGACACCGGCTCAGTCTCAGCATCGCCTCTGCAGAGCTGTGAGCGGAGCCCTCGTCTGCGCTGAGACGCAGAGAGAAAAAAGCAGAGCAGGGAAGCAGGGATGTTATTCTGTGCTTTTTGTTGCAGCCACTCACTGCTACAGAGTGGTGGCAGCCTGGCGTCGATCATCGCTGCTATTTCTCTCTCTCTCTCTCTCCCTCTCTTTCTCCCACATACACACACAAACAGCCTCTCACTCTCTTACTCAGTCACTTGCTCTCTGCCTCATGCACCTTAGTCTTCCTCCAGCTCCCTCTTGCACACCCCTTCCCTCACACTGGCTCGTCACCATCAGAATATTGATATCTTGAATATGTTGCAGCAGCTTGGTGTGGAAATTAACCACAGCTGTAAATCTCAGCCTTGCTGTTGTTCTATAGGCACTATAAACGAATGCATAGGAGATGCGTAAACTCAATGAAGAACCAAAATCTGCTTTTTAACTTTTGGCTCTAGACAGCAAGTTGCCATACAGTGCCTTATTACTGTACAGGGTCAAATAGACTAATATGCAGAATTACCTGGTTTTGAATGCTGTGCTTTTGATTTTTGAGGAATGGCCAAGTTTTTAAAATGGTTTTGGTTAGATTTTAAAATGTTACCATTTGAATCTCACAGTGAGACAGCATTGACCAAAAAGTTGTTAAAATTATCTTTTTTTTTTTTTTTTTTTAAGAAGTTTTTTTTTCAGTGTCATTAGTGTCTAATATGGTATTTTTTTTCTAATTTATCTAATAGGGATGATGATTTGAAGAACCCGGTGTTTACAGGGCATCTTTTAAACAAGTTTATGGACATTTGAAGCCTGCCATACCCATGCATAAATCCCAATATATTAATTTGATTACAGTGATGTTAATTGATATGAATTTAAAATATAGTTGGCTTTTTTTTTTTTAAGTAGCATCAATTTTAAAAAAAAATCAATTTTGATATGACCTTTAAACAATAAATAGTGGTGACTACTGTAAAGTTGACATGTAGAAGCATTTATTTTTATAATTTCCAGCAATATTCTATTACACCAGATCTTAACTCTAAAACACCCACCTGGCAGTGACTTTCTGGGTCACTCAATGTTCCATCCTTTTACCTGGCTGCTTTGTTTGTTTGCTTTAGTGGGTGTAACCTCCAGTTATGGGATGCATTTATACTGGTGTGTTAATGAAGACAGGTGTGCATGCTCGAAGGCATGCAGCTTTTTGACAGCAATGGAGGAATTACATTTCTTAGCAATGTGTAACCATATGCTATTTAATCAGTAAAGTTGGTTTAACTGGAATGGAAAGAAGTACCATAGCAAATGAGGATCAGTGTTACGGTAGAGTTTGGGCTTTGTTTATACCATTGGGACTTATTTATTCCTATTTATGCCTTCTGCATATCAATTATCCTTCATCAACATGCGCCAGGGACTTATTGTAAAGGCAGTTACACTTAGCATGCATAGTACTGTTATTCTTGATTTCTTTTGCTATAGATTACACATCCCACTTTGATACCATTACTCAGTTAAAGCGACAGAAAACATGTTTTTGAGTTGTGTAATTAGTTTGCATGTACATTGTTTATTCCGATGGATTTGAGTAGTGCTGCTTTTTGAAAGGGGAGTGGTAGTCTTGTGGTTACAGAGGTGGATTTGGGCGGGGAGGACCCAGGTTCAATCCTCCGGGTTAACAGTGGTGAGCCACTGTGGGCACCTGACCAAGGCAGAGCAGCAACAGGCCACTGCTCTTAGTGTAATGAGATGGGTTAAAAGCAGAGGACAAATTATGGGTAGTGATGGGTTAATATTTAATAGTATTAGTTAGTAATAAGAGAGTAACAAATTTGTTTGTTTCATAAGATATGTACTGATGATAATAAAGATGATCTTATCTGGAAAGAATTTTCTTATGTCCTAAAGGAGATGGATAGACTCCCGAGTATCATAAAAGAAAAGGTACCAGAAGTGCTTCAGGTCCCCCTACTGCAGTGTTTCCCAACCCTGTTTCTTGTGGTACACTGCCCTGCATGTTTTAGATGCAGCTCAAACACATTAGACAAGTCTGTCAGTGGCCCACTAACTTGAGCCAGGTGTGTTAGAGCAGAGCAACAAAACATGCAAGGCCAGTGTGCCTGAGGAGCAAGGTTGGGAAATGCTACTCTAGTGGGTGGGAAAAGAGGAAAAAATGGAAACGTGAGAGAGAGAGAAATATAGGCTAAGCATGGATGAAATGGGACTGAAAAATTGGGGGCAGAGCAGACAAAACCCCACCACAGCACAGCAATCAGCCAACGCAAAATCACAATGGATTTGTTCACCCTGGTCCCTAACTATGTGCACAAACCCCCACAGTGGTCAAAGGGCAGTAGGGGGAGGGAGAGGTCAACGCCACCTCATCCGTGCTGTTTTGTTGCAGTTGATTTCCACATTATAAGGCGACTGAACAGCCTGAGGTCCAGCTGGGTCTTTGCGTTTTCCTCTGCTTCCCTTTCATGTCAGTCGGATCTTTTTTTTTCTCTTTCCACTATCAGTGTGTCTCTCTCCTTCTGTCATCTTTTTCATTCCATCCCTCCATCCTTCTTAAAAGTTTAACATTTCTCAATTTATGCTTGAGCAGTTTTGCAGAATGTGACTGAGCATTTCTGTGCTGTCAGGGGTGTGCCATGGTTAGGGTTATCAAAAGGCTACCACTTCACTGTTTCTGCACTCTTTAGTGTAATTACTACTTATAGTTTTGAACCATCGCTGTGCATAATTTTAACACTTAACCATTTGAATTTAATTTCGGCATTTTGATCTTCAAAAACAACAATAATGGGGGAAAAAAATGTGCTGCATAAAAGAACAGTTGCAGGGAGGACCTTGAAATTATTTTCTTGTTGCTTTTCACAAGCCCCTAGTTGTAGTCACAGCTAGCCTTTTTACATCCTCTTTTATGCACGAACAACCATTAGCAATGATAATCATGTATTTAAATGTACCCACGCCTATTTCAAACATCTATTTTTTGTATTAGAAATTTCCATATTCAATTTTCAGGCACCAGTTCCACGTCGCTGTTTCTGCTTCAGATATTCAGATCTGTGAAAATGCTGGCCATAACCATTGATGTTTCAGTGACGGAGAGCATTATTTTAGAATTGCTGTCGTGGTTGTGAGTTTGCCAGGTGTTTCTAAACATGGTCAGTAGACTTTTGCTTAGCAGCAGTGTTTGGCAGTTAACTCTATCACACTCCCTTTCAGACTTGGACCACTTTGAATTATGCTGATTTCATGTCGAGATGAGTACCCTGATGGCTGTTTACCTAGTTGCAGCGGGAATCTTATTGAGAGCACCAAGTTATATTCATGAATCACTTTCAGCAAGGCACATGTATGAAAACAAATACATAAAATGATAGCAGCTGTCACCAGGAGAAGTTTTTTTTTTTTTTTTGGGCTGATGACCTGTGTGTACATGACATGTATTCAACCACTTAACTGAGAAGCCCAGCTCAGACCTGAACACTTATAACACCATACATCAGCTCTAAAAGTTTCATTTAAATATTGCAGAACATTTCATTGGATTCAGAAGCAATGCATCTGCAATGAGTCATTAACTTACAATTAGCTTATAGGTGGTGTCTTGTTCAAGGCGTTTCTATAAAAAAAACTTTTTTTTTTAAAGTGATGGATTGAGACTGTTCTCTGTATCACAGGTTGTATGTAGCTGTTTATTGAAATGTGTTTATGTAGAGTTGTAACAACTTTTGGGGAGACTTTCTCTGTTTTTTAAGAGGTTTTATTCTATTTAGTTTTCATTCTAACAAAGACACAGAAGAAGTGTGACCCAAACGGGATATTTTCGAGGAATAAATGTGATAGGGAAGGAGTTGAACACGTGCCAGAAACATCAGCTGTGTGTTACACAGTTGATGTCTCCGGCAAGCTTTCATCCTCTTAACAACTAAAATGAATTGAAGCATTACTGTAGGAGACATTGCTGGTCTGTGAGCGAAAGCGCTGAAGCAGTTTGCTAAAAGGGGGACTGGGGAGTCAGGATACCCAAATGAAAAAGCCAAATGTCTACATAACAGGCAAGTATTCATGTCCAGCCCAAGCTGATGCACAAAAAATAAAATGCCTTTTGGGTTTTTTTTTGTTTGTTTTTTTTTATTTGGGCAGATGTGTCTTAACATTTACATGCAGGATCCATTCACAGAGTTGCAGAACTGTATCAGCCAAAAGTCTGATTTATAGCCGCACTGTCCTTTAAAGGCGAGACTAGTGTACCTTTGATACTACTTCGTGTTCTGGAAATACGGAGGAAAAATGTGGGGTCAAAGTTGAGGTGAGGTGCTGCTGCAACACCTTTTGAACAGAAGTAGTCACAAAGTCACTTTGCTATATGGATGTATCTTTGTCTGAGGGCAAGTTGGGACAACAGAAAACAGGGATCCTGTGTGCTTAGTCACCACTCGGCTCATTCTATGAAGTAGGTCTGCAGTGCCCACACTGCACATGGCACTGAGCTGCATCTGTGAAGTACAAAAGAGAATGTGGTGGCATAGCCACTGTGTGAAAGATATAGTTGACAGTTCACTGTAAAACTCACCGTTTCCTCTTTTTTGTTTGTTTCAGGCTGGTAGAAAAGACAAAAGCGATGCTCTGAATACAGCCATTGACAGGATGACGAAGAAGACAAGAGACCTTCGCAGACAGGTTTTGTAAAAGCTTTAATTATCCAAAGCCTTAGTGTTATGATGATGATAATGGTGTCTCTTTTACATGGTGAGAAACTGTGTTTTGTAGCCACGGCAACAAACTATGTAACAACACATTCAACTCCATGCACTGTATTTTAATGGTGTCTTTTTAATTTTGAATTCACAGTTGCGTAAGGCTGTGATGGACCATGTCTCTGACTCCTTCCTGGAGACAAATGTTCCCCTCCTGGTTCTGATTGAAGCTGCCAAGAATGGCAACGAGAAAGAAGTGAAGGAATACGCACAGGTGTTCCGTGAACATGCCAACAAGTTGATTGAGGTAAAGTGACATTTTCATTATTGCCTGAAAATATAAGAAATTTAGTTTTCTGTTACATCAAAGTGTATTGGGAGTTATTTTATACAAGAATTTAAGGAAAAGCCATCGTACACAGTTAGACGTTAGCTTCCATTATACCTGAAGAGATTTACTCTTTAGTTTTGGTGGAATGAAGCTGTATTTCAATCCAGAGTCTACCACCGAAGCTCAACTGAGTGGAAAAGTACTGTTCAGGTTTTTTTTGTTTTTAAAATGTATATTACATTTATGCACAAAGTACACAGTTACCAAATCTGTTTTGCAAAGTGGCTCCATTTGCTGAAGCTTTCTTACATAAAATAGTCCTTCATACACTTGAAACTCGCCAGAAGTCTTGTTCCACTTCTCACCAGCCTCCAACCCAACACGATTAATCACCTTTTGCAGGGCTTGAACATATTTCTCTCACCATCTTGATACAAAAAAACACTGTACTTAATTGGGTCTCCTCAGTCCATTTATTCCACTGAATTCAAGGAAGGCGTTCTGTGTTCGTTTCATCCCTAGTTTTTCTTTCACTAGCCAGCCATCTTTAGTAGTCATCATTTTTCATAACATTGCTGTGTTCTCTCTTTGTGACTTTTTACAGAAATATATGTTACGATTCTAACATTAAAGTATGTAAATACAGCAACATAGACTTTCATCCAAATGAAAACAAGACAACATTTAGAATATTTTGTGTAATTGCTCTTTCCATGTTGTCATTCCTGTGTCAGAGGACCGTTTTCTGACATTTAAAAGTGACCTCTTCTCATGGGTAAATAACCATGAGTGCAGCTAGATCAGTAAGTCCAGTTGGAGCAGAGCAGCATACTCATTTACCACAAGAAACTGCTGAAGCATTGAAGGAAAGCTCGTCCACGCTGGGGAGTAGACCCCTAAGTGGCTCCTGAAGGCCTGAGTGTCAGACGTGACCATAGGGCTTTGGTGGACTTGGCTGTTGCTTTGTTAATGCTAATTTACCTCTTCTGCAACCACATTCATATCCACTACACAAAATACATAAAATAATAGGTAGCCTAACATCATTGAAATGAGTAATACTTGAGGTTACTTTACTGTTTTTAATCTTGCTTCTGCAGGGTTTTTTTTCTTTCTTTTTTTGTCTTTGTGCATATTGGAGTTGGATAGATTCTGAAATTAGCTTTGTATTTTAATTGAAGAGATAATAGATTTTGATTCAAATCAAAAACCCATGCCAGCGCTCATCTCCGCTTGGCTTGACTAAACTCAAAATTAGTAGCTTAGAATTAAAATAGTATGGTTACTTTGACTTGTGGCAGATAAGTTTGAGAATTGTCACCAGGTGTTCTTTTTGTAAAACCATTGCTTGGTTTATTTATTGAGAAGAAAGCCAGTTTTATCTTTTTTTTTTTTTTTTTTTTTCTTATTAATACCGTTCTGCTTAGACTTTCAATGAGAAAACAGTCAAACATTTTGTTGGGATTAACTTTTTGAGACTAATTTAATTCTGTCAAACATTTGCTTTTTTGTGTGTGTGAGGGAAAACATTTCCATAGAGAGAGTCAAAAGCAGATTTAACTAAGAAATTTGCAATAATTCACATTTGATTCAACATGTTTAAGTTAAACACGATGCCTCAAATTTAATATGCTAAATAGGTATTGATCTGTGCTATAAATTGTTAGGGGATAGACTCTGCCACACACTGAAATTTGTAAGTAAATTTTGTCACATTGTGAGTGAAATGTGAGGTTTAATTCTTTATCACTTAAGGAATGAATGTACTCTAAATGCAGCAGGTTTGGTAGCAGAAGCAAAGATCCACCAATTTCCGGCTCTGAATGGCTTGAGTTGTGGAAGTGGAGGCTGCCCAAAGGCAAATGGCCTATTAGTTCACACACATTTGAGAGCCTTATTATGACTGACCCATATTCACAGCATAAAGGGGGGAAAAAAGGAAAAGGATTGGATTTGACATGCACCACGCTTTGAGCTGCTCATCTAAGCAATGGGATGGTGGCGACATTAAATAGGACGTTACGTTATATTGTACAGATAAATTGACGTTTCTATTGGTGCAAATTCTAGTCTGAACATGATCTTGAAGTGAAAAGGTTCCAAGTTATCGAGATCACATGACAAGTAAGGATACAGAAATACTTCAGTCGACAAGTAATCCAATAGAATATTATTACTGCAGGTAAATTTGTATTTTTTGGTATCTTTACACAAATATAATATGGGGGAGAGGTTCAATCAGGAGTACTTTCCTGCTATAATAAAACAAAGGTAAACATTACCTTTTGAAAATACAGGTATATTTTATTTAAACTAGCTGTTTTGTTGAGTTTCTGATCTTCTTACCTAGTGAACTCAAAAATAAATCCAATTTCTTAAATTCACTCCTGATTATTTTTATACAGTGAAACTATAAAATTAGCTATTTTAGCTATAAAAATGTACTAATCTTTTTTTCCCTATGCACTTGACCACAAATAGAAATATTTGTCGTTTATATTTCTTGAGCTTCTCTGACACATTTTCAGAGTGTTTGTTCTTTCAAACTGACAGAGAAATAGAAATTATGGGGTGTGCACGATGCAACCTGCATATTGTTGGAAGTATGATACTCAAGTTCTTGGCATTTCTCATCATTTTGTCAACTCATCAGTTACAAATGTATACAATCCATTTTTTGAAAGACTTTGACAGATGGCATTTCTATTAACCCTGCACACTTAGTAGGAAAAGTGGTATAGTAAAAGACTTACAGATGAATGGTATATATGGCTTTACAGCTTGCAAAAACTATTATTGTTCAGTGTAGAAAAATAATTAAAATAGCTTCTGTTGGGTTATTAAGAGTATACACTCAGTAAAGATTCACTTCCCTGACAGCTGAAATGCTTTGTCACAGCATTGCAAGTGGAATAGTGTTGGTTAACTCGGGGGAAGAATTTCGTTCTTTAGCTTCTTCCACTATCTCTTTATGCTGAAAGGGCTGCGTTCCCAGTGGCTCTCAGTGTTGGTAAAAGCTTATGTGAAAGATCATGAATACAGGTCCCTCCATAAAGTGCCAGTTTGTCTTTATGCAACCTCTCTCACCCCTCCTCGTGGATTACTGAGTGTTCACCCTGTGGTCTCTGCATGTGTTTGAATAGTGATGTAGGGTATGTTTATATCAATATTTCAGTGCTTCACCAGTGCAGTTGAATGAGTACTTCTCATCAGAAAAATTGCTCAAGAATTTATAGTTGCAGGCAGGCATCCTGTGGAATTGAGGAGCCTGAAGGAGCAGAAGATCTTTCATAATCTGATTCAGCGTACCACTCTAGCAGCAGCAGCATTTCACTACCAGCAATCAAATGAGTAATTTTTTTCCCCTCCTTCTTCTTACATGTTTATTTTTTTTAAAGTTTCTCCTGATGTCTATTTGGGGGGAAAAAAAATCTTTTTTCATTCTTTCATCCCAGGGCTCAGAAGGCTTAAAATAAGCATGGTTTAATTAATTATTTATGATTTTTTTACTAAGACATAATTTGATGATAAATAATACAAACATCTGTTAAAACAAGCCAAAGCTCCTCGTAAAGATGTATGCATATACATGCTCATGCTGATGACAAAAACCTGAAAAACTCAGTCCACTAAGGTGTTCAGACAACGTAATTTGAGTTTATAATGTTACCTCACTTAAGCAAACCTGACATCACCAATACTCCCCCCACAGAGCTGCACAGTACACATTAGACATCACCTTACCCACCACCATGTTGACTCTCATGCACCCATCACTATGGGATGTGGTAAATCTAGACTCATCAAACTACAAGTTTTCCACTGTTCCAGTCAAATCTTTATGGTCTTTAATAAGAAGATTTTGAAAACGAGCTAATGGTTTTGTTTCTCTTATTTAGTCTCTCTGATACATATTTCAGTTGTGTTGTCAGATGTCACTAAATGTTAAAAGGATCTCTGATTATGGGAGGCCCTATTTTTTTAATTTCCTGGTCACATTTCTAACCTGAAGATGGTTTCATATTTTAGTAAGAAACAATTGTTTACCCAGTTTTAGTAGTTTAAACAGTCACCTAATTTTGTCTTCTTGGTGCATTCCAACAATTTGACACCTCCTGAGAAACGACAACTTTTACATGACCACAGGATGTCTTTTCAGATATGATTAAGAAATATGATCTTTGTTGCATAAGTTAGGTTTAAAGAGCTTGTTGCCCATTGAAACATCATCATCATCATCATCATCATCATCACTGAAGTACTTTTCCAGTTCCTACAACAGTTCAGACATTATTTGATTTCTATTTTTTTAAATGAGCATTTTTCAGCACATCCCAGTGTGTAACTTTCAGTTTTAATAGCACTTTAAAAACCATCAAATGGGAAGCCCCAAATGTACTGATGTAAATTTATGAGATTATAAGTAGATGTTAAATGAAGCAAAATACAATTTTATTTAGGAATAATTGTGAGTATGGTGTGTTGGTATGTGAACAGAGACTCTCAAACCATCACTGTGGTTACACCAGCTGACTGATGCACAATAGAAGTGAGATTTACTTAGCTCTCCAGTTCTCATCCTGCTGCTCATTTTTTGTGTCTAGAACATTGGTCTCTCTAGGAGCGTGGTGCCCTTTCAGTCGGGTGATATCATCAGTGAGATTTAGTGAAATTTTGTCTTTTGGAAACAAATGCCAAACTCCTACTTATTTAACAGCTTAGGTTTTGTTTATCTCCTTTCTGTCCCCCTCTGTGCCACCATTCAGCATGATTTTTCGCAGCTTTATGAATTAATCCACAACAGTGAGCTTGTATTCCACAAGGATTAGTTGTATTGCAGAGCTGGTTCATTTCTGATGAAGAATCCCTAAATCGGCCTGCCATAAACAACTTGAGTTTAATTATACATCTTGGTATTGCTTCTCCTGATATTGGCTCAAAATAGATTTGTGTGTGTTCTCTATTCAGGTGGCCAACTTGGCATGCTCCATTTCCAACAATGAAGAGGGAGTAAAACTGGTCCGCATGGCAGCATCTCAACTGGAAACCCTGTGCCCTCAGGTAACTAGATGTGTTGTCTATGCAGGATGCTGACGATGCTCATCTTTGAGAGCTTGCACCATTGTCTTGTGAAGCTGCATTGAATGTTTATAATGCAAAAATGTTTATTGGCCCGCTCGAACGAAAATTATGGCTCTTGCATTTTATTTTCTTTACATTTTTTTTTCCAGGCTACTCTATGCAGTTGCTAAATCTTAATTAATTGCATTATCAAAATAAAGTCAGTGAAAAATTAACCACATTACTAATATTTGGCTTCTTGATCAATCTTCATGGTATGGACAGGTGTTTCAGAGGTTTTTCTATCTTTTGTTTTGGGTTTTTTTCTGAATATTTGTGTTTTGACTGCACTTGTGTGCAAAACCTTTTTTGTTTAAGTTTTTCCCTTAATAATTGCCACACCCCCATCTGTTATCTTCTACCCATTGAATATCCAAATTTTAAAATTAAAATATAATCATTTGTATCTAAACTGAAATTGGGTTTAGTTTCACAATTAACTGTGTATAATGGCACATTACAGATCCAGATCTTTGAATCTTATTTGCCTCATATCCACCACAGATCCCTTTTTCCCCCTCATACATGTTAACTTCCAGTTTGTTGTCAATACCTCTTTAGTACCTCTTTCAAACACACACAGGTATTTCATCCCTGAAAACAGCTCATGGTTTTGGTCCATTCTGTCCCTCAAAGCCCTTATTATTCTGAAGCAATAATTTATAATTTGTCTATATAGAATCTGAATGATGAGGTGGGGGCTTTGTGCAATGAGCCTATGCAAATGTTGTGGCTTAGGGCTATGCTGTAATTGGGCTTTAATGGTTGTAATTTGACAATTATAGGTGATTAATGCAGCACTGGCCCTTGCTGCCAAGCCCAACAGTAAGGTGGCCCAAGACAATATGGATTTGTTCAAGGATCAGTGGGAGAAGCAGGTCCGTGTCCTCACTGATGCCGTCGATGACATAACATCGATTGATGACTTCCTTAGTGTATCTGGTAAGTAGTGTTAATTTGCTTGACATATCCATGCAAGAGAAAATGCTTTGTAATGCTAGAATATTCTGGGCTTTTAATGCTCTAAACTGCTAAAAATAAACCATTGTATTGATTTATTATATAGTATTAAGGTTGTTTCTTTAAGACATAAGAAGGTAAAGCAGCTCCACATGATCTTAAGTATTAACCTGCTATGACAAGTGTCATGTTACTAAGGATGATTGAGCACAGAGGAATTAGAAGAACTACTCCTAAAATTAACATGAGTTTTGTTGGGCATTACCTTTAAAGAGTTTTCATTAAGCAATAAGTTGAATGACTTTGCTCACCTCCAGCCAAGGACAGATTGTAATTTACACAGTGGACATTTGCATTTTATAGACTTCCCATTAATAAGCTTCTCGAAAAATGCCTTCAGTCCCTCTGAGCATCAGAGAGGCCTCTTCAAATTAGAGTTGTTCTGATATCAATACCAGTATTGGAAATACTTGCCTCTACTGCAGAAAATAAGGGCATCTATATTAGTCAGGATATGCATCTGTTGCGCTATTTGATATAATGTAATTTTCCTTAACAGAAATTGTTCTTTGTTGGCTGTAAAATATCAGAACAAGCAGTTTGTCAAACAATACCGTCTTAAAACATCCTGTTTTGAGTGGACGGTCGCAGTAGAGCCATCTAGCATTAGTATTATGTCAGTATTGTGGTGTTATTTTTGGCTGATCATTTCCACCAGGAAAGCTACAACATGCTCATTATACAAGGTTGCTATAGGTGGCATAAATGTAGCTAAAAAAATAACACAAGGAAACTTTATTAAGCATTTAAGAAGCCATCATTTGTAAAAGTACAGGATGAACATGGCAGCGAAGTCTGGAGTTTCAGAAAAACTGTTTCATCGTTAAAGAAAAATAAAAAAATAAAAATAACACGGTTATATGAGCAGTACTCCATATCGGTCAATACCCAAAGTCCAGTTATCAAAATTGGTATTGGAAGGGGAGAAATGGTATCAGAACATTTCTGTTTGGAATTCAGGTTGATTGATTGAAAACCAAAACTCAAACGTATCTATCTTTCAGACACTATCCTGTTTCCCTGCTTGTAACACAGCAGTAGAGTGAACATGTGACCGGACAGACTTTAAAATACCATTCCAACAGTGGTGGCTACCATGCAGACTCATTCATACTAAAGGAAATTAAAGGCCAAGAGTCTCTAGCATGTTCTTTATTCTTAGTCAGTGTTGCATGGATGGCCTTTTTACCTGATCCTCCCGTTTCCAATTCCATATGCAAAATGTTGATGAGCTGCAGGACTTGTTGGCCGGCTGTTGCACCATATGAAATTTATCGTAGATGACTGCATCCCATACAGCATCACGAAATGTCTTTCTCAGCATAAGTGGCCAGCAGTATCCTGATTTTACTTCTCTTCCATCTCCCTTTTCCAAATATACAGCATTCTGTTGTAAACACCACAGTCAGTGGTTTAATGCAGTGGTCTCCAACCCTGATCCCCAAGGCCCACTGTCCTGCATGTTTTAGATGTTTCTCTGCTCTAACACACATGGCTTAAATTTGTGGACAGACTTTGGTAGGCCTTGATGACAAGCTGATGGTGATCCAATCGTATGAATCAGGTGCGTTGAAGCAGGGAAACATCTAAAACACGCACTGCTGTAATGGACATGTGGTGCTGATATGTCATGGAAAGACTGTGATCACTTATGTAACCTCACCATCCGGTCATAACACTCTAAACCATCTGCTTTGGTTTAAACTGCAAGACACTTTAAGCGATTGCTGTGTATCATATGTTAGCGAAACATTGTAACTTCTGCAAGCTAGAATGTTTCAGATGCTTTTTGGGTAGATCAAATTTTGAGCATTATTTTTTTTTGTTTGGGAGGAAGAAAATGAATAACTTCACGTTTTTAATGTTTTCTGCAACACATGCAGTCATGCATTAGTTTACACAACTAATTGGACAATTTTTTTTTTTTTTTGTCTGCAGAGAATCACATCCTTGAGGATGTAAATAAGTGTGTCATCGCCCTGCAAGAGAAGGATGTGGATGGTTTGGATCGCACTGCTGGAGCTATTCGAGGCCGAGCTGCCAGAGTTGTCCATGTGGTGACTTCTGAAATGGACAATTATGAACCTGGTATCTACACAGAGAAGGTTTTGGAGGCCACTAAGCTCCTCACTGATACAGGTATTCCAAAATCATTGTTGAACTACTTCTGCTTATATTTTGATGGATTACGCCACATAAAACAAGAAGTTGATCAGCCTCTGGGGACATCAGGTTGTCGCTTTATGTGATCAGAAAAGTTTGTCAAAAATCCTCATCGTGGCATACTTGATCAGCATACCCAAGTCTTAGTTTTATGTTAACTGATTGTAGAATGTGAAGTTGGTAGTGAATTGTAGCTCAACCTCTAACCCTTCAAGAGGATCATTAATAATGCTGTTGTCTCTTTGTAGTATAAATTAACTCTAGATTCTTGAAGGGTAAAAGAGAAAATCTGTCCCTTTTCATCACCTTCAGCATTTGTTAAATCATGTGAAACCATCAATTATAATTACCATTGCATTCAGTTTACACTAAAGGTTAGATCATCATCCGCCAAAGCCTCAGAAATTTCAGTTTTTGTATATAAAGAATTCTTTATATTTATTTTTGGATTTTTAAAGAAATGGTTTCTTTTATATTAATTTAATATTTAAAAAACTGGTTTAGATATTGTTGGTATTTAGGACACAAAGCATTTTTAACCTTGGCTTGCAAAATGCAGAACTGTGTTGAAATAAATACAAACACGAATTTGGGCTCCAAGGAAGGATTGGGACCCAGTGAAGACCTTCACACAACTTGACTATTTACCTGTGAGCAACAATAACAGACATGCCTCTGGGTGTTCAGGGTGGGAGGAAAACTGAAATCTTTTTCACTCGTTCTGTGTTGAGTAGTCCACATTGTGTCATTCCAGCCTCGGACTCTACAGACATCTTCTTCACAGCTCTCAGTATTCATTGGACAGATGGAATTGGATATTTTATCCTAGCTTGTATCACAGAAGTCATTTTGTCTAAATAGTGTGGTATATCATTAGCCACACCGCAAATATGAAATGTTAACGTCTGAAAGCTAATAAGGCAGAGCTGTTTTGACACCTAATGTTTTGATTGTCAGATTTGGAAGTAGCTGAACCCCCATGAGTGGGTACGTTAACTGTCAGAAATCCAAGCAGATTATCCAAGATTTCACCCAAGGCTGAGCAACTTACTCAGATTTTCTCATCAACGTTTCATGATAAAATGATGTGAATCAAGTGAAATTAGATCAAGAATTAATTGTGGATATCAGTCTATTTTGAGCTTGAATGATTTCTTGTTGAATCTTCAGTGCTGGTTATTTTCCCTTTTTATTTTGTTAATTCAGCAAAGAACAATGGCAAATACGTTTTACCATTGAAGGCTGTAATTCTTAGTTGATAGACTGAAAGCAAAATGTTTATCCCAATGGGGATGAACATAATTTCATTTGGCACAAAACAAAAACATCAAATCAAGAGATGGTTGCAGGTATCGAGTCCAATAAACCTCATGTCCAACCAGCAGTTTTCACATAAAACATTGGCAGCATCCAGGTTGTAAATGTTTTGTAAGCTCAGCACTAAGTCATGTTTGTTGACAAATCTGCTCCCTGCTTCAACATTTGCATGCTGTCATCTATTCTTTACCCAAGAGGAAGCAGCTAAAAGAATTGAATATGAAATATTTTTAATAAAAAATTTTAGAAGAGGTCTCCAGAGTTCTTCTCAAATTGTTACTTGGACAAAATACATGTCTGGTGAGAGAGTTTTGTGATGCTTTCTGTTGGAAAATTCATGTTTCTAAACCAGATCTTTTCTTTTGAGCATTTTCCCTCATATTTTACATTTAGCCATTTAAGCCAGTAAGCCAAAAGTGCAAGTCTGCTCTTTGTCTTGCAGGTGGATTCTGAACAGACCATGTGGGATGTTATCGTCTTTGAAATTTTGATTATGTATAATGCTACTCAAACATCTGCTCCTGTGTTCTCTTGTCACATTTTTAGGGCGAGCTTTTATTGACGTTTTTTGTTCTCGCTTCCATTTTTCCTTCTAACCTTTATCTCTCCCTTCCTCAGTCATGCCACGCTTCACAGAGCAGGTGGAGTCTGCCGTGGAGGCCTTGAGTGCAAACCCCACACAACCTGTGGATGAGAATGAGTTCATTGATGCATCCCGTCTGGTATATGATGGAATTCGTGACATACGCAAGGCGGTCCTTATGATCAGAGTAAGTTGCACCATTTTTCTTTTTGTTTCCATCTACTTCTGTTAGATTAAATTTTGCTCATAATTAATATGCAAAGTTATGCATGTAAAGTTTAGAACCTCTCAGTCATTATTGATTAAATCAAATTAGGTATTTCGTCATTAGTAATAGAATCTGACGGATTGTAAGTCTAGTGGTTTCTAACCTAGGTTCTATTTTTAGTTGTATGTGAAAGATTTAATCCATACAGTTTTAGAGCCAGTGATTAACACGTGCCAGGCCCAGCTGACAAGCTTGGTAACTAGTGTAATATCCTCAGTTATCTGTGAATTAATGGGTTTTTGCTTGAATAGAACCATAACAGATATGATAGTCAGTCGCCATTGAAGCGTTACCTTATTGACTGACAGCGCGCTGACACCAAATCCCAATCCAGCTGTAAAGAGAGAAATTGATTTATTCAGTCTTTTTCTACCAGAGCAGAACATCTTTTTTAACTTATGTGCAGCATAATAATGTATTTAATACTTTTTTATTTATTGGTTGAATTATGCTTTCCTCCATTTTCAACAAATTCAACCCTTTTGAACTGACTTCATTAGTACTGATCATGTGTTTAGTGTTTTGCTCTAACTGTGATTCACTCTTCATTAATATAGCTACTCAGATGTGGACAAAACCCAAATGAAAGACCAACCATTATATATTTTTCATTTGCATAATAATAAGCTGCTGATTTAAGATTGAGGTTTTAATTAACATTCTCTAGTTGTACTGCAAGCCTGAGAACTACATTCAATTTCTATCAGACCCAGCTCCAGCCATATCTTCCAGATTAAGCTATTAACATCGGGCCTGTGGGGTTGGCTGAACATGGAGGAAAAGTCGATGTGTGTAAATGTGTGCGTGTTCAAACTAACAGTGGATTATTGAAAAAGCTTGCTTATTCAGTTATTCATCGGATTTATTGTGCGATTAACTGTCAGCTGGAGAAGCAATGTGATGAGACATAACTTCATCCATTATCCAAAAAAAAAAAACAAACAAAAAACAAAAATCCCATGAGTGGGCCAGGATTTCACAATCAGGTTAAAGAGATGATCATCACAGCTTTGGTTGTGATTATTCAGCAGGAAGGGGGTTAGTTTTTTATCCTTCCGATTTTAGTATTTCCTGCAGCATTTATACAACAGTGGCCTTAATCTAATGCTGTTTTTAACAGAAGTGAATGAGAGAGAAACATTTTACTGACTGGACTCTTTCAAAGGCATAGTTTATTTGTGAAACAAGTTGTATGCTGCACTTAGTCCAAAGAAATGGAAAATGCTTTAGTTCAGCTTTAAAGTAATGATTTTATACATGTGAGTGGGCTGAACCTCGTAAAATAATTGTCACACACTCTGCTACTCCTTTCAGGGAGCTGAACCGACTAATTTTAACGCTAAGGTATTGTGTCTAAATATATCCAACATGCTGAGGTGAGCGTAGCTTACGACCTGCTGGTCCACCTATGAGAAACGGAAGTTCTTTTGATCATGTTGAGTCTCAAACGCAACAGAGTGATGACCGTGTGTGGTGACTTAAATAAGGCGTTTAGGAACATACCACACACAAATAATCACCAATTCATCGGAGCACTCACTCAGGAACGTGACAAATTTGGAAAAAGGGATGAAAGGAAGCTGGAATGACAACAAAACCGAGGGACTGCTGGCTAGTTGTACTGAGGAAGACATTTCTCTGCAGTTTAGTGACGCTGATGCAGCTGTCTTCTAGGCTGTGAAATGATTGAAATGCTCTGTTGAGGCGTCTCCAGAGGTATAAAAAAAAAAAAAAAATCGGTGTTCATTCTCGTTTAAGTAACACTGGATGAGAGTTTCATATGGAATAAAGGCTGGTGGGACATTCACTGCAGGAGGAGCCTACGACTTGCAGGATCTGCACCGCAGGATTTCCAGGCGGGTCCACTGATTATCATCAGAAGAAACGGTTTCTGTCTCAGGCTCTCTAGATTGAGGGGGTGGGATGGCAGCAGGCAACAGAACGGGACACATTTTGATATGCGCACTTCTGTATCAATCAAGAGTTGCCAGCTCATCCAAACTGCTCACAGTCCTACAGCTTTGTGAGCAGTTTGGGTCTATAATTGAGACTGAAGAGACGGGTTACAGGAGCAGGCAGCCAGTCAAGAGGAAGCTAGATGTTCTTAAATATCCCATTTAGCACAAATGAGTCTTAATTTTGCTGGTGTTACTTTAATGGCATTAAAGTCTGTTTGAATGGTTGCATTTTTTTCCCCTCCTGCTGTGGTAACATGTTAAACAGGGATTGTCTGAGAGCAGTATACCTTACATGCACATATTGCACTGTATCGTAGTCTTAAATCAAAATAGACAAGTGTGTGGCCTGGGCTTTTTAAGATGGAGGTGTCTTTAAAGCTTTAAATAGTATACAGACAGTTGGTGTTGGATATCCCATGGATATTTGACAAAGGGGCTGAAGCCTCTTCCCACCTTTCAGCAACATCAGAGAATATCCCTCCCAGGCATGAAACTGACTTCAAGTCAGGGAGCTGCTGACAGTTGGATTCAGAGGGCACCAGGCATTGCCTCACGATTTATGCAGTGCGTCAGAACCCAAAGTGATTTTGCTGTCCCTGGAAAAATAACTGTTCAACTCAATGAGGTTACGAGTAGACTGTCACAAAAAGAATAACAGTGGGTGATGCTACTGAACAGGTTGGTTGTACTCGCAACAGAAAGGCCGGCTTGATTTCTTTTTCATTATATAATTTTAGCTCTCTGTTTTAATACTTTCACTTTATACCTGATATGATCATAATTGATTCACAGGTTATTGACGCAGGTAAAATGAAATACAACTTGTATGTGCTGTGATTCACATACATTCAGTTGAGTTGCGGCTGTAGAGGATTGGCGGAAGATTGCATTGGTGCTTTTTATCTATGTCAATGCTATAGTACTTGTATTTATTATTTACAGTGATTCAATCATATCCACTCTCTTTTTCACATTGACCTCCTTGTAAGTTGTTGTACCACTCCTTGTTCCTTCTGCCTCTAAGTGAACAGACTAGTTTGGAGAGTCAGCTGCCACATTTACTCTTGAGTGCACCTATTATTCTGATCATTACGATTATGCTAATGACATAACATCTCTCTATGGGCCTGAAGTAGAGAAGCCCAGCTTGAGTGACACTAAAACACTCTAGCTTAATATTTCACTAGATACGTTTTTGGTTATAAAAGCTGGTAAAGGGTTCTTGGGGATATAAGAAAAAAGTCTAGAAGTTAACTGTGTAATCCAAAAAGCATTCCCCTGGTGCTGTATGTGCCTTTCATTATTTTAATCAAACAACAGGTAATTGTTCTGCTTTTATAAAAGTCTTCTATTGAGCACCCTCCATGAGCCGTCATTTCACAGCCACAGCAGGTGGCGTCTCTTCCCCCCATGAATGGCATCATCTCAGACAAAAAACAAGCCCGAGAGACATTAAAACTTTGTGTTGAATCCATGTTCCCTTCCATATTCCCTTGAGAACAAGAGCATTTCCACATTTTATGAAGTAGTATGAGATTGCTTGGAGAACCTGGGCTATTTTTAGATGTGATGGCTCCAAATCCATTATAGTAGAGAGGAATTGAAACATTTGGGTCAGCACAAGTAGATGCTTCGGTATGATGAGCTGTCCACATCAACCTCACTGTGCCTATATCAACTAAATACATGTCTGTCAGATTTCTGTTTTGCCCCAAGTATGACCTATTGAGATGGAGTTTCTTTTGGATATTCCTTATGGGGGGGGAAAAGTTATTTTGTTCTGTATTAGAGGAAGTAGCAAAATTCTGTCTTTTCTCAGACAGCGGCGACAGATGGGCTTCTGAAGTGCTTTGCCCCAGTATGGTTCATACCAGCACGTACCTTAATTTTCACTCTCTGAATGCACAGGCAGCGCATTATACTTGATTTACAAATTCATTTGGAATGCATTTAAGCTGTAGTGTAGGTGATATTTATCTGACAATTCCCAGCTTGGCAGTGCCAACACATTTCTCATAGATATTAAGTAGATTTATTATTTCAAGGTGCTCACTATGTTGTAGAATGCCCATATTATTTTATGTTCCATACTTAATTACAAACTGCTTTTTCCTTATGTTATTCAGCTTTAGTTTTCATTTCCTTTCCCTGTTCTCTGGCTCTTTGTCACTGTTGGCTCTCTGTTGTTCTGTTATCCCATTACAGACTCCAGAAGAACTGGATGACTCTGACTTTGAGACTGAAGACATCGATGTGCGCAGCAGGACCAGTGTGCAGACAGAAGATGACCAACTTATAGCTGGTCAGAGTGCTCGTGTAAGTTGAACATTGCTTGAATAATATTTCTTAGTATTACTGGGTTGGGATGGGTGCTGTTTGTGCTAATTAATGATTTCTTTATCTGTATCTGCATTAATATTAATACTGCTTATTTACATCAATACCCTCAGTCTCTTACTTGTCCCTCTAATTTAAAGCAAAACAAATGCATTATATGTAAATATGTTAAAGGTTTCAAAAGTGATAAAATATAACCAGATTGATGTTTGAAGAGTATAAGAGTAGGACTAACTAATATAATGACTAATATAATAACTAACTAGTGTTTTACACTAAGAGTGTTACCTTAACATGACGAGATCTGGACATATGTTTACATCAGCAAAGCTCAGCTGTACAGAACATATAGTTGCAGCAACTAAAGCGGTCTCCAGAGTAGTGGTATGTTTGTTAGCATTTCATCAGGATAGTCTCTACAAAATGCATTAAACAGCCTTTTATGCATTTTGCTGTATTTAGATTACACTTAATGGAGTCAGCCCACACTTCAGTGAGCATGGTCATGGCTGGAAAGAATGCTAACAAATTCAGTGGTCAAATGAAATCAGATGGTGCCAGCATAATTAATGAATGATTACAATGAATCTAGGTTATTTAAAATTAGTAGTGCTGGTTGTCCAGGAGCACATCAAGACTTCTACACAGACCAGTCAGGAGCAGTAGAAGTTTAACAGTGGATTATGACAGCCCCTCTCCTGATTCTTAGGTTATCCCTTAAAAGTCATTTTTGTGTTTTGCCCTAAGCATGTTCTGTTAAAATATTTTGTTTATTATTTATTATATCATTTCACAGCTGCAAAGTCTGTAGTAAATGGCATTAATACTTTTTGAGAAAGTAGTTGTTTAAACAAAAGATCCACAAACATAAGTGTGCCAATTTATTTCTCAAATAGAAAATTTCCATGCTCTCAAAATAAGAACAAAAACTAGTTTGACTGTCCAGAAGGGCCGTACAAACGGAACAAATCTATTTCTCATATTTTTCAATACTACCAAATCACATTTCTCACTTGCAAGGCACAACAGTGTCTTACAGTTCAAGTCAAATTCAAACTGAGTTCAAAAGTACTTATTAATCCCCAAACAGAAATTAATTTTCTATATCCATGAAACCACTTTGATAGGAAAGTGGTTTTAGAAAACTAGTCATAAATTGATTATCTTAGCTTTTTATTTGTCAAAGGAAAAAAACAAACAAAAAAAAAAACGAGAGGTTTTTGGGGTTATTTTCCAACAGTTTTGTTTTCATGGGTTAAAGCTGTTTCAGCTTTTATTTTAAACTTCCTGTTAATGGGTTATGTAGAGTTAGCTTAGCACCATAATTGCTCATATGATTTAAACATTTAAAATCTAAACTTCTTTGCAAACAATTGGAACTTTGTTGATTTATACATCTACTTACCTTAAACTGAAATGGTTCAGTTTGTCTAAATTAAAACTCGCAGTCTTCCTGTTAATCTGTGAACTTGTGTTTATGTTGGATCATTAGGTAAGACCTTAATGAATCACTGAAAAGACTGTTTACACATAACAGGTCTGACATTTCTTACCCTGCTAATAAAAGAGGTGAGAGATGTTTACCTATTGCTCTGAATGCCCTTTTGCCTTATTATAGGTCATTATAATGAACAGTTGTCAACTAGATACGCCAATACTGCCATTATGTATGTGATCGTTCTGCAAACCACATTAGATTCAGTTCAAACTGAATTTTAAATGTATAATTATGTAAAGCATACAGGGTAGCAATTCAAAGTATTTAAAGTATACAGGGTAATAACGTGCATTAAAGAAACCCTCACGACACAGTGATCCTTCAGTACATTTCTGTGCAATTTATTTTGATCACTGAAGATTACCTGTTTAGTTTAGAGGGGCCTTTTCATCTTTGCACTGCAGCTTTATACAAGCTTAGGTGACTCTAGAGACAATCCTATTTGGCAGTAATGGAATTAACACTCTGGCAGTGATATTTGATTCCCTACTCTTGAGTGTCTGCTTACCTCAACCTGACAAGCCGTTTCACTGAATGTCTAATTGGCTGTTTAGATGCTGGCCTTTAACTGTCTTAAACATATGTGCATGATGTCAACTACTGCTAAATAAATGCTCTAATAATGATGGTCTTCAAAGATACAAACTTTAGACATTTAACTTATTATTTAGTGTACCCAAATAGTATTTTGAACATAGCTTTTGAATTTGAGAGCAAAAATCTGTGTATTTTGATGAGTAAAACTTAGTGTTACAGAATAAAAGACAAATTGCAGTCCTAATAAATGTATAGCTATAAATGAAACATTTGGAAAATCAACAAAAATTTATGAAAAGGTGCACACTAGTACACTACACCATTATAGTATCATCATCTCACCTGCCAAGAAGACTTGCATGCCTTGCAAAAGCAAGAGTATGTCGAGGTGTACTTTACTAACACTCTACATTTGCATCATTTTTCCTTCAGGCGATCATGGCCCAGTTGCCCCAGGAGCAGAAGGCAAAGATTGCAGAGCAGGTGGCTAGCTTCCAGGAAGAGAAGAGCAAGCTGGATGCGGAAGTATCCAAATGGGATGACAGCGGAAATGACATCATTGTGTTGGCTAAGCAGATGTGCATGATTATGATGGAGATGACGGACTTCACCAGGTGAGTGTGGACTGTATAGTTTTGGCTCACAGTTTTGAAAATTAGTATGATTATGTAGATGTAC
The DNA here is from genome assembly GCA_028564865.1 of Zenarchopterus dispar. Taxonomy (NCBI): domain Eukaryota; kingdom Metazoa; phylum Chordata; class Actinopteri; order Beloniformes; family Zenarchopteridae; genus Zenarchopterus; species Zenarchopterus dispar. The sequence goes on from JAOWBL010000002.1 coordinate 11,366,906, forward strand.
TTGTTCTGTCTTCAATGGGAAAGCAGCAACTGCAAAAAATATGGGGGAAAAAAAATGAATAACTTCTGTAATCAGCTTATATATATATATAGATATCTCTCTCTCTCTCTCTCTCTC
>JAOWBL010000002.1:11367122-11381842 GCA_028564865.1 Zenarchopterus dispar
ATATATATATATATATATATATATATATATATATATATATATATATATATATATATATATATATATATATATCTTTTCATGTCATCTTATTTTTGATTTTGAGGTTGTAATAAATGATTTGACATGTTAAAATATCTTAATGCATATTTTAGTTTTGTTAGTTTTTTATTACATCTCATGAGTTTCAGTGATATACTGCATCAGCTGAAGGTCCTGTAAATATGTCATCCTCAATGTTTTAGTAGTTTTCCACTTCAATTAAAATCTGAGCAAGAAAATGTCTCCCACAGAATGCACAGGATTACTTGAAGCCTGTGTCGCATACAGTCATCCCATGAGCCTACATCTGTTTCCTAACATTCTCCTATATTTGCACAATGCTTCACATGGAGTTTAACAATGCTATTCATGCACCAGAGCTTTTCATTTTACTTAAGAAGTATGGTAGGTGGGATTTCTTCTTTATTATTTTTCCATCTTCTGTAATCTCTATATGCACAACCAAAAGCAGAGCATCAAATCTTCTTTTCTCTGGGTTCATGAATAAGATGTGTATGCATTGTAAAATTTTAAATGGACTGTCTCCCTCAACAGAGCTGCCACAAACCACATTCACACTTATGAGTGGATTATTGTGGCAATAAAGAAGAATCCAACTAATCAGACATTTATTCATTGGATAGGTACTCTGTTTTCAGTTTGGGGATTTGAATATAATGCGGTCGTATCCAAGTCACGTATCAGTCTTGAATTTTAAAACTGTTATCACCACCGAAGAGTCTTCTCTTCTGCTTTTCTAGGCTTTTGAGGTAGTCATCTTTAGTTATTTGTTCATGAATCTGGCTGGCTTTAGTTTTGTCTTCAGCAAGTAAAATGCAGGTAGATCTGGCTGATGTCAAGTGTGTCAGCTATTGCAAAATATTCCCCTTTTAAAGGTTTCCCAAGCTGTTTTTTTGCTAACAAGTGTGCCAGGTTTGTGATTCCCATGAAAGTAATTGAAACATTGAATTGGGACTCATGTATAGCACTCTGACAGTGATAACTTATTCATCAGGCGTATAGACCCCCGTTTCATTTTTGAATGTGTATATCATATTAGGAGTTATTATTATTATTATTAATAATAATAATACTAATAATAATAATAATATTAATATATTTTATTTATAAGGCACCTTTCATGGCACTCAAGGTCGCCATACAACAATCAACACATAAAAACACAATTGAAACGACTAAAAACAGCAGAGTCTGCAGTAGAACATGAAAGACCGACATTATAATTCAAATGCTTGCCTGAATAAGTAGGTTTTGAGTTCAGACTTAAAAGCTGAGACAGAGTCAATATTCCTAATATCAGGGGGGAGGGAGTTCCAGAGGCGAGGGGCAGAGCGACTAAAGGCTCTAAACCCCATGGTGGACAGACGTGCTGGTGGGACAGTCAGGCTGATGGAGGAGTTGTATGACATGTCTGTGTCTGCATTGTTGTGAAGCTCATATGGTGTATGTAGGGGACATTCTGAGTGCTTATATGACTATGCCTTTTATACATTTTCAAGTGAATGGTTCTAGACATTTTATTAACCAACTCTGAGTCACATCCTGCAATGACGAAATGCCGTCTTTTTCTACTCGTATACTGAATGGGTCAAAGATCCCGTCTCGCTGACTAAAATAGAAGAAAGCCACTGCAGAGTTTGAAATGCGAACAGAGTCTGTAATCTGACTGAGGTTTTGTTTCCTTTTTCTTAACAAGGACTAAAGAGAATTGTGCAACCTTTTTCTGTATAATAGACGTGTAAATGGGTCAGGTTACTGATTGCAATGACTTCATTATATTGCACAAAGGCTGCATCAGTTTGACTCTGTAAAGCAGACCAAAGGAATTAAAGGTCTCCCATGAAAACTGTGCTTTAAATGGCCCCCTCATCGCCCCATGTAGGTTAAGTAGGAAACATTTTCTTTTTTCCCCCCTTCCAACAACCATTGCAAGCTACAACCTTCTGTTCATATTGAAATAATTTATTCCAGAGGAAGTGTAAAAATATTATTTGCTGACATAGCCAGACAGGCAGACAGACTGGAAATATAGTTTAAAAGTAATTCTGAATGTATTTTTCGGAATGAGCATGTAAATCAGTATTGAGAGATCTGAGAAATATTGGGCAGAGTTTGGAATAATCACGCCTGAACAGAACCTCAGTTCTGAATGAGTTAAACAGATGCCATTAGGTATGTTTTCTAACTGTATTTATTGCCATTTAAAGGAGTTTAAAAACAAAAAAAGACAGCTATAAAACTTAAACGTAGTAATAGTTTTTGTCCAGGTTTCATGTTACTCAGAGTTTGTGACAGCAAATATTACAGTTTAGGTTTTGACTTTTCCTCTTCTGCTTTTTCAGAGGTCTTCCACTTTGCTTTTTGTTTGTTTGTGTGTGTGAGGGAAACACATGGACATTTGTCAGCCTGCATACATGTCTGTACATCATGTTTTCTCTCATATCCAGTGATGGCATATGGAAGGTCGGTGGTTGACTAATTCAGTTGCCGTCCAAATTATTGTCCTCTCAACCTTGAGCTGGCATAAAACTCGGTGAAGGTTAATGTGTGTGAGGTAATTGATCTGGGCCTGACAAATCTGCAGAGTGAGAGATTCATGATGACTCGAGCATCACTTTTTGCTTTTATAGCAGCTCTTATGAATACATAGACACATGAAACATATTTGGAAGCCACCTGTCTCAATTCTGTGCTGTAGTGTATTGGGCTTATACACATCTGGAGGCCTGCAGCTGGCATGGAGCATAAAATGCAAAACACCTTCTCCCTATAAAAATCTATGTTAAAAAATGTTTCTGACGGCCAGGAGTTTTGTTTTCTTGTCTTGGGTGTATGTAATAAGCCCAGCTGTTACTTGGCTTTGTCAATAACAAAAAAGATGCCTTGTTTTAAACCTACAATTTGAGATACAGTTTGTAGGGTATAAACCAAAGATTGCTGTATTTATTCCTCTTTTTTTCTTTTTAAATCAAAGTGCGTCATTATGCTGTCCGCTGTATTTTTGCTTGTATTTTTATTTTTGGTCCCCAAAGCCATCAAAATTTCTCTAGCTTTTTCTCCAGGGGCTGACCCGTCTCATGAGAACATTCTGAATGTGCTCCGATGCATGGCCTTTTACACCAGGGCCCAGACTTGCTTTACATTTGAGGCGCAGAGGGAGAGCAGGGAAGGGTTGGAGATGAGAGGGGAGGGAAGAGGAAGTGAGAGAACAGAAACACTAAATTCCATCTGTTCTGGGTTGGATGGCTCTTTTTTTTTTTTTTTTTTTTTTTTTTAGCCTGGAGAGAAGAGCTTTGAATCCAATCTGTGCCTCTTGCCAACTGTGTCCTAGAGTCCCTTGAGGGGGGCGGAAAAATGGCAAATGGCTGACGAGCTTTACAGTGGATCCGGTTGGAGCTGGACTGACCTGTGTATGGATGGACTTTGTGAAGCTCAGCAGGGGTCAAAGATTGACTCGTGTTACTTGGACGGAGAGGGTTTAAATTGAATTTGACTTCAGTTGCTTCAGCTTTCCGTTTTGTCATCTTCAAATACCCAAACGTATCTTTTGTTTGGATAGAAAACGTGCAGCTCCGATCTGTGTGAGACATGTTTGTTTTTGGTTTTTATTGTTCTTGTTTTCTGTGGTTTGCCTTAGAATCAAAGCACTGCCAGGTTCAGTTTCAAAAACACTAGTACATTATTTCAGACTATGTTTTGTGTTGGTAAAATGCCACAAATGAGTTTAATGGACTTTTTTGTATCATGTGAAGATTGATGATGCTACAACAGAGCAACTGTATTGTAATTCTGTAAGGACAGAATCCAACACAACGTTCCCCTCCACATTTAATGGATTATTAAACATTTTCAGCTCTGACTGAACAATGTGGTGCCAGAGTGTGTTAGTGTTTTGCGTGTGGAATCATCTGTGCAACAGCATATACTTTTATGTCTCCGGTGTTTCTCTGAAGTATTCCCATGGTTCATCATATGTTCCCATTTCTGACTGAAAAACAGCCTACCAAAACAAACAGGCGCTTCGTGTCTGGGGTTTGCTCCTTCAAATAGAATGAGTATGCGGTAGAGAACAAGCCGTGACTGATCTTTCCATGTTTTCTCTTCAGGGGGAAAGGGCCTCTGAAGAATACATCTGATGTCATCAGCGCTGCCAAGAAAATTGCAGAGGCAGGATCAAGAATGGACAAGCTGGGCCGCACCATTGCAGACCATGTAAGTTAAAAGCCTATATCCCCAGGGAGTGTCGTAAACTATACTTTTGTGCGACCAACCAAATATACAGTAGCAGTGGCAAACACTTGACCCATTTAAAAAAAAATGTTGTGATTGTGTTAAGGCTGAGTAAATATAGAATAATATTTATAGGTGTGTGCTAGCAATTTTTAAATTATTTCTGTTGCATTGTCATAAAGGTAGAAATAAAAATTAAATCTTGCTTGTATAATTTTTCATGCTTACAGTTGTTCAAATATCTGGTCCATCCATGTGCTTTGAGAACCTTTATTTAAAGAATTAGGTAAATGCACTGAAGCTTTTGACTCTTTTCTAATGGAAAATCTGCCTGTTATTCCCTGTGCTAAACTCAGCTCATTACCTTTTAATGATACCATGCTGGAGCTGCTTTCTTAAATCCCTTCTAAGATCTACAGGCTCTAAGTTTTAGACTAAAGCTAAATTTCTCTCCTTGGCCCTACTTCTCTATTTTGAGTGCTGTTACATATTATAGAGTTATCTTTTCTTTCAGTGATCAAATAGTACTCGTCCCCTCTCTATCAGGTTCATCATCTCTCAACATCTATAACAAATGCGGAAGACTATGACCTTTGACATTAGGAAACATGTGCACAATTGCTCATGGTCTCATTATTTATTTAAATACTTGCATTGAACAATTGCTAAGAGACACTTTACATGATGCACCTTTAAACTTATTCATGCACTATTTCGTAAGCAGACCTATTGCTACTGTTTCTACATTATTTATAAACTGGGATTCTGTTAAATCTGGGCTTATAAAATCCAGGTATGTAGTTGACAAAGAACTGCCCTATGTACAGGCTGGACAAGAGAGGAGGGAAGAAGAGAATTTCATTTCTTCTTTTGAATTAATCATGCTGTTTTTGACATTTGTTGAACCCGATGAAGCATTATTCACAAAGGCTATATTATGCTATAATGGTGCGGTTTGATTCATCCATTCTGAGCAATTTTGGATGAGTCTTTTCTCACAATAAAAGGAACATAAATAAAAAGGTTTCTGTACAGTTGAATTCAAATGAGACTTTAATATGGTGCAGGAAGTGTTAAGTGACCTAACACCACAATGAAGTACCTTTAAGCCTTTTTTAAAAATTCGTACATAATTCCTCCTCAATTTAAGATGGATGGAAGAAAACTTCACTGCAGCAACAGGAGGCTAATTTTAGCAGCCTTCCCCTCCAGTTTTATGAATAATGTGCTGGAATTACTCCTGCTAGTTAGTTTGTTCTGCTTGGTGAGGTGTTTATGTGCGTTGTTGAAAGAAATGTGGCCTCTCTGAAATCCAGGGCCAACATTAAGCCTTTTTTCAACATACACGGTGCTAACAGAAGGCAGGGATTCATTTATCTGTTGGAGATTACAGACAAACCCCAAAGGAATGGAGAAAAAGCCAGTTGACTCACACGTGCATGCAAGTATGCATTCAAGTCCACCGTTTTAGAGTTTGTGTTGTGGGATCACAAAAGGGATTATAGAAAAATAACAAGTCATAAGAGTAGGAATAAGAATTAGAAATAAGTCTGTCTGTAGTAGAGACCTGATACCTGAATTAGTCCAAGCTTTGGTCTGGATTTGAGGACACATGGTAGGTTCAGTAAAATGTACATTTTTAACTGTTATCTACTACATTTAGTCCTGAACTGAAAATAACTAATGTTGCCTGGCTGAAAGTTACATGTAAAGATTTGTTGAAGAAAAGTCAAGAATTTTATATGCATGGAAGCTTGGTAATTGATTTATCAATTATACAATTTCAGTGAGCCGTTTCTTCCACATGTAGATGTGCTGGTGTTAAAAAAAGAAAAAAATAAGTCCATTCCTCATTAAGTCATTCTGCATTAAGAATTGAGCATTTCTTTTCCTCCTAAATTCAAAAGGTAGGAAGTATTTTACAGGATTTTTGTTGATGCCTAAACAAGGTCTTAAGTTATTCTTGCAAATAATGAAAACATCTGTATTTAGTGTTCAGCAGGGATCTCTTCCTTGTTGTTTGATGTAATGAGCCGCTGGCCTCTTACATAACCTGCACATCTGACTTTATTTAAGATGCTTTCAGATTCATAGTTTTACAGACCCACATCCATTAATGTATTTTTTTTTTTTTTTTTTTACCTGTACTGACCTAATTGCATTTGAATCATCTTAATGGGGAATAAGCTAACCTGGAAAGTTACTTTTATATGCCTCACTTCTGCTTTTGAAGATGCACATTCACGCTGCATTAAAGATCGAGGATTAATCAAAATGGTGTTTTTCGCCTAAGGAAAACAGATGGGAAATTGTGCGGGTGTGCAAATGTGTATAGTTGTCTGTTGGCTGGCACTCTGTGTGGGCGCATGTGTATGGATGTTAAATTTAGGTGACTATTTTACCATTTATCTACAACTATTTCTTATTTCTCCCTCTTTTTTTCTACATGCGTAGTTTGTGTGAGCATGTATGCACATGCCGTTTTAGGATGCCAGGGTTTGAAGCACTCAAAGTATAAATAAATGAAGAGCTTCAGCTGTTGAAACAGACGTTCTTGGCCAAGACTGAAGACCCCTTCAGCCTATGAGCCCATCCAGCTGTCTTATTTGTAAACCATAGCAAACCACTACCAGATCAGGCCATGTCCAGCTCTAACACATCAAGGATGACAAATAGTCATTATGGAGACGGGGGAATGGTGGAGATGTAGAAATACAGGGCCTTGCATTTCTGTGGATAGTAGTCTATCCACTCATATAGAGCTCTCCTGAGGTGAATCCATTAAGAATACTTTTAATTGGCAGCATAATCACTAGTGTTCTTTTTCTCCCAATGTTATCTATATTGGCATTTTATATTTTGGGCCATACCTGGAACAAAGCAGGAGGTACCAGAGACCCATTTGCAGTGAGGGATGGAGCATTGGGAGGGTCTATATGATCTTGCAGCAGTAGTTGAGTGAATCACTACCAGGGTTTGCACATACTGACAGTCAGAGGGGCAAAGGCAGTGCTGGCACTGCTCATTAACCTAAGCATGTTAATCACTTGCGCTATGTGCCTCAGGCCTACAGGGTCTGAGGGTCTGCTCCCTTTATATAAAATACATTGGCAGATGGTTCCTGACTGATAGCACAACATCTTACCCCACATTTTAATTTGTAAGACATAGTTGTGTGCTTTGATACAGGAGTATTTTTTTTTCCACTGTAGATTTACAGGTGGACATGGACTAGTTTGGGGCGTTTGTAAAACAGTTAAGTATATGTAACAGAGCCTTATTAAAATTTAAAGCAACGGGTGTAGTGCAGCGATGAGCTGCAAGATTTAGGTCATTGCTGTACAAAGGTCTGCACTGCAGTTTATTAAGAATTTATGACCTTTCTCTGCAGGACACCTTATGAGAATTCAGTCTGAATGGGTTGGTAAACAAATAATGCTGCGTAATTAAGATTTATAAGGAAAATGTATTAGCTACTATGTAGCGCACGCACCCCTGCTGTTTTCTTTTTCTATATTAAAGCTATATGTACACATAGGAAGATGAGCACATAAGACATGCATTTTCAGAGAATAGTTATGGTGGCACTGTATGTCTGTCCGAGCTTTATTCTCATGATGTATACTGAAAATGCATAGTGTATTTTTCCAATTTGCGTTCAGTCACTATAGGTTTATAGTGTTCTGTGAGCTCTGTTGCCGGTCACAGTCTAATCCCAGGTCTGTCCCAGACGCTCCAGAGCAGACAGCTTGTAAATTACCTACTGCAGCAGAGAAGTAAAATCACCCACAAATTCTCAGCTCAGCAGATCAAGGGTCAGCCCTCAGCTAACTGCAGTTCAGCTGAAGCAAGTGAAAACCCTCTTTCTGTTTTGTTTTGTTTTTTGCCCCCCACTCCCTCAAATTGATTTTTATTAAGGCACCTGTCTGTGGTAATTGCTTTTGGGTAATCTTGGCTGCAAGCCCAGGTTTTATAATCAAATAACTAAAACCACATTGAGAAATTGGTTTTAAGGTCTTTGGCTGTGGACATTAGTGTGACGCTGTAGCAGATGAGTGTTTTTCTTATATTAGCATGATTACAGATTAATAATCCTGTCACAACAAGACCCCATGTGTGGCTCGTCACTGTTGTGATTGACTTGATCCAGTCGAACGCTGGACCATCTCTTTCTTTTTTGGTCTGTGATTGATATTATTAGCTCATAGCAAATTGATTTATCTCCCCTCCTCCCAATTGTAGGAGAGTCAGAACCAGACTTTAAACATCCAAAGCATCATCTGTAAAGCCTGTTAATCAGGTATATATAGAAGTCCAGCATGTATGCTTTCATCAGAGGTTCTTTAAACTGCCTCATTCAAGTTTAAACTTAAATAGTAAAACTTTTCAAAAGTTCTTGGTGTAAACTTTTTGACCACTTTAAGTGCCTTTTGAAGCCCTGTCTTCTAACTTCCTTTTTAAGCCATAATCTGCCACAGTGTTTAATTTTTAACACATGAAAGGGATTTATACATATTGGAAATGAATGCTACCCATCACCTCAGGTGTCTATCCTACTTTAAACTTTGTCCTTTTTCTTTCAGCTTCGGCTTTCTCTGAACTAAAGCAGTGAAGCCATTTGTCACCTTCTCTTGCTCCTGTTTCTAAGTGGTGATCTCGATATCCTTAAATGTTGACTTTCCGCCCCTCATCTCCTCAAGATAGCGCACTTCAACATTTATTTCAACATATAGATGGCATAATATATTTTTTGTTTGTTTTGGTTCTATTATTAATATTTACCCGCTGAACACAAATGTATGTCATTTTGAGAAGTTTTGTGATGGAGCAAAGTTTAAGAACCACAGAGCTGGATTAGCTAGCTAAAAAGAGCTCTCAGCTCCAAAACCCTGAGCTTGTAGTAGGCAGCAGCTCTCATGTCTCATCTGCTACCACAGCAACAGGAGATGACTTGTTTTCCACCTCATCTAGTCTCTTTTGCACCTCATTGCAGCACAGCTGAGCTTTGCCTTGATCCCAACAATGACCAGCCTGGTGCGCTGTTTTTCTCTGTCACATGCAGTGTTCAGAAATAACGTAATCATTCTGAAATGCCATAATCTGTGGAGCAGAAGTGCATGTTGTTACCATAAATACATTTATTCACAAAACTGAATTAGTGACACAGATCATGGGTGGCCACCTTCAAGCGGTTGATTTTATATGGATCTTCTTTTGTGGCTCCATGAAGGGCTCTGTGTGTGTGTGTGTGTGTGTGTGTGTGAGAGAGAGTGAATCAAGAATGCTTCTTATACAGCTTGTTAAATGCCAATATATGAATGTAAAATCGACCTTTTTAACTGTGTTAGGTGTTTCTACATCACAGCTACACAGAATTGATAGAAACTCCCCAACCACTCTGTAGTTGTCAACCAAAGATGTTCTGATATATACAGTATATGGGGAGGTGGACATCAGGCTACAGTGAAGGGTTCAGTTTAGGGTCCTCAGCTATGGCATCGATGCCATGCAGAAGTGTGAACTGTTACGAACCTTACGTGGATCATGAGCCTGACAAGACTTGGGGATAAACTGAAACTTGACTGGTTCAGGGAAGCATAGAACTGCGAAATCTTGATTTTTATGAAATTTCCTGCAAGAATGTAGTTTTTATTATTAACCCATAAGGACCTATAATCACACAGGCCTTTAAATGTTCTGGAAAGTTCTTTACACATGGAGTCCATTTCGTCTGTGCACCACATTATGTTCAAGTAGAAATGGATCTAGGTTCTTATGGGTTACAAAAACAGACCAGATATAATACTTCCCCATACAACTTTACCGCTAACGCATTTATAAGGTTTGGTCCCCCTTACTAGTCTAAGTTTTTTGGTTTGTATTCATCCATTTTTGGTGATGTCGCACCACGTCAAAGTTGGCTATCCTAAATGAGACGTTTTGTGATTATGATTGGAAAAGATTTACCAGTTCGGGGTTTAATTTTTGCTTTCTCTTGGGCACTCACCCAAATATGTTTCATCAAATCTTTTATGGGCTAAAGTTGTACAACTGTGATAATAACAACCGAGCGTGTTGCATAGCTCCAGCTGGGAAAAAGCCGGTTCCTTCTCCTGCTAATAAATGCAACAAAAATGAACACTTTACAGGGATCTGACAGTAGGACTTGTAAAAGGAACTGACTGAATAACAAACATGAGAAAACACTTCTTGGGTCCACTGCCCGTGGCACTGCCCAACAGGTTGATGGCAGTAGCGCATTAGGATGCTGCCTTGTCAGTAAATATTGGAAATTGGCATTACCTCTGGGTGATGCGTCCAGAAAGGTCAGCGCTGGCTGGCGGCAGCTCAGAGGCGCTGCCTGTCTCTGCTCTGTGAAATGGAATTCAGGGGAACTGTATGACATTTGCAATGATGAGACCTGACCATGCTGTTCATCATTTATTTCATAGATTTTACTTTACACATAGGACTATGAGAGAGTTTTAACATTCTGCTCTCTTGTTGTTGTTGTTTTTCCCCCTAGGGCTGTAACACTGAACTTTTGTGCTTTTGTTAAATCTCTTTTCAACGGCTCAGAAGGAAGAGCTACGTATTCACAAATTGAGTTGTAGGGTAGATAAAGTCATGTTAGACTGCATTTAAGGAATGGTTTAAGAAATGCTAAAAGAGCTCCTATATAACCCAATGTAATGTGACAAGCTTCATCCAAAAGCACTTGGCTCAAGCAATGAGAGAGCAGGAATCCCTGACATTTCTGCCTGCTCTTCATCCTTTTTGGGAGATGGTGACTCACCTTTTTCTGTTTGTTTGCCTTGAAAACAATACAGTGCAACCATTTCTGCTTTACCATCTCCATCTCTAACTGACCACACAATCCAACGCTGTATAAATAGGCCTGGAGGACACTTTACAGTAGTGCTTAGATGATGATAATAAAAAAGGTAGTGAAGGTAGCTGGTGAGATACTGCTGCCTCTAAACAATTGAATTATGTACACAACCCTGTCAAACATGCTCAAACTTGGTTTGCCTCACCGAAAACAATCCAAGGTGTTCTCCTTTCCGTCTTCGTTGCAGCTTAAGTATTCACATGTCACCGTCGCAGCAGACTTGCAGAGTTTCCTGAGTGCTGAGGGAAGCCAGCAGCTGAGCTGAGTATAAGCACAAGTGATGCTTTCACAGTGCCCTGCTCTCCACCGTCTGAATACTTCCCCAAGCCCTCATTAGCATGGCTGCTGCATTCAGGCTCATCCAAGATCTTTGCAATTTCATGTGTGTCTCCGTGCACGCACACTTTGATGCGCTTGCTGTCTCTGTCTGACTTAAACACCCTTTCCAACTTCAGCTGAATCCTCCTGTCTGCATTCTTTTCCCCCAAGTTTCTTCCTGATTTACTCCTCCACACTCTTCCCCCTCTGGCTCACTTCTCACTCTTGTCTTTTCTCCTGATTTTCTCTTGTTCTTTTGTTTTTAGCTCTTTTGTTTTCCCCAGCCCACCAGCCATGTGTTAGTCCTGTACTGTAAGATGATCGTCCCCTTTGTCTCTCTTTTACCTCAAGTCTTCTTGTACATCTTTCTTTAACCCCTTGAGATCCAAGGAGCTTTCATTCAAAAATACTTTCCAAAATTTAGAAGTTTTCTTTAAAAGGAAAAAATAGACTACTGAAACATTTTATATTCAAGACTCTGAAAAAGAAAACTGTTTAGAGATCCAGCATTCTGGTTTTATTGTGTTTGCATATTTTGAGATATTTGAATGTATTTAAAGAATGTGAAAATTGTATTTTTGGTGTCCTCTACAGTGGGCTGTGTTAATGCAAACTGCATCTTAGTGGAGTTGTGCTGGGAGGGCTGTTTTAAATTCATGCATGGCTGTATACCTGGGACTGAGTTTACTGCCTCCAGTGGAGCTTTCTGTTATCCCACTAGAGATACTGATACACTCAGTAGGATCAGATGCATCATAAGTCATATGTAGTTTGAAGTGTCCAAAAATTCATGATCTGTGTCCTCATCCACCCTTTGCATAGAGAAAATGACTCTTTGCCACCTATGGTTAAGTAGAGCACTTAAACAGGTGCAATGGCTGTTATTAAAAGTGGAAAATGTTCTGATGCTGCCTGTGTGTTTTCTGTACACTTGTAAAACGACAGACAGTCTCATTTTTCTCTGGAGACACACAAACACTCATTGATGCCCACATTTTACAGTACTGATCCTCTCGGCTTCATTCCTGCTGAGATTCCATCAATTAAAAGATTGGCTGCTGTTAAGTTGCTTTCACCTTTTCCCTGTACGCAGCGTTAACAGCCTCCAAAGGAAGCACCCACCCCCTCTCCACCTCCTCACTTCAGACTGCCAAGCGCCTGAAAATAGTGGTGTTTTTAGTCTGTATTTGTTGGCTTGCTCGCTCACATGGTCACTCACGGTTCTTTTATATATTGTGTTTAGTGGGTGATGTGGAAAGCTGTCAGCGGCTGTTTTGTAGCAGTCAGTCTGTTGATCATCGCTGATAAACCAGTCGCGACTCGGGTCACTCTGATTTGATGTAACGCGTCAGAGCCTCCATGAAAGTGTTTACATCCTTCAGTTGATGAGGAGCTGAGAGCAGCCCTGTGGCCTAATTACTGTGTTGGCAGGAGGCTTGTTTAGCAAACCAGGAACGGGATTGGGAGTGGTGTTCCAAGGTAGAGCCCAAGTCTAATTGTAATTAAATAAAATGATTCAGAAAATATTGGCATTGCTAAACATGCATTTGTGGAGCTTCTTCAGTCTATTTTATGATTATTTATGGGCTTTCTTGTAGTTAAGGGAGTCCCCTACACAGAAGTGAGTTCTCTGTTTCTAGCTTTATTTTGGAAATTTGTGTTTAGAGAAGACTTCAGCCACTCTGTAAACTTGAACCTGTGGTGTTGGTCGCCCCTCTCCAGTTTAAGCTTTCTGTCAGAATTAATTGTATTCAGAATTCTCTTTCATAAAAGGCGATCCACTCATTATATTTCTCTCCAAGTGTGTAAATGGCATGTAGCCATCATTAAAGCAGAGGTGTGAGCATCCGTGTCTACTGAGCCACCATGACTTGTTTTGTTTTTTTTCCCCTCTTGCACACAAACATTAATTCAGCTCTGTGACCTTCTCCATTGTTGAGGTGCAGACACTCCGACCCCCATTCCAACATTTATACTGCAAACACAAGGGTGAAGCACGACATTCCCACCACGAGCAGTCTGTGTTAAAAGGGCTTCTTGGGCTGTAGCTGTTCATCCGCATTGTCAGACCCACGAACACATTACTGACAGATGTGAAGATTTTAAAACCATTCATCAGCAATGATTTAAAGAGGAAAAAAATCCTCCATTTCTCTTTTCATGTGTTGTTTCTAGAACGACTTCACACAGAATTATTTTAACCACCAGGTGATTGACAGCAGTGTTTGGCTTGCAGTTGAATTTGCATTGTGTGGGAAGTGATGTTTTATATCTGTGAAGATGAGATGGGTTGTTGGTGCATGTTGGTAATTTTGACTGGTTGTGTATCTGCTGGGGATCTAGATCTTATTCTGTGATCTTGATAAAGTGTGAAGTCACTTGACAAATATTCAGCTTAATTCATGCCTGCAGGACAGAAAAGCAGCAAAGATGGAATCATTGTATTTATTTAAAATGTGTAATATTTTAAAGAAGTATGTTTGTGCTCATGTATGACAACATGTTAATATTTGTACACATTGTGTTTGCTTTCCAGTGCCCTGACTCCACCTGTAAGCAGGACCTGCTTGCATACCTGCAGAGAATTGCCTTGTATTGCCACCAGCTCAACATCTGCAGCAAAGTCAAGGCTGAAGTTCAAAATCTGGGAGGAGAGCTGGTTGTCTCGGGGGTATGTCCTTTTTGTTTTTAGATGTGAAATATTGTTCCAAAATCATGTTTAGGAAAAGTCTTCCGTCTAAAAATGATGGCTATGAAAACAGCTTTAAAGGTGTAGTTGATAAAGGTACTTTTGTACTTTGTCTTTGTGGTATTTTGACCAAAGAATTGCACAGATATTTCATCAGGAAATTATCTTCTCCTGAAAAAAGGCATAATATGACTCCTTTATCCATACACACCCACTGCTGACAATATAGTCTGTGATATGTCAAGGCCCAGAGAAACTGAAGAGTAGTAGATTGAAAAGAGCAAGTTTTAATGACGGCAGATGGATATTAACCATCCATAATGCAGCTTCAAAGATAGCGTGAATAGCTAATAAATGAAAAGCAGATAAACCTAAAACTGGTGTAAATATCGTAGTTTTTATGAAAGTCAAACATGAAGGTTTTTGTGTGTGTGTGTGTGTTTTAAAGCTTTCAGTGTAGATGTTGAATTTTGCAGATAAATAATTAGCTTAAACTGCCATGTTTGTTTCTTGTAAATTCTCCACAGGATA
>JAOWBL010000002.1:11381942-11401784 GCA_028564865.1 Zenarchopterus dispar
GTGTAGATGTTGAATTTTGCAGATAAATAATTAGCTTAAACTGCCATGTTTGTTTCTTGTAAATTCTCCACAGGATATCTGAAATTCCTGCCTTAAAAAAGGACCAAATTAATAGAATACACTGGTTATTCTCTAAAGTATTATTTATTGTTGTCCAAATAAACGAAAAATAGGAAACCTCGAAGACTTTGGCTGTCGGATGTGATAACAGATTCCTTCTTTGCACAGCAATTTGCAGGTTGTGTTTTAAATTGAATTCAGATAGCCAAAAGAATGTGTTTGTGTGGAAATGTTTCTCTGCCTTTTTACTACCTAACAGCACAGTTTAAAGCCCATTTCCACACACTTCTTTAATCATGAATTAACCACTTACTTACCAGTTTAAAATAATTAAAATATGTGACAGCGCAGTGCAGGAAATAATGAATTTTCCGTCCTTTCTGAAGGGTTGAAACAAGTGTATTCTTCCAACACTTCACAAGTGCCGCTAATGTCTCTGGGGCTATTTAAGTGTGCATATTAAATTAGTGTGACCTTTTTACATATTTTGAAATTCTACACACCCATTTGTTTCCCAGACAAGGGACTGGTCATTAATTCTCCACTATACACAGTTAAGATTTGATTTTCCCCACAAAACCTGCTGCACAAAACCAGAAGAACATAAGAGGGACAGATACTCTTTACTTCCCACACACTGCTCAAAAGTGAGCAAAATTAAAAATCACTGGCTTTGTTTTCAGTAAGAGCCCAGGGTAAACATTCCTCCTCTCTTTTCTTGTCTCCTGTGTAATCAGCTGGACAGTGCCATGTCTCTGATTCAAGCTGCAAAGAACCTGATGAACGCTGTGGTGTCCACCGTCAAGGCCTCCTACGTTGCTTCCACCAAGTACCAAAAGAACAAAGGCATGGAGGCCCTCAATATGCCAGCAGTTTCATGGAAAATGAAAGCTCCCGAGAAGAAGCCTCTGGTTAAGAGAGAGAAGCAGGATGACGGGCAGGCCAGAGTCAAGAGATCCTCTCACAAGAAGCACGTCAGCCCGGTGCAGGCTCTGAGCGAATTCAAAGCCATGGATAGCATCTAGGCCCACTCCCCTGTTGTTTCAAGACCAATGAGTTTAGACTAGACCGAGCTCGTCATCCTAGCAAACAGAAACCCGGGCTGTTTGGTTCTTTATATTCCTACACTTGTTCATTCCTGTTGCATACATTTGAATTTGCTATAATCTGTAACCGTCTCTTTTCTAGAAAATGTAATGAGAGAGAAATCAACTGGCTGTTTTTCTTTCATGTATGTGGAAGGAAAGACCGGATTTAATAGATATAGATGGCTGTTGATTGTTTCCCATTCTAACCAGTTTTTAAAGTAAAACTATTTTATTTTGGCAAACTATTTTCTACAGATATCAACTATGCAAAAAAAAAAAAGTTTTTCTATAAATTAAACAATAACTGTAGTTAATCCTGATGTGCTGGGCTAACTGGTGAGATTATAGCATGTTTTGGTTTGTCCTTAACAAGCCAGCATGAAATCGCTTCCATGAGCAACTGCCTTTAAAAACTTTATAAGTTTAAACAGACCTTAATGTTAGTTTTAGTTATGAACTGCTTTTGCGTTTGGGCTGTTAAATGTCTATTCTTTGTAAATTATCCATTTAAAATCATGTTTCTTTGATGCCTGTTTATGTTCACCAAACCAAAGGTGACACTGTTTATATCTCTGCTTTGTTTTGCTACTAGCATATTTCCTCAAAAACGACATACAAGGCACACAAATCATCTAGGTTCAACACTGTAAATTGGTCCGAATTCCAGTGGGCCAGGGAGAACCTAGATTGTGTGTCGGTACTGTCCAAAACATCAATGAGACCAAACACCTCCACATTCTGAATGCGGCTGATTGAGGGGATCAATATGTTTTTCTCTTTGCAGCAGTTTGGCAGCGACTTCTACTTGCTTACTGTTTGCATTTTTGCCCTTGAGTTTGAACATTAATCAAGAATTTTTTTTTTTGGGTCAGTCTCTATAAAATCCAGAAAACCTTAGATTTTGGAGGTTTAAAAGTAAAAAAGGATTTTTTTTTTTTTTAAATGTAATTGAATTATGGCCACTGAGATGCTTCTCATCTCAGTTTTCCAGACATGAATGGCAGTAACTGCTCTGCAGTGATGTACACACATTCTTCCTGCTTGTTTGATCTGGGAGATGAAACTTTGTTTTGCACACGCAACATCTGTGAACTGGGGCAGGATCAGCATGGATGGTTATTTCATAAAGTATTTTTTGGTGTGCTCCCCTCCTTTTTTTTTTTTTTTTTGTATTGTTTGATTTAAACCTTGTGATATCAAACTACTTTGCTGTGGACTTTTTATTATTATTGTTATTGAGAGATCTATCACATCTATTTCACACTTATATTCATGTGCTCGATTGACAGTATATCTTAAATAAAACAATTAAATTCAATTCACCGTTTTGAGTATTTTTAAAGTGTATATAAAAATTAACTGCAATTTTTTGCCACTCTGTCATAGCAGTGTTGTTTCTTTTTTGTATTTCCTTTATTACCAGATTCATTGTGATGCTTTTATCAAATATGATGAGCCTTGAGTAAGGTATAACAGATTTTAACATAAAGCAGCTCATAATTTACTCATATTCTGTTATTGACTTGAAGATTATGTTCATGCTGATATTCATACATGCCGCTGAGTTTTTCTTCTTCTGTGCTTTAACAAGTTACTTAAAGCTTTTAAAATGCAATTTAGTCTTAAGGTGATTTTCCTTGAACAACATAAGTTTCAGTGAGACAAAAATATTTTTGAACAAAATGCATTTTTGAGTGATGCCTAATTACACAATTGTAAATCCTTGGAGGGAAAGCAACTTTTTAAAACATTTATCCTACAATATCCACATAGTTGATGCATGAATTTCTAAAACCTTTAACACCCCCATAATTAAAACAGAAAAAAATAGACAAAATTATAAGAACTTAAACATAAATTCATAAATTTAGAAATTTTTAAAAGGCAAAATTGGAAGTTTTTTTTTATTCCAATATATAACAAATACATTTTATTAAAAAGGATTTCTTTGTGTGCTATTTTATTTCCAGGTATTAACATGTTGGCTAGTGGAAAAACAGTGGAAAGTTCTGGGTTTTTTTGTTGTTTTTTTTTTCTTCAAATCAATCTGGTGAAACAAAATGATTACTTTCTGAAGAGCCCCACAAAAATAAACTGATTTAAGATTTGCATCCTACTTACGGTGGATTAGTAACAAGCATTAAGTGTTTTCAAAATGTTCTTTTCATCGCCAATGTAAATAAGTTTATCCTAAAAGATTTGGACAACGAAAGGTTTAAAGTTGTTGAAATTGACTAATTATTTATCAGAGGTGAGATGGTCAGGTCATTTTCATAAACCGGGATAGAAATCTGTAGTGAAGAAGCTTACAGAATATAACTCAATGTGTTCCTTTGACCTAGTTGTCCACTTTGTGTGGAAACCAGATTAAAAACATTTATTTTTGGTCACATGTTACAAAAGTGCTAGGATAATGGATTATAGACTTAAAAACATAACAGCATTTCAAATAGACATACTTTGTTAATCCCCGTGGGAAAATGACTTGGCTACAGTGGCATCAGAAATGTTCTTATGTACAGTAGGTGTCCATAATGGTTTTTTATTTATTTTTATTTCTTGCATGTATAGATTATCTGCGAAGGTAATCCACAGATAATCTATGTTAGATCATTATTAGATGAGTGTCAAAGGGAGCGGTCGTATTTCCTCTGTTGGTCATTCCACATGCTCCTGTGTGACTAATCTGTTGTCCATCATTGTCCTTAACCTGGACAACATCATTGCTGGCTCTGCTGCTCGCTGTTGCTCCACTTTAACCCTTTACAGAGCAAGTGATCATATTTGATCACTTCAGTAGAGCTGCATAATATGGTTCTTACAAAAAAGAGTTACAATGTTAATAGAGGTCCTTTAATATTCTCAGATAACCCTCTAGAGTTTAAATTTTGAAATTTCAAGTATTTTATTGACTGCTTTATAAAGGGTGAAGGATTCAAAGCTGCAGTGACTTATCATGGAGGAATGCATAGTAAATTAATAAATTCACTCCATGTCTCTACTGCAGCAAGTGTCTGAATAAGTTAGAACTCAGCAAAACTCACAACTGGGAGGACCCAAAACTCTCCTGGTGCCAAGACATTACAGGACGTGCTGCTGAGAGGTCTGATATCCATGTCCTAGCAAACAGCTACACACTACTGAATAAGATCATGATGTGCACTCTCGTTCAGTAGTTGCACCTTGTCAGTACCAGTTCGGACCCCTCTTTACCTTTACAAGTGTCTTAATTCTTGGTGGCATAGATTCACCAAGGTGTTGGAAACATGCCTCAGAGATCCTGCCCCCTATTATCACGATAGCATGACCTGGTTGCTACAAGTCAGAAGGCCATCTAAGTATGGTGATCTCATAGCTTTGTTCAAGAAAATAAATGATTTAACCTATTTTTGTTATTTACATTGTTAACAGCATCATGACTTTTTCTTCTTTTCTTTTGCAACCAGGGTTGCACAACTAGAACTCCATAAGGACCTGCTCACTAATATCCACGTTCATTATTCTATATGAAGTCAAAAAATAAATCTTCTGCTTCATCTTAAAGCATGCCCTCACTTACAATTATGAGAAATCTTATTAAGAGTAAATCTGCTCCCTGCAGTGTTAATACATCCAGGGTAGTTTTAATTAGACTGCCTGTAGGAAGAAGCCTTAAAGTTTGAATGTGCTACAGCTTCACACATCACATAATAGTAATAATAAATCTCACGTCTATTTCAGTAAGTGATGAAGTTGCCTTTTGGCATGAGTTGCAGTATATGTAGAAAAAAATAACAATAAAAACATCTAGGTAGACCCAAGGCAATGTAATTGGACAATAAAAAATTCTGTCTTGACAGCCAAATAATGTTGGGATCTGTTAAGGAGAATGTGGGGTCATAAGAGGCAAAGTGCAGGTGAAAAAAGTCTTTTTTTAACAATGTCTATGTTCTATTATGATGTCGTAGTAAGTTGTAACATTGAAACCTACTCAGACAATACAATGAACCCGGAAGCAACACACTAAATGGAATATAGTTGTTGGAAATGGTATTACTTATCCCGGTGCTGCTCTGAGGAGCTGTCCAGTCTCGTGTGGTGCTGATTACAATTCAGGAAATCATTATCAGCGAACCCTTGAAGACATTCTCTCAGGAAGATTGACATCAGTTCCAGACACTTACTGATTTTTTTTCTCTGTTTTGTCTCTAGTAAACTCATTAACGCAAGCTGGCGTGCATTTTCTGATCAAATATTAGCCAGATTAACTGGGGAAAATAAGTAGGCGTCACTCTGACACCATGTTTGGTTAATGCCACTAAATAGTGCTTATCATCACAGCAGTTGGTAATAATTTGGCTGATAGCATCCCTGCGTTTATCTGGCTTTTTAGTTACTTAACCAGGGCCATGTATCCATGGATAACAAGTGATGTTCTTTTTGTTGTTAGGGCAATGCAACAAGTGCCTTGATGTGAGGCACCATTGTCATAATAGTGAGTATACCGTTTAAAATATCAAGGGTCTCCATAAACTATATAAGAGGGTCTGTTTATTTGAAATATTGAATTTATCAGTGACATTCCTGTCTAACATTTTAACATTTCTTGCCCACAAATGTTCTGAATTGTAGAACAAGACTCTCTTAAGCTAAGTGACCTCAC
Source organism: Zenarchopterus dispar (assembly GCA_028564865.1). NCBI lineage: Eukaryota > Metazoa > Chordata > Actinopteri > Beloniformes > Zenarchopteridae > Zenarchopterus > Zenarchopterus dispar. Next base: position 11,387,733 of record JAOWBL010000002.1, read on the forward strand.
CATGTTAGCCACATTGGTATGAGACATGTACATGAGATGCAACATTCACTTTAACACTGAAGGTGCTGGTGTACGTTGATGAATAGATCGGCTCTGGTGCAGTTACAGGCTTGCTGTGTTTGGTGTCGTGCTGAACAAGAGGGGCTATGTCGTACAAGTGCAATACAACTCTTCCAGAGGCCAGAAATTATGATGTGCTTCAGCATAGGATGGAGCCACCGAACCAGCTAAAGAAACCAGATGTTAAGAGATCAGTCGTGCTTGGTCTCAGTATGGATTGTGACTGCACACTTAGAAACCAGCTGGCTCACTGAGTACATATGATCACGTAGTATGTCACCTTTCATTACCCATCAGTCATGTAGTGTGTACAGCACAAGACTTGTGACTAGAAGGAAGTGAGTTGTGTAGTCTAAACCACACAACAATCTCCCGAGCTTTAAGCGATGTAACCTGAAAGACTGAAGTTAGACACACATAAAACATAGTGGAAAAAAATCCATAAGTTGAACCATTTGTGAAAACAGGACAAATAATCAGAATTTAAATGTGCAAATGTTTTAGAGTAATGACACGTGTTGCCATATGGTAACACAAGACATGGCATCTAAATGTATAAGACCTGGTATACGTGTTAATATGTTTCAGTTCTCTTATTCTGCCTCATGCTGACATGCCATATGTGTCTCTGAAAGTAAGGCTGTTCAGGGGAGACAGAAAGTGTTGACAGTTAATACCAGGATGGATTTACGTCTGATGTGAAGCAGGGGACCTAGCCCTTTCAAGGCCTCGTAGAGTAAAACAATACTGTGTGCCTGTGTACGGCTTTTGAATGCAGATATGATGCTGAAGTGACAACATGATGCGGATCCTCACATCACAGGCCCAGCTGTTTGTGTTGTGTCCTACCACTCAAGCTGCTGTCATCATATGACATGTTTGAATGAAGCTTTATCAATCACAGAGGTTGTGCATGACAGTTTAATCAATACGGTAAGCTTTTCTTGAGATGCACATTATTTTAAAACTGAAGGAGTCGGAATGTGGAAAGAAGGAGAGGGGAGTGGAGAGAGCGTCCTGGCTGCCGAGCTGTAGATAGTCGGAGGGGCTCTGAAGTATCAGCCCTGAGCCAAATGGGAGACAACTGGCTGCAAAGACAGGCTGCTTGGGCATCAGGTTCACTGTGGGTGTTTCAGCTCTCTTATCTGGAGTGTATAAATGTTAAATACAACTATTTGAAAGGAACAGTGAACCACAGCACACACATGCCTGAGTGCAATCATGTCAAATGAAGTAGTCCTTACTAAAATGTCAGGAGCTTTGCACACGAGCTAAGAATCCAGACAATCCAGCAGGACACACAGGGATGCTGTCAGTCATCCTGGACTTCTGATACTCTTCATCGCATGTAGAAACACTGAGAGAAGGTCTTTGATCCGATGCTCACTACTTTGTAGCCAATTATTTGACATGAGAAGGGTTCAGATGTAGAATATGAAAGAGTAGGAGTTACTGGACCATCGTCTGTTCGTTCAGATGGCCCATTTAACAAACGACAGACAATTAAAGGTCACTGAGCAAAGTCAAAACTCAGGAATAAATGGGATGCATTTAATCCATTTTTCAAGGTCTTCCATCAGTTGTTCCAAACTCATGAGTTTAACCTTCATTAATAATGACACACTCACATTAATAACAATTTTTGTCTGGGATAATTTGATTCCAGTCGTCCCTTGAAGCCGCAGCCACAGGATGAGAGGTGGGGATTTGGGGTTTTTAAATTACCTGAGGGCCAGCAGGAAAAATAATAGAAGTCATACGTTCCAGCATTGCACATTGCATACTGGCCCGCCATGTCAGGGTTGTAGTAGCATAGTAACCCACTTATCACTTGTAATGTCAGCATTCTCCTTTGGGGGATTTCATTTAGCTTTTGTTCATCAAAGGGTAATTAGTGATGTGGTGCGGGACGTTCAGTCTCCTCAGCGCTCATCTGATATATATTCTTATCGTGACTGCTGAGTCTTGTTATAGGCATACATCTGCACGTGGAGACCCACGTTAGAGACAACAGGAGGTTCAGCATCACAAGCAGCTACTCAGCCTCTAAGGAGAGCTTAAAATATCAAACCTTTGCACCAAGTGCTACGTATTGTGTACAGAGTGCATATATATGTATATATATAGATATATTTATAACGGCAAATGCTGTATAGGTGAATGAGAAATGCTTTGTGATGTGCTTTGTAGGTCTCAGACAAGGGTAAAAATGCACTAAAAGGCTAAAGAGATATACCTTTTCACAACACAGCTTATAAAAACCAGATCTACACATCCTAAAAATCACCTCCTTTTAATGCGAGTCAGACTGTGTGTATTTAATCTCCTGAGTTTTGGTCTGAATGCACCATAAGCTTGTGTGCTGCACAATCCAGTGAAATGTTGGCAGCGTTAAAAGAGCACTATCTTTTTATATGAAGTCACTTTTACAATCAGCTCCCGAGGAATGACATAAAGGTGGGGTGGGGGGGAGTAATAGGATCAGCAGTGGCACAGACATAGATAATTGTGTTAAAAACTCACAAGAATGCGCTTTGGAAAGAGAAAAACAGCTTAATATGGTAAGTTGTGCAGTGAAGGCCCCTGTCAGTGTGTTTCCAATAAATAGCTACGGTGAACATGTGTGTGCTGTCTGGGGCAATTTGCGTGATGTAATTAGATGTAAAATGCTTTTTTGCTGGCTCGTTAATTGACTTTGAGCTGCAGTGATTTCTGGTGATCAGGTTCTTCCCTGTTGTATCGCTTTGTCTTCCGTCAAGGGCGGTGGATTATTTGCAAACACCTAAATCCAGTGAGTTGATCTGGATTTCCATCAGCTCTCCAACCCTGCCTGGTGTGGAGGTAATTTCTATAACCTCCCAAAAGTACTGCTTTAAATATATATTCCTTCCTTTTGAGCTCAAGATTTCCTCTGGCATACGCTAAGTTAAAATACATCCTGACAGCTATTTAAACAGACCCTGATATAAAACTTCCAGCTGAACACCTTTGCATAAGTTAATCCAGCTGTGTCATTAAATGTTGCTGACTAGCAATCATCTCATATGTATTCCAGGTACCAGCCTGAGCCCGCGCTGTATTTTAATGGCTGACATCTCAGGGCTGCAACTCAAGCGTGATTTATATCTTCTTAAGTCATCATTTACAGTCAGACCCGCGGAGCCGAGGATCTGACTTTATGCCCGTTGGACAGGCACAGCTAAAGGAGAGGAAAAAGAAAAAGAGCTGTGTGACATTCCCAATTCACAGTCAAAATCTGAATCAAAGGTGCAGCGGTAAGGGTGAAGGGGGTCAGGGATGGAGAGCGAGAGAGGGCTGACAGGCTCAGTATTGCTACGCAAGCCCGTGTCTCATCCTTAAACCAATTTCCTTCCTCTGCACTCTGGGGAGTGGTCTGATTTGCACTGTTTCCTTTCTCTGAGTAAGTGTTTATCCTGCTTCTAGAATTAGATCTCGCTCCGAGCTGCGGCATTAATCAAATGGCCAGACATTTTCTCTGCATTTCAAGATTGAAGGAGCTCTTCCTACATGTCTCCCTCCGTGCTAACAGGCTGTGACGCAGCACCGTTATTTCTTCAGTAAGCGTCACACACGCTGTACGCAGATTTGACTGGTCAAAGGGGATTCCAGTCGGCTCTAAGAGGAAGCTGGAGTGGGTTTTATTTGGATTTCTTGTGTGGAGAAACACTATTTGTGTTTTGCTGCATGACAGCACAAACATAAAAATACTGCTTCAATATTGTTCAATAACAGTTTAAAAAGAAGTTTGAGTGATGCCCGATCTTGAAAGTGTAGTGTCCAGTCTTTCAGGCCTTTTCTCTAAAACAGAATATCTTAAAGCAACAGAATGTCTGAAGCAGGATGTGCTTTGACCTATGACCTGAATGTCTCTTACTGAAGAGTTTTATTTCATGTGGAACTGTCTTGGTGTTCAATGGGTAACAGCTGTTTAGTCTCATCCTGCAGAAAAACATTTCTCAGATTTCCTCACATGTATTGGTGTTTCTTCGATTTCTTCCTGACCCCTTCTTGGTCTTTTCTTAAAGAAATCTACATACTTTATAAAGTCTAGTCTCTTCTTAACCTGATGTAAACAGATGTATAGGCTCCAGCCTGACAGGCTATAAAAGCATTGTTCAGTCCTTTGTTCAACAATTTTTTCCCCCCACTATTGGCTCAGAAGAAATCCCAGATTCTGCAGATCTGTTTTGTATCCCTCCTTTCGTTGTAATAAACCTTTTATGCATTCAAAGATTTGCTAAGGAGCAGTCCTTCAATCGTTTTTCATGCACACCATCAACAACAGACAGGAGAGAGAAACCACAACCCCATAAACAAAAAAAGCTATTTTTTTTCTTTTTTTGGACCTCGAAAAGTTTAAAAGATGGCAAAAATGGTTTAATTCAATTTTTTTTTTTTGAAAGCAGGGAGCCTTGTATGACATAACAGAGTAACTCAGGAGAGAAATCGGGGATCTCAGTAGTTTCTATCTCATGAAATGTGTCTGACCTTTCTATTTATAGCCATTTTCACTTGTACCAAGCATACCAAGTCATCTTTGATGGAGTTAGGGAGGGCTTTATGCAATGACTCATACAGGAGCGTTCAAGAGTCAAAACAACCAAGATGGCGACAGATCAACAGGTTTTCACCGTAGCTGACAGAAATCATTCCTTACATGTCATTTCAGAAGTGTTTTGTTCACACTAGTCCTGCTGTTGCTCTGCCTATTTCACATCTTTCTTTGCTCTGATTTGTTGTACGTCTATCCAGCGGTGTCCAGAGACAGTTTCTCCTGTCTGTTGGTACCGTCTCCTGGAAATCAACGTCAAATCCAGAGAAACCAGAGTAATTCTTTGTATCAAAGAGGAAAACAGACAGGATAGCCAGCCAGGCTCGGATCTATTAGGCCATAGTTGCTGTGTGTCTGTATGTGTGTCTGTATGTGTGTGTGTGTGTGTATGTTTGTCTCTCTTCATGGCACAACATCAATAGAAAAACACTACAATCACTTAATGTACCCTACATATGCGCTTGAAATCCTTCAATCAAATACCTGCTCATTTTCATCAATGTTCTTTATAGGTAAAATAAGTGATGATCTTTGAATGCCTGCAGTAAATTTGCAGCTCATTTGGTCAAGATTTAGTTGAACCACAAACTTGTGTTTGCTCGAAGGCAATGAGTTACCTGATGGTGAAACAAAGGGCCTCACAGCGGGGCTCCCCCCTCTGTCTGTCTTTGACTTCAACTTTCAGGCGGTCTGATGCAGAACATCATGCGGATGAAAAGACCAGCATGCCGCGTAGTTATTACTATACCACAGGGGATAGCAGCATTGTGATCTCCCTTTGAAAGAGATGATTTACCAGTCGAACAGTCGCCTTTGTCGCCATGGTTACCTGCGAAAGTTGGGACGTTCAGCCGGGAATATGCATGACGTCCAATTTATTAGAGGTTGTTTTAATGGAGTAAGAATTAGGAGTGACGGGCTCGGATATCAAGATATAAATGACTAACCAGTCTGTTGCCGTGTATCGCTGCTGTTGCATGTTAAGCATCATAAGTGAAACCTGCTGAAACAACTACGATTCAGCAATAAAGCATGCAGCTCATTTTTCACTTATTAATACCAACAGTTCTCAGTTGTTTCTGCAGTAAAAATGGTCTCCTTGTCACCAGGGATTTTTTTTTTAAAATTAGCTGTGCTGGAGTGAATTATCTGCATACAAATGTAAAGAGCTAAAGAAGCCCTCAGGTGGGGACCTAAAAAATGAAATTTCATTGTACTACTTCATGAAAAAAAAATCCTAATCCCAAAAGACGTGGAGACTTGAATGAATTGAGCAGAAAATCTGTCACATGTGGACAGGAATTAGGTGAAGGTAAGTACTCCAAGTTTGATTGTGACAATCTCAGAGGAGTAATTTCTGCCTCGGTGTCAAGTGGAGGTGTGAGTTGGTGGTGATGAATTGGCAACCAGAACAACTGTCTTTGATCAAAGGATGAAAAATTCTGTTTCAAACATTTTATCAAAGTAGAAGTTCAGAGATCTTCTGAGCTGTTTTTAACTCTGTGATTAAAAATGCCAAGATGAAAACGTGTGCTGACCTGTCCCTTAAGCATTTCCAGATTTCATTATAGTTATCTTTTTTAAAAAGTCACAAATTCAGCTAATTTAAGAAAAAAAACCAATTGCTCAGAGTGCTCAATGCATGCTTAAGGATGTGGTTTCATTTGTGATAGCAGCAGTCTGGGGCGTCAAAGAGATCTCTGGCATACAGTGAACTTGACCTATGAGTGGTGAATAAAGACATAACTGAGCATAATCATTTAGTTTTTTTTTTAATGCCTTGTTGCTCCATCATTTTTTACTAAAACTCAACTTCCACAGGGCGCAGAAATGCTGTGACAGTCATCTCACAGTCATCTTTTGAGGTGTTGTAGAAGCAATCGTTCCCTCTGCTCCTCTAGAAATGTGTTGTGTCCATTTTGATGTGGGACCACAACAGTTCACACAGACTGAGCTGGCTGGGAGTCAGACACAAGGGTGGTCGAGAGAATCCAGTGAATTTTCAAAATAAAACTCATGCACTGACATTACATTAACCTGTGGGGGCTACGGGTAAATAATTCAGAGGGTTTTAGAAGAGATTTGAACTGCATATGAGGAGAGATTGAACTTAGAAAATGACAAGCTTATTTTATTTGACACCACTTTATCACATTTTATTATTCTAGAAAGAAGAAAAGATGGTGAGGAATACATCTAAAACAAGAGAAAGATTTATGTGTGTGTGTATATATATATATATATATATATATATTTTTTTTTTAGAAGATGTGATTATCAAGACACAGATATTGGACAGCCGCCACTTATATACTCCAACAAAATGTGCTTAAAAGCCATAGGATCTTCCTACATATATATATGCAAAACTTATATCACCACAGTGTATTTTCATAATATATGTCATGATATATTATAAAAATACACTGGTGATACAAGTTTTGCAACATTTTGTGAGCTAGGCTTGTACTTTGAAATTCAAACCATAGACTTTTCCTGTCTATGTGAAAACAGGAGGGCAGCAGAAAAAAAGTAGAATCCATTTGCTGAGGAATATGTATATGAATGTCTGATGTAAAACGTGTAAACATTGCAACGATACAGGGTCACATTGTGAATCATTTAATGGACTTTACTGTGTAACATGTAACTAAGAATGAAAACACTTTAACTAGGACATTAGCTTCTTTACAGTGAGGTCAATAGTAGGAATATTGCTGTACATGATAATGTAGCCAATAAGGCATTTGGCACACTTTCCCTTCATGTCAGAAATGATCATCTGTGTCAATGGGACATTTGGCAACCCGACCACCTATTCAAATGTATGCCAAATGTCTCATTCACCATTCAGCTGAAGTGAAAGTCAAGTTTAATAAGTCTTGGAAAGGTTAAAGCAAAGCAATAAATCAGCTCAGGGGAATCCTAAAATGATCACGGTAAAAGCTCGGGTATACACAACCATTGGGATGTAAACATATGCGATTCTTACATTGCAGTGCAACACTTTGTTTAGTTAAACTGCATTTCTAGTCCTTGCATGCTGGGAAAAGTTTCTCACTTGTGCACTGGATATGCATCATGCTTATTCAACAACATCTCAGAGGATCCTACAGGTGCATTAAGAATGAATTAATTCCAGGAAGGACAGGTTTAACCTTCACAATAAAAGCTATGCATGCACGAGATGCCTGCGCTACCCTCACTTAAGAATTGTTTAGAGGTCATTTAGACTAATGTACTGCGAGGACCAGAGCTATTCTTATTCTGCTGTCAGATCCCATATTACCACTGTCATGTATGTTGTAATGTTTGTAAGCCTGCAGTGACACCACTGAGTGTGTAGGGTGAGCTGGTGCGGAGACAGGCGCTTAATCGCCACTGAACTGAACTGAGCTCAAAATGCATCGAGCGAGTCAGCCCTCCATTGTAATGAGCCGCTCTGTGGGCTGACTTAATTAAAAGTGATGTTAAATAATTTCTCCGTGGTTGCGGTGCCATGAACTAAGCTCAGCCTTACACAGCGACCTGGTACTCCTCGCCACGCCTGATTTCAGCCATCATGCACACTTGAGGAGTTATAGTTATTAGAAAGAGATGTTTCGAGAGAAAACAAGCCATAATAATAAATTTAGATTTTTTTTTTTTTTTTTTACCCAGTTCAGTAGTAATCGAGTGCAGGATGAGTGATTGTATGTCTGTTTGGTAATGCGATGCACAAAGCCACTAAAACTGAGGCTCTGCATCAGAATGACGCTTTAGGAGTGTCTGCTTTGTTGCATTGATTGTTTCATGTTTCTGGAGCCTCTATCATGTAGGTGGAAGTTTTATATTAAAAATACAAGGAATGAGTATCATTAAATTTCTCCAAGGTTGAGTGAACTTATCATGCAGACACAGACGCACAGTCTTGTCCTGTTTTTCCTTGACAGTGACTCTGAAACACGATAAAGATGATGTCATAAATTACAACATGATTCAGCCTCTGTAGAGCATCTATGCTCTTGTTGATGGATGATGCTGCAGGCATATCTGGACTTTAAAGGCAACCAATAGGATTTTTAAGCATAACATGATGCATATGATGATATTAAGCCTGTCTATCATAAAAAAATTTTTTAATAAATTAATTCAGGTCCTCCCTTGTAGCAACTCAGTGAATTATATTTCAATTTGAACAGGAAAAAAATGGCTAAGAAACATTTGATATTAAGAGATGTTGCAATTACCGTGTAAAATAAAAGAAGTTGTCGCTTGAGAATTGGTAAAAAATTAACAAATATCACTTAATATGCTGCTTAGTTCAAAATGTAATTATTGTTGGGAGTGTGTAATTCAATATTCTTTATCTTGTCATATTCCCAGTCAGCCAGCTCTCAATCAGCCCCCACGCCCCCCAGCAGCCAGCAGAACAGCAGATTGCTGACAATGCAGCCACAGTCACACTGCTTTTATAATAGCATACATCATGCCTTAAATGCTTTGGGGAGACACTCAAACATCTGCGTGTGGGTAATTTCTGTTGCCCTATAGATTCTGCTCAGACAGAGTGCAAAGTAATAGGTGTGAAGAAAAATCAAGAGCATGCACTGTTTGTAAAGGCAGCAGTGGCTTTCTGTGAGTGTGTGGCATCTGCAGAGGACTCCTGCCTCTGCTCTTGCCCCAGGCTGTGCAACTAACTTGAAGGGCTCCAGTAAGGAGCACGCTTCACAAAGTGCCTTTATGTAAATACTTAAAAGCATCCTCAGTGGCCCCATGAACATATGATAAAGGCACAGACACAAATCTGCCTTAAACGTTTCAAAAACCAACTGCTTGCCATAAGTATAAGGCAGATTTTAGGAACAGGGGGCACACCCATGTGACAGTATTGAAACAAATGGTTGAGTTCCCCTTTGAACACATTTACTTTTAAGCCATCTGGTTTCATCTGTTTTAAATGATCTTTTATGGAGGTGTGAGAGGGCTTTTGGAAAACATTGTTTAGTGGCAGTTGGCCGTGGCCAGCCGGTGGCCACCTGAACCGCACTGGTGCTCAGTGTGACAGCTGCACTGGCAGCCGTCATTGCACATCATATCTGATGTTGTGCAGAACTCACTGGTTAATTGACCTGCAATAACTCCGGCCAGCAGCTCATCTTTGATTCTGTGTACGGTCGAACAAGTCAAACGCTGAAAAGCTGGCTTTGTTTCTATTTATAAATGAAGCTGCATTCTTTTTTCCTGATATTTTTCCATTTATCACACATGTTCTGTTTTGCGGAAAATAAAACCCCAGAGTGTAATTGTAATATAATGTATCCCCCAAAAGCTTATTATAGAGAAAAACCAAATGAATAAGTCCCTTTGACTTCTAATGGTTGGCATGACAACCCTGATACAAGAATTAACCAGCATCTCACTCGATAATAAGACCATAGTAAAAAATGTCTCACTGTACTGAGAATTGGTGGTCCCAACACTGTATCGCTGCTTTATGAAGAACTGGCTAATTCCGATTTTTCCCTCCAGACTTCATGCTTACAGTTTAGCCTGTGCTCGCACGTATCTGGTTACATGCACCGGCCGCAGACTTGAAGCATTAAGTCCCAGTCCTGCGGAAACACACTGTGCATTTTCATATCCTGCACTATAGAAACTAGGTCTACTGCGAATAAGCGCATCATTTAAATGAACAATATCATTTTTGTTACTACCCTCTGCAGAGGATGAATTCAAGCAAGTGGAAGTTAATAAAGGAGTTAAATCACTAGCAGACTAAACTTAAAAACACACCTCTGGCCAATTTGCCTCCCCACCAGGGTGTTATCTGAGGCTTCGCAGCACAATGCCTCTGGCAGTTTTCTCTTGTACTGCTCAGAGAGTTTTGAAGTCTGCACGCCACCCCATGTGACCTGGAAGTGGTGGATCTTACTCTTTTTTAGCCTTCCAGTAGCAAACTGACATTGACACATTAGTAGCTGCTGGCAGAATTAGATAGATAAATACAAAGAACACTCCAACCTAGAGTCTGTGTCTAACGTATCGATTGGGTCACGCACCAGTGGATCTCCATTTGCCTCTACACAAGTACACAGTGCTTTTCTTGAGGATGACCCTGAGGCCTGAAAGATACAGACAAAACTACCTCAGATATCATAGCTCATGTCGCTTAGTCGTCAGGAGTAAAAATGCACTGAAATATCTGCAAATGCTTAATGAGATTTAGTCCTCTTCTGCTGAGCTTACACAGAGGGAGTTTTGTTGACTGGTAATCACGTGACAGGGCACAATTTCAAGTTGCTTTTTTGCTGCAGCTTTGCTGCCAAAGCCCAGTAGTGTTTAAACTGGATCATAGCAGAGCTGGGAATGATGGATGTTTGGAGCTGCAGTTTCACTGTGTGGTTATTATGTAGCTCGGGCTTGAAAAGTCCTGAGGGGTATCAGTTCTCACATACCACTAAGTGAAATGTAATGTTATAGAGTATATTCCTCCGAAAATGAAAAGCATGTGTTAAGGAGGATGTAACCTAAGAAATGACAATCTGTCTTCATATAAATGACGTGTCTCAAGGCTGTCACATTCGTGACAAAGTGTCGGGCAGAGAAGCGGAGAGCTTTGAGGGAGTCTTGCCAAATCAGTGCTGAATGACTCATCTTTAAATTTACCTGCCACAGTGTGCAGAATAGACACGTCCTCTTTTCAGAGAATTGAACTCAGAGTCTTTACAACATCACAAAACAGAAAGTGCATCTTTCAACCATTTGTGATACTGTTGCATCACATCATTTTTTTTAAACATCTCTGCTAAATATACCATCTCTGTGAAGAGAGCACTGTTCTTGCAACTCAAAGCACAAACCCCTGCATCTTATCCGGCAGAAAAACTCACTTTTTTTCTCCACACATTTAAAGCCTCTGGACCCCTCATCTGCATTTATATAAGCAGCCATGAAGCTGGTTTCTGGTCTTTTTTGCTTCCTTCTTCCTTGGACAGTCTTGAAGAACAGGAATAGAATTGAGATGCTGGCAAAGGCCACTTACTCAACGGCGGCAGCAGCTGCATAAACAATGCTTTATTTCACATCCTCTTAATGTTTATTCACTGGCTCCCAATCTTACACTGATAGTGCTGAGTCACACCCTTATGCACACACTAATTATTCTGTACCATAGCAACTGTAACTTAGCAATTGCAAAACCTCTTCTGTTTGAGATATGTTGCAAAAAATAAAAATCTCATTATTTTTCTCTTTACCCTTTTAAAGTCCGTTAAGGTTGAAGTAAAACAAACAGCTGTGATCTCATGATGAATTTCTATGCTGCCATCCTTTCCTTGAACTCTCAAAATCCCCTTTGTGATATGCTGATTTAAGGTTGTCAAAGAAGTGAAGTCATTAAAATTGACTTGAACGAGTTGTAACTTCATGCAATATACAGAGACTACATTGCTTCATTAAGGTGTAGGCTATTAAACTTTAATAAGTGACATCCAGATTTTCTGCTGTCCTTTCTCTACAACCACGCAGCAACGTCAGGAGCAAAGCCCCTATGAATTCTGGGAATTCTGACAACTAGTGACATCCCTTCTCTTTCTGCGGATCATTTTATGACACCTTGACACACAAAACTGGGATTAGACAGCATATGACACACACATCTAACGTGGCAATTTATTCCTGAGTCATGATAGGCGAGTGCCAATTCCTTCCTATCAATTCAAGATCGCTCTCTGCCAATATTTATGTGTCAGTGCCAGTACCAGAACACCGTACTGACAAAAAAATAAAGTGGAATTTGCAGTCATAGTTTGTGAATAATTTAGACAATCTGATGTATTTTAGTACACTTCAGGACACAAACCACTTTCAACACTTTTGTGCATCATTATACTCTATGTGCTAGTCAGTTTGAAGTTTATTATACTGTTACACATTATTCAAAATAGACAGAACTCATTCCAGGTACCTACAGCAATATTTACAGCACCACTGCATATTAACATTTTCTGGTTACAATATTCTGTATACTTACAGTCCTTGTGCTTAGATCTGACCGAGACCTCATAATCTGGACTGCAGAGCTTTGGTAGAAGATTCAAATGATGACTATGAGTCAGTGGACCCAGACAACCCACATAAGGCCCCAGGGTGCTACCCTCCAAGGAGAAAAACAAATCCACCCATTTTAGTGGTTGGTGCCCAACCACCACCGGCTCAAGACTGAGGTTGGATATGGAGGCTGATAGTGATGATGTGATTGATTTGGTTTTGGAGCCAGCCCCTAGTGGTCAGTTGAGGAACTGCAATTTTCTTTACTTTCACTCTGAGAGCATTGCCCCTTGGTCAAAGCTGATGCATAACTGGTAATCAGACCAAGGGACTGTCTCGCAAAGACAACTGCCTCCAATGGATGTTAAGCGAGCGGCCCACAAAGCTGTAGGCAATACCTGTGTTACTTGGAGTCACTTGGAGGATGGGGTGAAAACTACTTTGGCTTCATTATGAGAATTTTTTTTCTCATTTAGACTTAGTTAAAACTATTTCAAGTGTATACCATGTACAATCTTTCCCACCTTTTAATGCAAATAAAAAACAACTTTATTTTGTCAACTGCAGTGACATTGGCTAAATTTGCTTGCTCGTTCATACCATCACAGATAAATACAGTCAGCTACTGGTGCCACCATTGTTGGCTAGATTACAACTGCATTGGCAGACTGCCTTTGTCTTGTCATCGCTTAGTTTAATGTGCTGCCACACAGCTGAGGTCTTTGGCATGTTGTCTTGCTTTAAGCAGCCAACGTGAACTGAAGCTTCACTGCAGATGACCTTCATGGCAGCGAGTGAGCAAGAGCACTGCTACCTATAAATGTATTTTCTTTTATGGTTGCTAAAAGTGCTATTTTGGTGTAAAAACATTTTTATCATTAGACTTTACTCGTATGATCAGATAAAGTATTAGAAATCTGTACAACATGGTTATAATTGTATTTAGTAGGAGGGAAACAATGACAATCTTGAACTTCTTCTCGTCACCAGTGATATAGTCCCCATTGCTTCCACCCACAGCATGAATAACCAACAACGCAAGATATGAAAAAGTTGACTAGTGGATACAAGACGAAAACACGGAGAACACACCTCTGCCAGTTGTAATAAGCTCATGTAGGACAGCATGCAAGAGTGCATAAGCTTTGTAGATGCATTTCTCACTTGTTCAGTACACAGTTTAACGGTCCTTCTTTGGGGAGTAGAACTTGTATCTTCTCTTCCTGCCATGAGCTGGGCGGCAGCAGCCTCAGTTGAACCAGGACACAAGGACATAATTCACCCTTCCTCAAAAGAGCTTTCTGAAGAGCTGCAGAAGCTGCTGTGGATCTATAACGCATACTCACGCATAAGCAAACAGGCACAGACACTGTCCCACAGTCTAGATT
>JAOWBL010000002.1:11407827-11449025 GCA_028564865.1 Zenarchopterus dispar
TATATATATATATATATATATATATATATATATATACACACATACATATATATATACATACATATATATGTATGTATGTGAATAAAGATAGCACAAAAAGTAAGGAAATATGTGTTTGGTAGATTATGTTTTTGTTGTAGCAATGCTTATTATTATTTATTTTATTTTTTATTTCACAGCCACAGTTTCCTGTCCTACAAAGGAAAAGTGCAGTAACTCCATATCCAGTTTAGACTGAGTTGAGACACAGAATGGGCTTCACAGAAAAAGTCTGCAGGTTCACTTCTGGACGATTTCAAGAGTGTCAAAATTGTAGTAACTACAAAATTCAAGCTCCTACCAAGACACAGACACAACACATCAACCAGTTGCACACGATGGAACTATCTTGTGGGAAAATTATGGTTAAATTAACATTAAAATACAAATATCCAGAGAAGGGTAAGGAAGACAGCAAAATATAAACCTAGCATGGTAAACTTGATCTTTTTACTCAGCTTTTATTAAATTTATCCCTTGGCAGCTACTTGCAAATTAGACCCAATCATCATCATTTCAACAGCCGGGTTAAAGCTGACCATCTTGTAAAAGAAGTTACAGTTCATTGACCAATCACTGCAGCTGACAGCTTAAAACACCAACTTTGTTGGATAATGTGAAAAGAGCTGAGATTATTCATATTTCTATATACAGTTTCTAGTCACAAAAATGGATGTATTTTATTTTTGCAGCTGAGGAAGAGCACTGAAATAAATCGATGTTAAGCCCTTCGTGCTGATGTTAAAGATTAGGAGGGGCTGCGTAAAAACCAGAGGGGATCTGTAAATATGAACTTTCAAAGGCCAGTGCTGTTTGACCATTGCAGGAAACGTCACCAAAAGCCCACAAGTTCCTTCTGTGGTCCGGCTCGACTGTAAACAGAGTTCAGTAAAATGTGGTCAGGGCTGTGTTTTCAGCAGTATTATAGATGAACAAGGAAAACAAATAAACAAACAAACAAACAGCACTGACAGAAGTATCTCTGGCTTGGATGTGGCCTTGATGGAGGAATTGCAGAAGAATGTAGCTTTGCTCTGATATAAGAAGATCCTCTCTGCCTAAATTATTGAAGTATAGGAATTTTGCTAACACACACACACACACACAAAATCAAAGCGAGACAAGAAAGAGAATGAGGAGGAGGTTGTAACTGCTGGATAAATTGTGTTTAACAGCATAAAAGCTTCTAAAACTAATGGAGCATTTCAAATTCTGGCTTTATTCGTTGTCTTTATTGCAGATGATGTGGACACCACATTCACCATATTTTTATTTATTTTTTAAATTTTTTTATTAGGACTCGTGGTATTAAAGTCACATAATACACCCACTCTGGTATTTGATTTTTCAGACGTAGTTGTGGTAGAATATAAATTGCCCGCTCCTGTATCTTAGTGTGATCAAACATAAGTAATAAGACAGCAATCAACAGCTATTAACTAGATATGGATTTGCATAAAGAATAGATCATTTAAATGATCACACGATGTCAAAATTCATAAGTTAAGACAGGAGGTTCGTGGCTCATTACATGTTTCAGAAATGCAAAAACATGCACAGATAGACCCTTTTAAGTGGCAGTGCAGCATCTAGTTAAAGAGTAATTGCCAAAGCACAAAGAGATGAGAAAACAACTTCAAGGTCAGGTTTCAGGAGCAGCTTGATGTAATGTTTTCACAGATATTTCATCTTGTTTAACTGGACGGTAGGTGCTGTGTCTGTGTGGTCTGAGCTTGTTAAGTGACCGTGTAATCGTCAGGGGCTTCGTGCTCCAGGAGCCTCTCTGTAATCGATACTTCATTGTTGCACCCCGAGAAATTAGTGACTGCAGGGAGCTTCAGGAGAATTGATAAATTTTAGTTTTGCTTAAAGGATTGTCTGTCTCATTCATTCAAAAAGCTGTGTCCCGGGAGCCAAAGCTCTGAGAAATAAAGGAGCAATGAAGCCCTGCAAAGCCAGTGGGTTTTTATTGGCTATTCCCTGAAAGAAATATTATTCTATTGTAATGAATGCATGCACAACTGTGAGCTGGCATACTACATGACCATCTTACAGATTATGCACCCATCTGATGCCTGGGACAAACATTTCAATCTCTCTAAAAATGACTTTGCTCATTGCTGTCAGTGTGGCTCTCTGTCATCACCTCGCGGTATAGGAGGACAAAAAAAAAAAAAGATAAATGCTGCACCTGAGAGCCAGAAATTGCCTGAACAGAAACTGATAGAAACATCAACTCTGATGACACGCGTTGCACTCACAGTCATAAAGACGATGTGTGTTTGTCAAAGGCAAGAGAGAGATTGCAGCGCTGCGCAGTGACTATGACCACATCAAACCTACATGTTCTGTCCTCAGAAGCTTCATGGTTCATCCTCTTCCATCTTATCTCAACGAGTGGGTTACATAGATCCAGTATAAGATCAATCATATCGCTTTAAGCTGAGCAATAATCTTATTTTTGAAGTGCTGAGGGACAAGAGAGGAGGGGGTAACATGGATCCTACAAAATGCAATTTTATGATTCCTCTTGTCACATCTAGTTGTTTTGTCAATTTGGTGCTAACACTACTGCCTTGGGGCCTCAGCACGGAGACGTGTCAGGCGTAGTGTCATGGTTGTGTAGTGCACCAGCCCCAGTTGCCTTGACCACTGGAGCATGTAAGAGTCACATCTCTTTTTGCAATGTGATGTCCAAAAGGTCAAGGATGCATAAAAAAACAGTTCAAACAATTGAATAAGCTTGTCATAAACACATGACTGCCTCATAAAATACTAGAGTAAGGTCTAATCAAAACTTCCAGAATCAGGGAAATTCTGTTTAATTTTGCCGTAGCTCTGCAATTTCCAATTGTGAAGTCTTACTTGGAAACATGTGCGAGGCTGACAGAGTGAAAAAGCGAAAAGTACTGTGTTTGCATTTTGTTGAACAGTTGTGTTACTTGATCGCGTGGGGCTTTATGACATGTACACATAAAATCCAACCTATTGTAGCAAGCTGTACTGTACACCATGATGATCCGTAAGCTGAAATAGAGAATAGGGTTTTCTACTAAAGTGGAAAAAAATTCACAACACATCAGAAGTGTGGGTAAAGTGATGGACACTTCAGCTCATGCACCTTCATTAGTCTAATGTATTTGTCAGGATTTATTTAACCGTTGAACAAATATAATATTACAGTCGGTCCAAAGGGGTTATTGAACTTCTGAATGTTTAACAAAGAAAGACAGTCACCCGCAGAAATCCAATATAATATCCCTAACCACCCTTTCATTGCCCTACAATAGGTTTAAATAAGAAGGGTCAGTTTTTTCATAGCGTTATTGCACTTTGGCATTCTGGGAGATGTTGCAGAGCCATGAAACTAGAAACTAGATCTCCTCCTCACACCAAACGTGGTGACCACACAGGTACACTCTCAAAACCACCCATTTCAGTTGCTTGCATGTATATATTTCATCAGTCACACTTTACTAACTTTACATTTATTTTTACTGTGCATGCACAAAATGCTTTCAAATGCACGGCATGTGAGCAGCTCCTGAGAGCGAAATGCAAACATGCATGCTTAAACACAAGCACAATTAACTACTAGATAGCAGCTGCTTGTAGAAGTGGTTTAATGTTCTTTCACACATTAACGACAACCATCATGGGGATTTGTGACTTACCAACAAACACCACAACACCCTGACTGCCATTAAACGATTTTCCTTGTAACATTAGTCGAATATAGGCCTCCCCAGACCTCTTTCAGCTGCAGTATCATGCACGGACGTTCCCATTTGGTGCATGCATGCCTGTATGGACATGCTCTCTCATTCAACCGTAATCTGACAGTCGCTTTTGGACAGGACCACCCATAAATTTACTGAACTTTAACCGCAGCACACTATGACAAATAGTCACGTGGTCAGCAGATGCGGTGCATTCATCCAGGCATGAAATGCATGATGCAGGAAAAGCTGATATTCTGTGTGTGACGCAAGTTTGTGGTGACACCTCCTGTCCCCACACGATGACTACCTGATTGCAGCACGCGTCTGCTGTGCATCACAATGCAGATTGACACATTCAGGGCACTCTTCTTCTCCTCGCTGTCAGAACAAGTGCCGGTGCTTGTTTTGGTTTGCATGGGACAGACGCGTGTTATTTGCTGGTAACATAAATACTACATACAAGCCAGGAGCTTCCCGTATGCCAACGACAAAATGACAAATTTGAAGTTTTCAAAACTGCCTATTTTGCTCCTTACACTGCAAGAATAGGCTAGAGTGCAGCACGTGTGATGTGAAAGTGCAATACTCAGTCTAGTACTGGGCTTTTTTTCTCATTCAGGCCTAGAAGGACAGCTATTTGAACAGTGTCTTTCTGTGTGGCGTTTCAATGATCTCATTGCATTTGTGCAGCATTTCTCTCACAGCCCACAAACATGCTTTAATTGGCGAGTCCACTATAAATTGTTCAGAATGGAGCAGTTAATAGAAAATAGATGGATGGTTTTAAAAATGCAATTATAGTCCAAAATAAAAATAATAAAATGCTGCTCTACTTTGTATTGTTCTCTAAGATTCACTGCATTTGCTTTACTTGCGTTTTTAACGTAGACCCTCTATTTTCCTATCTGGGGTTGTGAATGCTGCAAAGCTATTCTTATACACCCATATGTAAAAAGTATTTGGCTTGTTTGGGAGTTTTCTGCCTTCAAATGACACCTTTATTTTTCCCATGGCAATCTAGTATCGATCAGTCTGGCCTATCAAGACTTGCTCTCATTTCATCTGACCATAAAACCTCTGAAAACATGTCTTCAGCTATTTTTTGCTTGACAGTCCAACTGGTGAAACCTCTTCAGCAGTGGTGATTCATTATTCCTTGCTGTGATAGTGAGTCAGTGCTACAAGTTTTCCAACTACTTCCGGACACTTTGGGTAGGTTGTGGGCTCAGAAATGTAGTGGAACCACAGACTTCCTTTTCCATTCAATAATTGCCTGAAGTCTGAAGCCCATGAACATCATTAAATCCTGAGTTTCCTCTGTGGAGATACGTTGCCAGTCCTTCACTGCAGCCACCTTGGGTTGTTGCGTGTTTCTGCCTTCAGTTTTGTCCTCAGTCTTGCTGGTTTGAGAACAGGGAACTTACTTGGCCATTGAAGAATATTCAGTTTCAACCATACACATTCATACCATCACACTGCCTCCGCCATGTTTGACACATGATGTGGTTTCCTTTGGATTATGACCTGCTCCTTTCCTTCTCTATATGTTTCTCTTTCCATTATTTTGATACAAGTTTATCTTGGTTTCATCTGTCCAAGCACTCTGATTGAGAGACTTTATAGATGTTTAATCTGGTTTTCCTGTCGTTGAATGTTACCAGCAGTTTTCAACTTCTTGTAACCCATTTGTATTCACCTGAACCAAGGTGACTCTTGATTATAGATTTTTACAACGATAGACCTACCTTCCTCAGAATATTCTCGACTTCTTTTCAAGCCTTTGGGAGTTATTCATAACCTGGATGACTGAAAGTCTACACCAGCATTTTCTATTCTAGAATATACAAAATCAGTGATTTGGCCACATCTAAGGTTTCTGCTTTAGAGCCATGTTGTTGGGGGTTTTTCTGCCCAGTGATGGCCTCCTTCACTTGCATTGACTTCTCCCTGATAGCTCAAGTTAAGCAGCTGCCAAATGCTAATTCAATAGCTAATATCAGCTTCAGACCTTTCATCTGCTCCACTTGACTTGAGAGGAAATGAACCGCACCTGACCAGATGATTTTCAGTCAATTGTCCGAATACTTTTGAGATTCTGAAAATGGAGGCTCTTTGCTTCTAATGTCTGTAATTCCTCAATGAAATATGTCACACTTGTGTGAAACATCTCAAACTAAAGCTGAAAGCCTACACTTTGATCACATCTTGACTGTTTTATTTCAAATCCACTGTGGCGGTGTAAAAAGGCAAACCATAAAAGCTCCCTGCTCAAATACTTCTGGAGCTGACTGTAGCTGCAAGGCAACAGTGTTAACCATCACACCACCTTGCTGCCCCTTTCAGAGACTATTCAACCCAATTCAATAATACTTTACTAACCCCTGAAGGGAAATTATATAGTTGCTCTAAAAACTCTGTGAGTCAGTCAGTGTTACAAAGTCTTTGCAGAAGGTGATAGCTGTGGGCAGGAATGATCTCCTGCAGCAGTCTGTATTGTACAGAACTGGAAGATGCGTCTGACTAAAAACACTCCATTTAATATATAATAAACTGCAAACAAAATCTTTTTTTCTTCTCAAGTTCTGATGACCATTTATCGTTCATCAGTAACAACTAATGTCTGTCAATTATGTCTAAGAACACGCAGTCTACACAGCTTTTAGTGTTTTTTATTAATTTATATTCACAAAGTTAATCACATGCATTTTGAATACGATTAATGGTAATAAAGATGCAGTCAGGAGCTGTAAAAGAAAAAATGAAGGTTGTTTGAGGATAACTGCTGAACACGTGAAACCATCAAATGTTTCCTAAGAGGACAAATGAGCACATAAGTGTCTGGTCAAGGTACATAAAGTGACAATAATGAGTCTGATAATTCCTGTGGGATGTCATTTTGTCAGCTTGTTGCCATGTGAAGTGTTACTAGTCACAGAATCTCTCCTCCTAATATCTTTTCAAGAGGAAAAATTAAACTGAAAATTTGAAAAGGACATAAACCACTATCTTGTGCAATCATATAAACCTTTCATCTAATGCTTTTGCAGCCTTTGGGCAACAGACAACCCCAATAACCTGCTGCGAATGATGACAACACTCACGAGGAATCTGACGGTTAAGAGTACAAATCCCACTTTACAATATACATATGAAAATACATTATTACAGTTTAACAGAAAATACAAGGTCCATTATATATTCAGTAGCATTTATATTTTAAATTCAATGGATTGGCACATTAATAAATCTATTCTATTTGAAGCCAGCTTTACCAGACAAAGCAAGTGTCCCAGTCAATTTTATTTATAAATTTCACATATAGAGCCAATATGCAGTGTTGAAACTTTTATATATCATTAGTAGTTACTATAAATAAGACATAAAGTAATTTAAACAGTAGCTCAGCAGCTCAGGAAAGTTTAGAGGCCTTCATGCTGATGTGTACTAAGAAGAAAAGCCTCACATCTATTGATAATGAGACAGTAATAAACAAAGATATGGAAACCAGCACACTGTTTAGGCTGCAGTAAAACACTGGGGTCTCATTTAACTTAAATTAGCTCTGCTAATAAAAGAACAAAATTAAAGGCTGGCAATAACTGACTTGCTGTTTAATTCATCAAATTTTCTCCACAATGAAAATAAATGGGATGATTGTGCCTGAGCTGAAACCTGGTCCTACTGCAGCCTGGGGTGCAACCAGAAGATAGTGGGAAACTGGTCTATTGCCATGAAATCGTATCTGTTCTTTTTTTTTCTGTGTGTGTGATGTGCGATGCAATTGCATCTAATTGCTACAAGAATGTATTTCAAAGATATCTCACTGATTTTTTTCTTTTCTTTTTGGCTTATTTTACCATCAATAGGACCATTACTGTGCTGGGAGAATGTAATGACCATCTCTGCATGTCCTATCTTACCTCTTCCTTAATATGTAAAGGAAATGTGGCCACAGCCAATCAACGTGATAAAGGAGGTTAATGCACCAGACTGAACCTGCAGCGCTGTGATGTCCAGGTTCCAGGTCTAATGTCACAAAGTGGATTCAGCAGCAGTCACAGAACAGGTTTCCATTTTACGCCAACCGTGACATTTTAACCTTATTTCAAATTTTCCCAGATTAACATTACTTTTTATCTCCATATTGGCGGCGACTGAACAAACATGCAGGAGGAGTTCAATACAGGAGGAGAAATAATCTTCTTAGAAGTGGCGGGAGAGAAGCGTCAGCCTTCATCCTCTCTTTGCTCTGTGGAGGTGTCTGTGGCCTTGACAACAGCATTACATGCTCACCAGGCAGGCCGTATGACACCCTACTCCTCCGCCTCCCCCGAACACAAACACACACTACCACACAGCGCATATCCCACAGGGCTTATCGTCAGAGCTGCTATCGTTCCTGAAGCCCTTAGAGAATCTAATCATGGTATTGTGTGGAAACGTGGCACAGTTTGCTGAGCTGTGCTGTTTGATGGCACTCTTGTCTGCACAAGGCTGCATGTCACATGCCAACATATCAATTCAAACTGAATCAAGTCAAATGGGGAACCCATCGTTCTGCTGCTTTTTTAAAAAAATAGAATCATTACTTGTGAGGCTCTGACTGTAAATGGGCCGCCGGATGATTGCTGTCTCACAGAGCAGACGTCCTCCGGTGCATGAGTATTTGTACAACAGCAGGAGGGGTCTCGCATCCCCAGAGGGGAGGGAAAGCTTAACTATGCCTACAGACTGCAACCCTCTGGGAGGCAGACAGGCTGGGGATCCTCACAGGGGAAGCGGTGTTCAGGGGGTCACATCCCCTGCAGACATGGTTTTGTTCCACGACTGTTTCTATGAGGATGATACTTTCATATCTGCACCATCTCTCACTAACACTGTCCCAAGCACACTCTGTGCACACTAAAAGTCTTTGGTCCTCGGTGATAGTGACATTTCAGGGGCTAATTATCATGTTCTCTCATGCATTCTTCCTCCCCTGGTACGAAATCTATCCTTTGAACAGCTCAAGTTCAAGAGTGAGCCTTTTTTTTTAACAGTCAGAAGTAAATGAGACTCCATTGTGACTCAACATTAGGTTGAACAAACTGTGAACATGTTATTAACTGTCTATTGTATCTGCAGACCTGTAATGTGGAAACCTGGATGTTTAATTTCCATTTTAGACTTTTCTTCTTATTTGAAATAAAAGTCCTCCCTTTTAACATACATGTGGAAAGTCGACACCGGAAATTAAATGTTCTTTATCTTTGACCTGACCGTGCTCCACCTTACAGCTGAACAAAACCTCTAAAGGAAATTCAGATATTGGCAGCAGTAATATTCCTTCAAAAACATTGTGTTCACTGTCACTTTGAGCCTCTCATCTTGCCACCCATGAAAGCAAAGAAAGAAAAGGGTAAAAAAGAAAATGGCCTGCAGCAGATGAGAAGAAAGCGAGCCTGTGCTGCCAGCTGTAAAAGTATTTCTAACTTTTCTTTAATCTTGTTTTCTTTCTGATGGATTTGAAGCCAGCTCTATCAGGCAAGAGCACAATCAGACTAAGAAGTCTTTAGCCTCTTTGTAACTGCGTGCTTCTGAGCTGACATCCCCAGCATTCATCAGTTCGATTGGTCTGGGTTTTAACTTGCTGTTCTTTAACTATGCAATTACTGTCCGCTTTCAGAAGTATTTGGTGTACCTGTTTCCTTCACTGTTGCTTTCTGACCACAGGAAATCACTCTATTGCGCCAGAGCCCCCACTGGGATATATCCACTTCTTCTTTCAAACATAAGAGGATTCTTTTTTCCATCTTCAAAGGATATTAATTTGAAATTCAAATTCTGCAGACATATTTCACAGCCTGCAATAAAGTGCTCGCCTCAAAATATTCTATTCAAAATAAGTAACTACAGAGAGGATGTTTATTTAATGTCTTCAGACACCTCATTTAGGTGTGGTGAGGAGTGTGAGAGGTCTTGCCAGCATTTCCAGCTGTTAGCTGCTATGGAAGTTTTCCTTGATGGCATCCTGTGGAGTATTAGCAGGAATTATACCAGATCTGCAGGATTTGGATAATGCTACACCATAAGGAGAATGAAATACACTGTGCTTCTTTCTCAAATGGCTTAAAGCATCTGTCTCTGGCTTTCAGGGGAACAGCTTTTAATTACACAACTTACAATGCTCACCTCTAGTTTGCCCCCTCCCTCTTGTCCCATGACAGCTGAGGTAGGTTAAAACCCCTCCAGTGACTCTGAATGGATTGATGTGTGTATAGAAAATGGATGGGTTGTCTAATCATTGATAAGGAATTTGTTTTGGATTTTTTTTTCTTAAGGAGGGGGGTGCTGATGTTAAGATAATCAAATTAAATGATAGTCTGATTTTGATCAAGCTAATTAGTTTGTAGATAAAATAAATAACAGTTGAGCACATTTTGGTCCACAGTAAACAAGAAAAACATGGTTTAAACTGTACTGCCTATACTGACAGCGTCAGAAACCGATTTTACACACTGCAGGACGCCATAATTTAGACTGCATTATGTTAAAATGAAACCCAGAAGGATAGAAAAGATGACTGAGTGCAGTCCTTTGATGGATAACTGCTGCCCGCAGGATTTGTCATAGAAGAGCTTCAACACCTCCTTGATGTGTGTCAGACCTGCAGGTGAAAGCATCTTGGCCAGAAACGTAAAAAATGGAAGGAATATTTTTCCTCAAAGTCCCGTTTCCACCTGAGCTGTTCGTTTTTATCAATGGAACATTTTGCTGCCATCAGTTTGCACATGGATTTACACTTGTGCTCCTGATTCAGATAATATGAGTCCATTAAATGGATATTAACATTTGTTATTACTCCTATAAATACGGCCAGGAGGGAATGATGTGCACTTCTATGAAAGCTCCGTGGGTCATTATTTCCTATTAGTATGATCACATTAGCAGTTGGAGGTGCTGGTGGTGGAATAGGAGCCTCAAATTATAATCATCAGACTTAAAGATGAAACTGGAAATCTGGTGAAAGTACATGCAGGCACGGACCAAGAACTTTTCTGCTATGAAATAACAGTAGAAAACTGGGAGGGGTCTGGGTTAGTTTTACAAAACCACAGTTGTTGGCATGTGTCTCCATTAGGAGAGTTTTCTGAAACTTCTATGGGGTACTTAACCCGAGTTCCTGCCTTGAGTTAAAAGTGTAGCCTCGACAAACTGCTGGGTGGGGGTGGTGTTGACTCTGTGCTGATTAGGTATACTGTAGGCAGGAGATGATGTATTGCTCTCATCATGTTTGAGTGTTATTTTCTTATTCATCACCAAAATTTCCATGTGTGCAAACACGGCAAACTGAAATTGGCATTGGATATAAATTGTGCCCATTGGCTTCGTATATGATACAAAGAAAAAGAGGCTTCAAAACACGCTCTTCAAAACCCAATGGATTATGTGACTAACTCTTAGTCCATAGTTTTTACAGTCTATATCTGCAAATAGCGAAAATGGTTCATTACTTCCCCCGAGGTGATATGAAGGTTTAATTTTCAAACTCAGTAGATCTTACCGGGTCCAACACTGCGGTGGAGACACAACAAAGAGGAGACAGCCGAGTTATAGATCCATCCTCTCAGGTTTCACCCCAGACTCATTTGGTTAGTATTTACCACTGCACTTACCAAAAACAAGTCTTTGGCTAATAACTAAATAAAATATCGATTTATTACAATTGCACCCAGAGCTGTTTTATAAAAAAACAAATTTAAAAAAAAAATCCAAATCTCAATATATCTAAAAATTTCAGCCCAGCTTCTGTCAAACTGAGAAAACTGAGAGTCAGTTCCACTTGGGAAGAGGAAAGCAACGCTAAGGAGATCCTTGAGGTGCAGTCAATACTTCACCTGAGGTGTGACACAACCGTTTTCAAAACAAAGATCGTTGAATCCACAAGTATTGCAGTGCTTCAACACAAATGCAAAATGCAGGAATCTTGTCACTGGTGCTTTGTCCTGTCACAACACAACTCTCGTCTCCACTGAGAAGTAGAAAATAGGTTAAACTAACAAAAAAAGGAAAGATATAAATTGCAAATTAGTCATGCCCAGCATTCTGCATACTCACATACTGTATCTGTCCCCATTTACTGTCCATGGAAGCAGATAAAAAGGCTGACTCAAGAATGGGGCTCCATCATGCAAATTAAACAGCTACAAGTGAGATGAATGCTTTAAAAAAGAAAAGAATAAGAGAAAAAATGCACTAAAAGGTATTAAATATCTCCTCATCCGTTGACAAATTTGCTTCTACATTTCCAGTTACTGCTGGGTTCAGTTTAAAACCATAACCACTTCATTAAATTTAGGGAAAGCTCATATTTTTATTGAAACTCCAGAGGAAACATTTTCAATGTATTAAAGTGCAAGAGACTGCTTATGAGATTTGGGTTTCTCTCCATTTTATCAAATGATGATGGCTGACGGAGTTTCCTGGAAGGAGGCTGTCACTTACATGCAGAGCCGGTCTAAGTCCAAGTGGAGCCCTGAGCAAACCTCATCAGTGGGCCCCATGAAATTCACGAACTTCATATGTGTTCAAAATGAATTCTAGTAATACAAACATGAAACTCATTGACTTTATTTAAAGCATAAATAATAATTTAAGAAAACGTGTATTTTTATTACAGCACAGAATCTTAAGTCAAGTTCTAGTCTCGTTTAAGACTGCAGACTATGTAGATTAGACATAACATAAAACACACTCTTCAAATTAAAAAAAAAAAAAAATTAAAATAAGCAGCAAGTTTGCTAGCAGTCTATTTTACTTGCCTTTTTAGCACATATGTCTACTCATACTGACAGCTGGTTAGAGTTAAAAAAAAACAAAAAAAAAACATGAAAACGTATGTTAGAATATATGGGTACCATGATTTGATTTCCCTCCATATTTTCATTTGTTGTGTTTTAACTGAGTCTAAATCAGTACATCCAGACCAGTGCAACTATCAAGAAAAAACACACTTCTCCTGTTCTAACCTCTTCACACTGAGTCCCAGTATAATTGTGAATTTAAAATCTTTCTTATCACATAAATAACCATTAATCTCATCTGAAAGGTCTCACCGTTCCCCACAAGAACTCTGGTCTCTGCAGACTTATTTGTGGTTGTCAGAATTTCAGGTCCAAAGCAAAGATTTTTCTCTCAGCCTTTACAACACAAGTTTTGAAATAACTTATACTGAAAATTGTGTGTAATGTTTTATGCCATTTTGACATTTTCTGTATTTATTTAGACTTTTTCCTTTCATTGCTACTTTAATTGCTACCTCCAAACTTCTTTTCTAAGTGGTGATTCTTCTAGTCTTTCACTTTTATGTTCACACCAGTGTCCTTTCCCAATTCTCGTTTTGCTCTGGCAAGCAGTTTGACTCAAAAATTGTGATATAAATAATGTTGAGTGGGTCCTCCGTGGGTTTAAAGATGCAACCAATAAGTGTGTGAGTGTTTTGTGCCTGATAACCCTTTAACCTCGGCGTTAAGATCGAGGGAGGCTAATGAAGCACATATTGGCAGCTCAGTTTAAACCACATTGATCACACAGGGCTGTAAGTAAGTCACAAAGATAGCTGCTGCTCAGGAAGATTGCAAGTTTTATTTCCGTAAGCCCCTTGACACTCGGCAGAAAACTACTTTCTTGTAATTCCTCTTAGTGTCTGACATATTTCATATTACCAATGAGCCAATTTTAATTTTACAGTTTGATTTGTTATCGACTAAGTCCCTACCATAAAATATAACAAGATAGCAAAGCACATTTGCTCAATTACTTCATACTCGTAGGATCCATAAAAAGATTGCCTTGACTGTTCACATTTATACTGAATGGTCCATTGCAGTTAGCAGACTCAGGTTTAATGCAAAGCATTTTGTTCTCTTTGTGCACTTTAATTCTAATCCTACAAGTCCACAGAATCATTTATTGCTTGAAATAACAGCTGAAATGGGGCAACTGTTTAGTAATTTATTTTAAAAGATTATTTCATTCAATTTTAAAGCTCAATTACACTTCTTAGTCTACTGTGATTTAAATTGCAAGCTGTGATGAGCGTGTCTCTGCTTGGCAGAGTGACAAAGGCAGGAGCAGAAATTTTCACCAATGGAGAAACAGAATGTGACTGAAGCCCATAAGAATTCATTTACAGTGCCAAACAAATAAAATCTTGAAGTAGTCATCTTTCTGGTAAAGAAGGAAAAAAAAGAACACTATATAACAATTTGTTGGTAACGTGAAATATAAAACAACAAAAAAACTCAGGTGGAAAATCAAAATAAAGAGCAACATATTGTACATTTGAGGAAGAGAAACAGAGCAAGAAAATAAAATATCAAAACTAGGATGCAACATAGAGACAAATGTATATCACAGACTTTTGTAAGTTCAGTCTTATGGCTTGCTCCTTAACATTCAACAGAAGCATCAGCAAACTGGGAACCCTGAACCATAATACAATAATAATAATATTCTTCCTAGTTATAAAAGCTTTTCCTCTTTTCTTTTACTATAATTGTACTTATGAGGCTCACAACTAATAATCTTCATTCTTTATTCTTCTGTTGCACACTGGAATAAACGGCAGCAGCTGGGCGACACTTGACCTCATCCAAGGTGCTGGCCGTCCACCAAAATGTTTATCACATGATGTTGGGAAATATAGAGAGTGAAACCACTCATCAGAGCCTTTGGGTGATGTCGTTTTTGAATTATCACATAGTGCACAGATCACGGATCTTCTGAAATGATGCCGCTTCAGTCCATCCATCCATTGTATTTTCAGACTTTATCCTCTTTAGGGTCAAACTATCCCAGCTATCACTGGGAAAAATGTGCATCATGAATATTTTGTCAGTCTATCAAATCAAACCTGTTGCCTTTATGAAGGGTTAAATACAAGAAGATCCTTTTTCTTCCAGTCAGAGTTTTGCTGCCTTGGTGGGCTCTGCTGTGAAGCGTCTGATTTCAGACCTGAGATTGGTGCACCCCTCTGAAAATTTACTGTGGGCCAGGAAATAATTGACTTTTTAATAAGAAATTGACTAATTTCAAATGACAGTAAGCCTGACTAATCATATTGTCTAAATGGGCTCATGGGTTTTGGCTGAGGTACAGTTCTACTGTCATTTTTCAAATTGCATTTTCAAGATGGGAAGCGTCACAGTAAACAACATCTCTGAGGTAGATACCATTTCAAATTTCCCTTGTTGTTTCAGAGATTAACAATCATTTAAAGGTTGGATTTAATCAGCCCAAGACTGCATACACCAGCTATCCATTTGGTTCAGAAAACCCAGACATTTAAGACACATTTTAACACCACCAACTATGCATAGTACCCTCGGATGACAGCAAAGGTGAATGAGTCAGGAGAAAACCTCTTCTTTCCAAAACGACTATAGCAAGCGTAAGATCAATGACGTTGAAAAGATGAAGCCAAAGTGGAGATATTTATTTGGTACAGTCATGAAGTCAGCCAGTTCACTACTCTGTTTCCTAAACGCCTGTAGAGTTAAATTATTTCATCTATTCAACAGGTAAAATACAACAACATTCTTACGACATAATGATGAAATAATTAATTTCAAATAATTAAAATGAAAGTTCTGTCATCATCTGCGCTGATGTACTCTGACCGGACACTCAGAGAGCTGTGGATACATGAGTCCCTGCAAATTTCAGTGAACTAAAGCAACATTGTAAAGAAGGGTGGGTTAAAATTCCTCCCAATATTTGGAGAGACTCATGACATTATAGAGAAATAATTTTATGTTAGGTTACTGACAATCCAAGCGGTTCTACTAGCTATTGATTTATGGTGTATGCTCAATCCCCCCCATACCACCACCACTTCTGCAGTTTGGTGTCAGGTTTGTTAAGTGAAACGATGACACGATGTAATATGTCATGTATTTTTGTTTCTACTGGGTTGTAAAGGCCTGGTATGAACCAGTGATTTATTGCATTACAGCTCAATACCTATGAAATGGCACAGGTTGTACTTTCTTTTTCACATGACCTTATCTCTGCAAACAAAACCAGAAACTGCTTCAAAGAAATATATTGACACACAGAAAACAGGCTTCAGGTGAGCTATTTGTAAGACCTGCATGCTTGCCCCTCAGACTGAGCATGGGGTAATAATTTATGCATTTGATCAAAATCGCTCGGCATATTTGATGATTTGAGAGACCTACAGCCCGAAGCTTTGAAACGTTAAATTATAGCTTGATTTTTTCCAAGAAAACCAGCAGAAAAAAAATCACTGAAAAGCACAATAATACTTTATTTTATACATAATACAGCCTTCAACAAGTAGTCTTGAAATCTCCATTTAGTCCTCATAAATCTGCACCATATGGTCTTTTTTTTTTTTTTTTTTTTTTTTTTGAGAAAACAACATCTTGACAAGTCAAATTAGGAAATTCAGCTGTTTAAATTCAAGAGTCCTGCTTGTGTCTGTGCCGGTTCACAGTCACACTGGATTAATATAGGACACCTGAAAAGCATGATATTATTGAAGAGGGCATGTCTCCCTCACATTAACAGAAATCACTGTATCTGTAGCGAAAAATGGTTGTTTCTTTGTTATGTGATCCGTGTCCTGAAATAATCCACAGCTAAAAAGTTGCAGTAAAGGTTACAATTATTCAAAATTTTCACTTCCTTCAGTTTCATATGACATATGTTTAGTAGCTGCTGAGCAGCTGGATCATAAAGGGAAACACATCACCAGGGCACTTTTAGTTTTTAGTAACTGTTCTGCATGCAGCCTCCTCAAAGCTGCCTTCAGGAGCCGATCCACGTTTTTAGAGCTTTTCCACCACATCCTTTGCTACCACCAGTGAGTTTTACCAGCAGATTTAAGCTAAATTACACCATGAACAGATGCAATCCCACATTATAAGAAAGGACCATGAATTTTTAATTTTACTTAATTAGAGTTGCTAAAGTATTAGCAGCAAAGTGTGCTGGGTTTGTCTAACATGAAAGTATTCATGAAGGTAACAGAATGGTCCTGTAAGAGGGTTATTGTTACTGGATTATTCCATTGTTATGCAGAAGCATGATTTGTAGGTTTAAGGTGGGGAAATGGGAGATAATATTTTTGTATTTGGTTTTTGCTTTTCAAGAAGATTATGCAAAAACTATCAGGTGAAAATCCACTAACCTTGGTGCAGAAGTGGAACATGAGGCTAAAAGAACAAACTGTTAAAATTCCTCTCGTACGTGCAAGAACGACCTCGTCGCTGTTGCTCGAAAATGTCACAAAATAATGACCTTAGATCATGGACCCAAGAAGGCTGCGGCATTAAACTGCAATTTATCTTCTACAAAATGTGCCCAAAACAGGTCAACAACAAAACCAGCAGCAGTGGGAAGTCAATACCCTGTTCATGTGACGGGCTTTCATCCCTTTCTCTGGTCTTATTATATTGTCAGCCACGAGTATTTTGTAAGATTTTAAAGTGCCCAAATGCTCGTGCCTCTACAGAAGTGGTAAGGGTTACGCTGTTGTGACTCCACAGAGCTACTTCTCACTGCTGAAGGTGGTATTATTTGAGACAGTGTCACTTTGACCTGCTGTGGATTGTAGTTTTTGACAGACAGGGACGAGACAGAAGCAAAGTTTTAAGAGGTACTTACTGACATCAAGAAGCACACCAGGAGACACAATGAGATCAACACGTCAAACTGAAAAACAACCAGCTGCATTTCCTCACCGCCTACGACAACAAAAAAAAAAGAAAAAAAAAAAAAAAGAAAAGCATAGATGTGACCAGGAGCACACTAAATACATAAAAGTGGCTTTACAAAGAGTACAAAGACAAAGCAAAGAGATACATGCTGACATAATTTAGACTATTAGATATTTTTCAATAACAAATATACTCAATATAATTATGTACATTAGTATTTTTTTTTAAAAAGCAATAGAATCACTGATGTGCAATACAAATATCAGAAGATGCCTTCACACATGGAAAAAAACACTGTGCAAAAATCCTAGGCTGCCATAAGCTTTCCACGTTTGCATCTTTTAATTATTTACAAACTGGAAATACCGTGATAATATTACAGGTACTCTGATTAATCACTTTGCAGTTTATGGACATTTTGTTTTTGTAACTGTGATAGAAAAAGCCCTATTGGTCAACGTAATGTGTAAGCACAGTAAAACCGCACAATGTTTAGACAAAATGACTCTACAACCAAAGTAGTTTCATCTCCCACCAAAGCAAGAAAAGATTTAACTCTTTTTATGGTGACTGTCCCATGCAGATGTTCCCCACAGTAATAATTAGAATTCAAATCTGTTTACATTTAAAGGAAGGGTAAGTGATTTCTAACCCAGTACATTTTTGTGACATTTATTGAATATCTCCTCACTATCTGCTTACTGATGCTCTTGTGAGAACAATGTTTCATATAAATGACTAAATGAATGAATAAATAAATACATAGCATTCATACACAACCCTGGCTCTGCAAATGTCAAGCATACAGTCGAGGCAGCCTGACTCCCAGATTATAATAAACCTTTTTTCTGCCTGCCAACAGCCAGGGGGTTTGTACTCATTTTGAGATGTGTTTGTGTTGGTGTTTTGCTCAAATATCTACACGATGCAGTGTCAGCTAGAAATCACCTACCCTGCCTTTAATGAAGGGTAGGTCATAATGAAACAAAACTGTGGGGTGTCTTAGACTTTTGGACAGTACCACATTGGTCCAGTATGTTACCTTGAAGTTACCTTCTGTTTATAACCATGACCACAACACAGACTAAGA
Source organism: Zenarchopterus dispar (assembly GCA_028564865.1). Taxonomy (NCBI): domain Eukaryota; kingdom Metazoa; phylum Chordata; class Actinopteri; order Beloniformes; family Zenarchopteridae; genus Zenarchopterus; species Zenarchopterus dispar. The sequence continues at coordinate 11,426,403 of JAOWBL010000002.1, forward strand.
AAAGTGGCACGCTTACATCTTTGATTAATTGTCATAATATATTTCATTACAATTCCTACTTTTTGAGCTGCCTACATCTCTTGAACTCATTGCTGGTTTTCTTGAAGAGTCCCCGTCAGATCAATGACTATTTTTTCACTTCAGAGGATAAAATGACGGGGTCAAATTGTTTTGTAGTGAAATTTCACCTGCTTCTTTCTTTGACTCTGCAGCCAGTAAATAAGTGATGTGATCAATAGGGGGAGTATGTATACATGACAGTATCTGTGTATGTGTGTACTTTTAGTTGGCACTTGTTCTCAAAGAGACATCCTTGAAGGCTTAAACAATAAACTCAGATAACGAGGCGATACTTTTGGCTCTGCATACATCAGAAAAGACAAGCATGTTGTTATTCTTCCCAAAGATGATTTCACACAACAGCAATTATCCTTAATCCTATCTTTTCTACTACAGCAGTCCTCTAAATCCACTGCTTGCTTTGAGGTGAAAGAATGAAACACTGAAGTGAAATCTAAAAGATTAGGCGGGTTTTTAAAAGTCACTGAATGCTAATATGGATGAAATAAGATTTCCCTGTCCATGAACCTCTATCGAGAACGCAGTCCTACAGTGGGATGATAGAAGATGCAATCAGAGTTGCAATTAGCAGGATGAAGTCATCCACTTGTGTTCTTGACCCGGTTCCAGTCGGCCTGATTAAAGTCAGCTTCCAGTACCTCTCCCAGGAAACGACTATTATCATAAAGTGTTCTCTGACTTCAAGTCTTTACCCCCGAAGCTTTCAGAACAGTTATGGTAATACTTCTATAATCCTCTTATTCCTGGTGCAGTTTTGGAAAATATTTTCAAACTGCATATCCACCTGTATATAGATGGCATATTAGAAAAGTATTTGCAAAAAAAAAAGAGAGAGCAATCATGGTTTTTTTTTTTTTCAGTTTCTCCTCTGAGTCTCGCAACTGATATTTACTAAGAAAATTATATCACTATTGTTTTCAGGTATAATTGCATTTTATTATTTTTTTTATTTAGTGTGTGTGTGATTTCCTTTGAAATTTAGTTACATGTCCTGTTAAAGTATCACGGAGCAGTAGAAAAGAGCTGTTCCTGTGAGAAAAAAAAGTATGTGCAAAGATTTCCTGCAGCTTAATGATTCTCAACCAGAAGTAATTAAAATGATCTCCTGCGGCCCCAACAATAACAGTACAAAGAATCACTCCTTTAGTCTGGGTGTCTTATCTAACAATATTAGAAAAGAAGCCCGCAACTGAGATGTTATTTTTATCTCCGTCTCGTCTTCTGATTTTCAGGTGACTAAAGAGCTGCAGTAGCGCTTTGAACAGCTGAGACGGATGAACAAGGTCAACTCCTCACTTAGAAATGTCTCGATCTTGCCTGACCTGATCTTTCTTAGAGATGACAAAAGCACATTTGGGAAACGTTCGTCTGTGCTTTTCCTCCAGATTTCATTATTGCATCTAATGACTGAATGTGAAACACTGCAGCAAGCCATTTAACTTCAAAAGAAAAGAAAAGTAACCTTTCTGGACCAATCCTTGCTGCACGAATTTTAGCATTAATGTAAAGATTTCACTGCTGGTTTTTAAAGCTGTGCATCTGCTTCCTACAGATACCGTATATGAAAATGTTTAGCATCCATTGTACCTGATTGCCTCTTCAAGTCTTCTGAAAAGGCATTACTTGTGGTTTCTAATAGTCAACCTGTCACTGAAGATGCAAGAGTGATCCCACTGGGACCCACTCCATCTACCCTTCCCCTCTCTCTCCTTCAGTCTCCTTGCACAGACTTTGTTTTGTTTTTTTTTTTGAAAGTTGTGCATCTTTGTTTGTCATCTGACTGTGATTATCTCTGGCAGAAAAAAAAAGCTCTTTTGCAGCATTTTTGTTTTTAACACCAACATCCAGACGACACGTCCCCACTTTAGCTTCAACTTAGTGAACAAGCGTTACCCATTTTCTTTGTGATATCTGTTTGTCAGTCTTCTGTTTATTTAACATTATTTTTACACCATGAGCACCACCTAGTACACAGTCAGTGGATGAGCTTGACACAGCTCAGTCTAACAGCTGCACGCCAACAAGGCTGAATCTGAATTTGTCCGAGAAAACATGACGGTTGATACTATCATCACCTTCTTGAACACTGGATTCATACTTCTACGTCAAACTACGCCGTGGCTAGGGTGTAACTGTGAACCTGACGGTATAGGCTACCACATAAAATATACTTTGTTTGATTTGCTGCTAAGTTTGAGCTCCAAAAAAAGAAGTAAACAAAAGGAAACTCGACACTGCGAGCAGAAAAAAAGCCTACACTAGTGGATGGTGATGTAATTACAGCGCAACGAAAACAGCAACGCCATGGATGGAATAGGTGCTATGCCTAGCCTACGTGTGTTGCTGCTATGCAGAAGTATAAACCAGACTTTAGAGAGGATCTAGGCTTATTCTAGGTTAAACAAGGGCTGTTTTATGGAGGATTCATTTCTGAGGACTCGGTCTGCAGAGTTTCCTTCTCTGATGTGAACATTTCTGTCCAACAAGTAAGGCTCAGAATAGACGACCATGGTGAAAACAAGTTTCTCTTCCATTTTCCTGGTTTCAAGGGGTGACAACTTTTGCCAGTGTAATTTGTTACCTGAAAATAAGTGAGAGTGACACCAACCGAAACTCAATGAAACTTTCACAAGCTCTGAACCACAAACTTGCTCTGGAAAAACTAAAACAAAAGATGCTGGGTCCAGCTCTTTTGTTTTTGGCAACCGCATACAGCCACGTAAGTTGTCTCCTCAATGGGAACAAAAGAAGTAAAAGAAAGAGACAGTGAAAAACACTGTCTGAGCACACAACATCAGAAACACAAATGTGTGTTATCTTGCAGTCGTGACATCTAAACAACCATCTGTGGTTGTTTAAAATGGAGGACTTGTTGATGGATTTTGAAAAAAAAAAAAAAAACTTTTCTAACACACTGTCTTTGTTCACCAGCAGTTGTAAGTGCTAATTTAGCACAAGACTGCGATACACTGCAGCTGCAAATAAAGAATAGAGAGATTGAAGGAATAGTGTGACATGCACCATGATTCAAAAGATGCCTGAAAGCTCCAAAATGCTGGTGGGAGATACTTCTCTGTGTTCATCTATTTGAATATTCAACATTAAATATAGTTATTTTATAAAATAAATAGTAAGTTCAGCTTTTAGATATTAATCTGGACAAAAATGAATACCCATGAGCTATAGGTTCAGTAAGATAAAAGGAAAATGCAGCATTGATGATTTAACAAAGGTAGTTACAAATTCATGCTACTGTGTGCGTGTGATTACTCCTATTATCTACATATATACTCCGAGATAAATCAGGCTATAATGTATTAGTTCAATTTGTCATCTGAGAAGAAAAGTACTAAACTTTGCTTCTTACAAGATAAAGGTGTCATCCTCACTCCAACAATCTCTTGGATTTTAGGCTTCTTATTACTGGCTGGCATGAATACAGCAACCCATGGTTCATGAGATTGAAACATTTTTGGCTCACGCTGAATTTAATCTTTTAGTCCCGGCAAAAATGTTTCTCTCTCAGCTGTTTCGGTTCTGTACTCACGCCAGATTCGCTAATAGTCATCAGAAACCTGAGGCGGGTGCAACACGTTCCCTCAAATCTGCACGTTCATAGACGAAGGGTCCAAAAAATGGAGACAGATAAATTGGTCAGTGTTTTGGGGCTTGACCTTTATTGGGAAAAGATTTCCAATAGGGACGTATAAATGAGCAAAAAGATGTAAAAAGTGACCTTTTTTGAAGGCATCAATCAGATTATAAACTGAATGAAGAGACGATGAGCAGGAGGTATTGTGATTACCCCCTCTCTCTCTCACTCTAATAAATATGTAATTCATAGCACTGGCATGCGTGCTCTACATTTCCCAAGCTACATTTCGTTGTGATACCCATTCAAATTAGCTTTGAATTTCACTGATCATCAGACTCATTAAAATGTGTTTATATTGCAATCAATTTTTCCATGGCTCAGTAGAAAGACTGCCTCATAGTCACAGTTGTGTGCAGCCAATACTCCATCCCTCTGAACTTAGAACAGCCTTCTTATTAGAAAACAGTTCTCCACAAGGCCTGACACATAATTTACTTTCACTTGTCACTTGGCTGAGTACTTAGTAATACAGTATGTTATGTAGTCCATGTTAGTTTGCCATTGAAATTTAATGGCTGGTCCGCTGAGAGCCCTCTGCACTTTTAGCTACAATATGAAATAAAAACCACTTGGTAGATTTATATTCTTAGTGCGACTAATAAATCTAAAGCAGAGATATAATTCAATAAATCTGGATTACATTAAGAGAAATGCAACTCAGAGATTCAATTTAGGACTTATGAGGCTTGAATTATGAAAGACGATTACTGTCTGCCTTCTGCCAGGACTGTGTGAGGACTGAAATTGGTGGAAGCGTTTTATCAAAACCATCTGACAGTTAATATAAGTCTCTTTTGTAAATAAACAGCACTTAAGATAACCATTAGAGCAGATGAGCATTTTGGGGAAGTAATAGATTGCTTTAAAGTCTTGAGGCCAATTGAGGTCAGCGTCATGACGTAACGTCGTGTTTTTTTTTTTCTTTCATCGGCTATGCAACTGGATAACAGTTGCAGCTGTTCTGCAGCGATTAGCTCGACACATCATGTGGTGTGTACAAACTGCTACCAGGCTTACAGCTGAGTCACAAGTAAAGGGCCAGATCCTCCAGATGGGACTTAAAGATTTCTTTTTTCTGCCTTTCTCATTATTATTAGCATTATTATTTTAATTTTTTCATTCTGTCTTTGAGGACGTAAGTGAAAAGTAAAGTATCTCTCCTCTAAAAGTCTCAATGGAAAGGGATTTGCATTGTATTATTCAAATTGCAGTTAAGTGCATAATATGCTCTAATTACAGAGTAGAGTTCTGAGTGTGTTTTGAATTCATGCATTTCATTTTACCGGCAGACTAATGCAGGGTGGCTCACATCTGGTGAACAATGGAAGGTGGTTATTCTTCAAATACAAAATAGATGTTAGTCTTTTTGCATTTTACATGAAGAGTGAGTAGTAAATGCATGTGTATCGACATTTGTGCACGTTTGCCAGGCTGCACGTGCGCTGCAGCCTCTCTGTCTGAGCTGCTGCTGGTGTCATTTGTAAATGCATTCTCAGGACTTGTTCAAATAGACAACCAATGGCCATCATTTATCCATGAGGCATTGAAGAGGGTACTTGAACTGAAAGAAAAAAATCTACCTTTCAGTGAACTTTGGTCTTAATTGGCTTGATATGGTAATTGCTGCTCATTTGGTATGCTAAGCAGTGAAAGATAAATGCCAAGGATAATGATTTCTGGCGTGCTCTGCTGTCTGTATGTGTGGCAGACTCTCTGGGATGTTGACATAACTACATTTACAGGTGGAGGGACTGAAATGTGCACTGTCATATTAGTGACAGTAGATTAATATAACTGCATAACTGATGTGGATCCCGTGTGTGCTAGTGAGTCAGATATGACTTGCATCGCTTACTATATATACTTCAGCCCTGGGTAAGAAATACATGAGGGTCTACATTAGTTTAAGGATATAGTTTCGTTCAACCGAAAGATGAAATACTGCATCGGCTGATCAGACACATACAACTGTTTACAGTGCTGCTTCGGCAATATCACGTGGAGGGGATTTGGCATCCGAAAAGTTCTCGCAGCATCATTGAATTTCATTAGGAATTTGATTTCCTCTCTCGGAGCAATCGCCATGTCAACAGACAGCCCTGCTGGAGCACTCTGCTAGCAGAGCAGCAAATCTTAAACTGCCCATGTGAGCTGATGCCCGAACACTTAGTGCTGTATTAATTATCAGATTATTATGTTTGCATCGTGTTTTAAGCACAGCTGCATGTCAGAACAGCACACAGCGTTTGTTTTCATCTCCAGCTAGCTGTGGCGGGAGTCGGGTTATGACTGCTGAGAGCTCACACAAGGATGATACACACAAGATGAAACAAATCAGACTTATGCTAAGGATTCGTGAGAGAAAAAATTTTTTTTTAAAAAAAAAAAACAAGAGCTGTATGTGCAACAGAGTTAACATGTCAGAATTCTCTTATCCAGCTTTCCAAACATTTTTCTGTGAGAATATCAAGACAATTTTAGATAAAAGAGCCCTTTTTTGTTGCAGTAGACATTTTGACTCAAGAAATGTCTAAAAACAATGCTACAGTTTACAAGAATTTACACTAAACTTTAAAAGGAAAAACATCTTTGGAAAGTGATAAAATTTTAAATATAAATGTGCAACAACACGTGTGTTTGTGTGATGCTTTCAGCTTGCCACTTCCACAGCCCTCATGGTTTCCCATTTGCATATCAAAGGGACTTCACAGCCGTTGCTGTAAGCTGCGCGCCACTGCAGAGAATGACATCATTCAAAAAGTTATACATCCCCGATTAAAGCCCACAAAGACAGCCTCTCTGCTGCTCTCAAACATTGCCAGGAATATGAGAGTCATTTGGAGTAATGGCTTCCTAAAAGTCCCCTTACATCAGCGTGAGTGTGATGGGGGATGAGTGGCGAGCCACCAGGATGCTGCAGCGAGGTTTTCACAGCACAACAGGAATCTCCTTCTATTCGATGGGAGTGCGACCCACGCGCAAACTCCGACTGTGGCTCGAGAAGCGGAGATCATCGTCGCACATATTCGCAAAGTGCACGCACACACCTACACACGCGCTCACTTAACTCTTAATTATCATGGATGCTCCGGTCATCAATTATTAAACACACTCTAGGCGTTGCTAATGGTATTTTTGGAGTGGAAGCTTTATCTAATGTAAGAAGGTAGATGTCTACTTTGGGAGCCTGTGCAATAATTCATTGTGACCCCACAGGCAGTTTAAAGGCTGTCTGTATTTAAATCAACTGCAATGTCTCAACAAGTTTTAGGGGGTTTTGTCTGGCCCTAATTTTGCATTTATTCAGATTGCAATTTCTTTCTTTCTGGCAAGCAAGACTCTTTTTTTTAAAACTGTATCAGCCCGATGTTGGTGTATCTGTGTAGTGCGGGAACTAATCTGCACCACGTGTTGTATTACAAGTTGATTTCATCACTACTTTTGCTATTTTTCTTATTACTAAAGAAAAATCAGGATATTCTGTTTGATGAGGTACATAAATCATTGAACAGACAGACAGAATTTAGCATTCAGACAGATAATACATGACTGGTTTTAATAATAGCAGTTTGATTGACAGACTATGGTGTAGCAGCAGATGGCTGTGGCTAACAGAGACATTTCAAAGAAAGAAACGGATTGGGATTTGCAGTTAAACATTGTGTCCAGTGGTTTAAAACAAAATAAAACACCTTAATGTCACGCCTCTCTGACAAGGCTTGAAATTCACTTCTCAGCTTTCAAACAAATGCCTTCAATTTGGGACAATTCAAGCATCACCGAAATGAGAAACTGGAGCTACTGTAATTCAGAGAGAGAACAAGAGAGAGCACAGACTTTGGTGGGGAAATCAGTACTGTTGCTTGTCAGCTCCTCAGTAATGGAAAATGTATTTAAAATGGGGTCGACTGGATCTCATTTTACGAATCATTAATAATAAATTGGTGCCATCAATCCTAATGATGACAGGTCCTCCATTATAAGGCCATAATTTGGGAAACTTCTTTTTTTTGCCTGGATCAATTAATTCCCCCTTTTCCCTCTGCATGAAACACCTGTTTAGTTTCAGGGCGGAAAGTTGTGTTGCAGAAATCAATGCACCTTAGGGCTTGCAGGATGTCTCGATTTATAACCTTTTTAACCTCTTTTTGCTGTTGGCTGCGACTGAAGATGCTGAGAGGCAGTAGAAAGAGAGCTCATAAGAAGCTCAAGGCAGCAGCCAGAAACCGTACAGGAGAGGAACAAAGCTGAACCTGCTGTGGCTGAATTACAGAGCCGTGACTGTACACTCCAGCCATGTGACCACACAACCAGGAGCGATTATTTGTGCTGCCAAGGGCATTATGGTTGGAGAATCATGAATGTGTCCTTCAACCATGTCCATCACTCACACTTACTCCTACAGACCTGGATCGGTACTTAGCTACGTATGACAGCTCTACAGAAGCAACCAGCATGAGCTCTCCCCCTCATTTTGCATTATTGACAGTGAAAATGCCGATGTGATTGTCGAATTGTACCGTTAAGGTGGCAGCAACCTAAAGCTGGTGTCAGGTGAGTACAAACTGTTCTGTTTTATACTCTCTTACACTCTCACAGTTAAAACTGCCTCCGTTTTTCTGTAGGGACCCTATTCACACTATCACATAGGATGAATGAAATTTCTGAGTCTCATCGAAAGCTTAAAATTAAACTGCATCTTGGCATTGGCTGGTTTCCCTCTATGCTCTAATTAAAGCCCATTATACTGCAAATTTAATCTCAAAACTGCTTTGATTCATGCTGTGATGGTTTACACACAGTGCTATCAAATCGCAGACCTCGGATTGACTCAACTTTGGTATCCTCCTTTAAGTATCTCGGGGTTTGGTTCATGAGTGAGGGAAGAATGGTGCAAGAGATTGAAACCCAGGCTGATCCAGGATCTGCAGCTATACAAATTCTGTACAGCTCAGCTGCAGTGAAGAGAGAGTTGAGCCATAATGAATGGCCCTGTTTACTTTCTACCTCACCTCTGGTCATGGACTGTCCAGAACTGAGCGAGAGGGGAGTCGCTCGAGGTGGTTGTCTAGGATGCCACCACTTATTTTTATTTATTTATTTATTTTGTTCGGCCACTTACAACTGGCAGGAGGCCCCAGGGCAATCCCCGGAGACGCAGGTTGAGATTAGATATCTCAGATAACCTGTGAAGACCTCAGTATCACCTGGAAGAGCCGGAAGAGGTAGTGGTGGTGGGAGGTGGAGGTCTGCGCCTTTCTGGGTTGCTGTTGTTGTGACCTCAGTACAAATAAGTAGATGTTAATGAATGGATGGATGGGTATATTTCAGAATATCTTTAGAATATAATGTTAATGAACCAAATCTGTACCCTTACAATCATGTAAAAAGGTTCACAAATTTATTGCTTAAAAATACAAAAGATTCTGACATTGAACAATGCTTGAGAGAGGGTTGTAAAACATGAAAAGACACTAATATTGTCCTTTTTTATGCTGTGTATGCAGCGCGAGACAAAAAAAAAAAAAAAATCAAAGACTTCAACATTATCTCCAAACATCTCAGAATTCCTCTTTTACTGGGCTATAATGCAAAAATGAAGTTTCATTGTGCTTCCAGGTTGATCCTGACCTAAAACCTATTGAAAACCTTTGAGAAGAGCTGAACTCTACCGCTGCAAGTAGATGTTTAATGCAGTTTTGTAATCTTGCAATTAAGGTGAACAATCTCTGGCACTACAGATCTCCCAATAGAGGCCTAACTGCTCGCTGCTGAAGGTGCTTTCATCAAAAAGAAGAAAAAATAAAAGATTAGATGGAGATCTTCACAAGTTTTCTGTTATTTCAGAATGGTTTCTGTCACAGTTCACGTGTCTGTTATGCACGTGGATCAGCTTTTGCCAGAATCCTAATCGACAGCCTCCAGAAGATTTAAAAAGGAAGGTTCTTGTGAGAATGTGGATTTCTAAAAAAAATGGTGGAGTTTTAGCCCCAGACTGAAACTGTGTCTTTGATATTAAAGTTTTCTAACATGTCCTTTGGCCAGCTGCTCATCTTTTTCATCGGATCTGTATCTTGACCTTGCTGTTACATTTCTTACTGACAGGAATGTTTTAGGAACTTATGCTGTGCACTGACTTCAGAGAGCATTGTCTCTGAAAGCGATAAAACAGCCTGGCCTTTGTCTCATTTTTTATTAACACTGTCTCGCTCACAGGACAGGAATCTTTGAAATTAATATTACTGCTCGCAACATTAAGCTTGATGAAAGATTACGCTCCGTTGCTGTTCGGGCAGGTTATCTGCACTTGAAAGGTCCTGAACGGGTCATTCAAGATACTGCGTGTCACACACCAGACTCTGCTGAAAGAGACATGTCTTGAATTATTCATAGGGGCTTCAGGAGGGGAACCTTCAGGTAACCTGATCAAACTAGCTCCTAACATTTGGTTCAAATGAACAAAGTTGCCCTATGCTTGGATGGTTCATGCCGAAATAATGAATTACAATCACTGTTTCCACATGTTAATACTCATGTTTTGACGTTTGGCTAGTGTAAATGAAGTCTGCTTCAAACGTCTGAACATTTCCAACACATTGGACCAACAAAAGCTTGTTTATTGTTGGCTGAATTGCTTGTATTAACACGAGTGAAGTCGCTTTCTGGAGAGTAAGATCAGTTGGTCTTTCCATTGCTTTGGTTCGTATTGAGGAAGTGGCTTGAATACCAAGCATGTAAAGTCGGAAAATCCACAAATGTATGGCCTTTTATGATCCCTCAAAGTCTCTGAAAGTGCAGCCATGAGGGTTGAGAGGGTTTATGATGTCTTTGACCATTAAACTGTTGAAATATCCCGGCCCTTTCAGTGATCCCGGTCCTCACGTCGTCTCGGAGACAACTGAGAGGATCAGCAGGTGGAATGACTCATCCTTGGCCCCCACGACAGCATAACGTTTGAAAACTGTCACCTTATTCGTTTTGGGTACGGCTAGGCCACATGGCAGCCCTAAAGCTTGATCAGCCTCAACCTGGCCACCCTTGAGGAGGGAGTATAGTGATGAGAGGCTGAAACACCTAATGATGGAGGGATGTACTACTGATGGTGTGCCATGCATCCAGCAGTCTTGAATTACTAGAAAGGACAAAACTCTTAACTTTTGGCGGCCGCATCTATGACTCAGATCATAGTAAAACTAGTGAAAAGTGCTCACAATAACTTGAATGCCTTTTCCTATGTTTGTGTTCTGCCTTCCAATGAACTTGACTGGCGTGTTGTTTTACAAGCACTGTGCAATCTTAGGATCATATTTTCAAATACTAGTACTTCATGATTCATGGAGAAGTTTCAAATAATATCTACAAACATTTTTTAAACACAATATGCTAGACTTTTGAATTGCCTGGTTAACAACAGACAGCTGCTTACTAGTTAAACATATGTGTCACGGCACAATCAAAATGAGCCCAATCATTTTCATATATATCCATTTTGAAAGCTATTTTCCATTCCCATTAGTCAGAGCCCCAGGAACCCAGAGGTGTCGGTGCTTTTGAAATGTTTGTCAGAATAAAGGGTTTTACTTCTATTCATCTGTTCCCCATGGAAAATTAATGTTTTCTGGCATGGAATAAGTTTTTGAGAGCTAATAGGAGAGTTCAGTAATGCACCAAGGATGTGCTGCTTACTGGAATGCTGTGATGCATACCAAATAGGAACTTTATAACAGGAAATATATGTTTAAATGTTTTTTTTAGACATTTTATAAAAGCTTCTATCATCCTGAGGAAGACTCTCCATTTGATGCTGCTGATCGTAAGGGTCAAACTGAGTGTAGCCTCTCCTTGTGCCTGCCTCCTCACGCCACTGCTCAACCCATATGCGAGATCGAATGCCTAGGGCTGCAAATGAGTCATGCCTCTATGCATTCAACCAGGTCTCATAAACAGGCCTCACTGGAGCAACCTCAGCCCTGCAGGCCCCAGGCGATCAATGACCAAAATCCATCTATCAATATTGATAACAGATAACACAGCATACACGTTAAAATCAATAACTACAAAATGTTTTTGTCACTTTAGCTTGGGCCCAGCTCTCAGTCTGTCACTTAACACACCTCCTCCACTCCGTGCAGCCAAATGTAGTATTCCACAACTTGATACCGTCACATGAAAAGTTACATATTGGTTGAAAAACGTATTTCAGAATATTTCATTAAGCACGCAAGCAGTACATTGCATAAACAATATAGCTGTTGCAAACTCAGGCAAAATGGCTTCATTTTTTCCCTGTCACAACATCCAGTTTGTCTGCCAGCTCCACAGCACGCTTCACAATAATACGTCAGTACAACACTGTTTTAAATGTGGCATTTTATCTTAGCAACTAAACTAGACCATGGGTGTCCTGGTATGTTTTTGAATTAACCTGCCAACCTATGTCTGTTCACGAGGAAGGCATCATCAGATGGAAGCGTTGCTATTTGCAAACATTAGCCTCTCAGGCAGAGCTTTCTTATCTGAATTATGTCAACGCTTCTCAGTGATGTGGTGCAGTCAGCATGAGAGGCTGCGCTGTTATCTGTGGAAGCACGTGAAAGTAAGTCTTTATTGTCTGATGTGCGGTTGCGTTCATGGCACGTCTTGCCCCTGACAAACAAACCACAGACGACTGCACAGATTGCACTTAGTGAGCAGGCGTTTGGGCTGAGCGGACAGATGTCATACGGAAATGAAGGGCACCCCAGGTAAAGAGGTGGTGTCCGACATTTCCTCAGCTAGATTATTTAAGATTAAGACAAACAAGGCTGGTTCCCTCACAACTACGAGCCAAGTTGTGACATTTGCATCCATTTAGATAATTGTAAGTGACAGCAAGCGTGTCCTGGCCTTTACTTAGCAATAAGCTGCAGCTTTTCAGCTTTCAGCTTTTCAGCTTGAAATATTCAAGTCTTGTTGGACCGAGTGTTGCGCCCTTCTCCCAGACTTTTCAACAACATCTTATCTGATGCAAGCTGCTCCCTTCTCACAGGAGATTACAGTCTAACACTTACTAGATATACTTTGAATATCTGAATAATCTGACCCTGACAACATGACACTTTTGCACTGATTTTGATGCTGGGTACATAGACTGTCTAACAGTAATTCAATGGCAGATGCCACACAAGGGAGAAATAAATAAAAATATAACTATATAATTTCTTCATTAGATGGTGATTTTATACCATTAAGGTCTAAAAAAACAAAGACAACAACAACAACAAAAAAACAAATGACATAGTAATAAACAACTTTTTTTAATTTTTAGTTTTTAGCTTTTTTGAAAATTTTAGTGATATGGTGTAGGTTTTTTTTGTGTGTTTTTAAGTTGGTGCTTTTTTTTTCACAGAAGACCAGATAAAGGTTCTCCAACATGTAGCTGCATCATGGCGACTTTATTTGTGTGTTTGCTGTGAAGCTGATTAATTATTAAGAACTATCCATGTAATGCTTGCTTTACTCTGAGAACATGAAACACCCAACAGTGCCGAGCATTTAGTGACTATGTGGCACTGTTGGAAGTGTCATTGCAATCAAAGATAATCAATGTTTTCCAGTAATGTCACCAACATGAAAATACAGAACTGTGTATTTCTCTGTAAACACTCAGTGACTTTAATCCTGTGCTCTTTAGATGAAGGAAAAAACAAGATGTACATATAGTGCATATAAAATGTTGCCATCATCACATATAGATCAGGCTCATTGATGCATTTAGCATGAAGATAAGTGGACCAAAAATGTCACTTTTTAAAATGAAATATACCAGTTTCAATTTCATTTGTTTTTCTAGTGCTCATGCAGCCATGAGCACTAGAAAAACAAAAAAACATACCAGCACCCCCAACAGGTCAAACCACCTTTCTTGAATCTGGTTCTGCCAGGGATTTCCTCCTGTTAATTCAGTTCAGTTCATTTCAAAAATGCTTTATTAATCCCTGTAGGAAAATTGGTTGTTGCCGTACCGTAATCATGATTTCATTCTCTTCAGAGATTCATTGTGGAGGTTTATTGGTGTGACCAGGAAGGACCTCCTGTAGGGGTCTGATAGTGGTCTTTTAATGATATTGGATGTCAGATCTACAGGTCTAGGAGAAGATTATTGAGGTCTTTTTGGTACTGGAACAAAGCAGGATGTCTTCCACAGCATTGGAAAACATTACTATTAAAGGGGACTTTTCCTTCTCCCAGCCACCTGGTACTTGCTTAAGACGAGGAATTGTATTGAAGAAAGGTTTTGATGCAATCTGTTGGTTTCCTCAGCAAAGAAATAATTATCATTGTCATTTTATTGACTTTCTAGGAATTGGACTAATGTGGAGTGAGTTGATCTGTATCCTTAAAGTGACTTGAGATGACATTTGTCATGATTTGGAGCTGTACAAAAAAAATCTGAATGGACTGAATTGAACTGAACTGGATAAGGTTTTATGGTGCTACAAATTACATCACAAACAATGAAAGTAATAATAATACTAATGCGTTTTATTTATAGATGCCTTTTTAACACTCAAGATCACTGTACAGATAAAGGCAGAGTGCAGAATGAGAAAGATAAAATACAAAAGCTATTGAGATAAAATAATAAGCAATAATAGATAATAAAATACAATGATATACACAATAGTCCAGCTAGGTCACAGAGCTACAATCAAAGTAGAAGCAACCAGCAAACTAAAGAAATTAATGATGGAAGAAGAAACATGAGATTTACTGAATTGGACAGTGTTGTAAAAGCGACTTAACCTCCACATCTACAGGAGGATCATCTGAGCTAAAAACTGCGAGAGCTCCATCGAGCTATTTCAAACCCAGAATAGTAACAGGTCACAGATGTTTGAATTTTATTTTTTCTTAAAAACACATCTTTTTGAAGCAATTCTCCCTGATAATTACACTATTCTTTTTGTATGGTGTTTTGTATATTTCCTCTTTATTTTTTTTTCTTTCTATATTTTATTTTTGGTCCAGAAAAATTCTCATTTTTTAATGGTCCTGAACATAATCCATAAGTGTTTTTGCCTGTCCCTCTACCCCACTCATGATCTATATGCTGTAACCTGACACAGATAACACAGTTATGTCTAGATTTTCATGTTTTTGTTCCTCTTAAAATGCACTTAGAAGAGATGTGTGATCAATCAGAGAACACTATAGTGGCTTCACTAACTGTCAGCATGCTCACATTTCAGTCCAGTTTGTGCTTTTAACCGCATTACAATGGAAATGTCCAAAAATTACATTTTATTCTCAATGATGTTTTGGACAATTAAAACTGGCACACTTGAAGAGTGAAGTGCACAATAGAAACGTCACCAACAGCACAATCATTTATGTGGTTGTACAAAGGTTGTTCAAAATGGACGAGGATGACGGGGATAGAGTTAGAACAAAAGACCTCATTTGCAAGTTAATGGTGCTTAATCAGTTTGTCGCATTAGTGCCTGCTATAACAAAAGGATATGGGCAGAGGGATTTAGACAAAGAAGGTTTAGAGCCGGGGAAAAGGCCAGAACCCAGATGTGATGACATTACAGGGAGTTTAACTTTGTGATGGCTGAAGGAGAACAAGTATTGACTCTGAAGCTGGTAACGAAGATAAACATGCTTAAATATGCAACAGTTGAATTATCAAACAACTGAGTCAGGCTCAGATGCAAATGCACACTCACACTCTTCACCTGAGCAACCATCCTGTGACACGCTCCTGCTCGTGTTCAGACTTAAATGTATTATAATGCTTGTGTAGGCATTTGCAGGGGGATTATTTAAAAAAAGAAAAGAAAAAAAAGCTCTTTCCGCCTCTAAGGCTTAGTAAGCATTTCAGATTTCACAAATTGGAGATTTACAACCTGTAGCTGACTACCCAACTTGTTTGGAATATAGGCTAAACTTTTTACTCTTTAAGTTTAGAAATATTTGGTTTGTAATGATCCAGACCTCCAAAAGAGCAATATCAAGGACTGGGATGCTCTTATCCTAACACATGAATCAATCACGACTCCCGGGAGTAGGCAGCATGTTCTGCAGCAAACATCAGTGGTGTGCATTACTCTGTTACATCACATCATGCATACCCACAGAAAAATGGAAGATTTAATGATTTTTTTGTTTACATGTTTACCAAAGGCAACTTGTCCCTGAAACAGGGTAAAGCAACAATTTAACTGTAGTGTTTGAAAATCTTAGGCTTCAAATAACATTTTATTGCAGTTTTTTGCTTTGAAACATGATTGTTACTTCCAAGCTGCCATGTAATGCAGATTTGGATGTCATTAAGCTAATGTCTTTAGTCGTCTAGGAAACAGCCTCGGCAGAAAATCAGCAAAGCAAAATGATCTCGTATTGAAGAATTCTGAACAAGACATAATCAGTCGGTCAGTTGGTTGTGGTAGTTCGGGCTTAATTCAGGTAACAGGACAACAGTCTGGTAATGCTGCAAATTACAACCCTTGTTCAAGAAAGGCTGAAGCACTAAATTACACTGTAAAAGCAGAATGCAAGGATTTGCAATTCTCATAAACCCATAATTTATCCACACAATTTATCCACAGTAAAAATGTTTACAAACATCTTAAAATTAAAAAACAATCAGAGATGTAGACATTTGAACTGAACACTGATAAACCTCTACTGAGAGCTCAGAGAATGCAGCCTTAGTTTCCAAAATGAATTTCAAATTCTGATTCCCTCCACTTAAAATAAGCTTTGGCCCAGAGATGATAGCGATGTTTCTGAACTTCATTCACATATGAATTCTTTGCATGAAAGAGCTTCAACCTGTAATTGCGGACGGTGCGGTGAATTGTGTTCTTGGAAAGTAATTTCCAGAAGTGTTCCCGAGCCCAAGGAGTGATTTCCATAGCAGAATCGTGCCAGTTTTAATAAAGTGATGCCTGAGGGCCCGAAGATCACAGGCATCCAGTGTTGATTTTTGGCCTTGTCCCCTGGACACAGAGATTTCTCCAGATTCTCAGAATCCTTTGATGATATTATGTAATGTAGATGATGATATTCAATATTCTCGCAATTTTACACTGAGGGATATTACTCTGAAATTGATTCACAATTTGTAGACTCAGGTTTTTGGATATCGGTGAGTTCCTTTATTTCTGAGAGACTCTGACTCTCGAAGATGCTCTTTTCATACCCATCCTGTCACTAACCTGTTGCCACTCAACGTAATTAGTAGTAAGATGTTAGTTTCTTTTTGGTACAACTTGCTTTCTCAGGCTTTTCTTGCCCCAGTCCCAAACACGTCAAGATTTGAAGTGTTTTCTTTGCTGTATAGATTTTTTGTTTACATTTTACAAAGTGTCCTGACTTTTTAGGAATAGGTGTTGTACTTTGCAGAGCTAAACTTTTGCATGACATATTTTTATTAGGGCTCAGTGAGCAGGTTTGGAGAAAACAGGCAAACTATAGAGTTGGTTCTAAACTGAAGCATCAAACAGATGGTGTTCAGCAGAATTTGCAGTAATTTTTCTTTATGGCATCCAAGAACCAATTGCTGCCACCGTAGCACCATGGACAGCGAGTGCAGATGGCGGTTCTGACTGTTTATTGATTCCAGGCTAGAGACCAGGTGAGACTGCTGCAGCAGGTTATGGTTGACCGGGCGCTGATTCACAAATGCCGCTTCTGACTGTTTTGTAGTTACATACATGCTCAAGCTGAAAATGTAGTTTATTATATCACACGCTGCAGACCAACTCTACACATCAAAGCAGGGCACTTTTGTGTACTTTGTGGCAGGATTAGTAGCTATCAAAAGAGGACTGACCTTTGTTACCTTTGAGTTATCCTGTGAGAGCGCATCACCGCTGCAGGTTTCTGCAGAATTGGACGTGTTACATCTCACATTTTATGAAAGCCATACAGATGAGTCTTGTGTGGTTAATATTCTACCAGGTACCAGTCTCTGTTAAGGACGTCTACATGTACTGCTTTGAGTATGAGCTCAGCCTCTTATGAATTGCAGTATTGAAAAGTCATGTACTTGATTATCATATTACCCAATGGTTACTCACAGTGTTTGTTTTAACACACTGAGTAGGGAGTCTCTGTATTCTATTTTCTTTTTTGTGTTATGCTCTTTTCCCCTCAGAATTACACTCTTTCATATATCATTATTTCCTGTTGGACAGAATGGGTCTATGAGACAATGTGCTCGGTACCTTTTCTGAACTATCATGTTGTAAATGGGTCCCGGACCTCCCAAATAACAGGCATATCAAGAGGATTTTACACAACACTCTGACTCAGTCTGCATAACATGTCATTGGCACAGCATCACTTCAGATGTTTGAGACTTCGTTTGCCATGACAACAGTGCAGAGGATAGAGCATGACACATCCTTGACAGACTGGGGAGTAAAATAGGCCTTTATGTGTTATCTTCCTGTTGCTCTCTGCTTTATGTAACAAACATCTATAATGGCCATTACTTGCTGTTGCACAATCCAAACTGCTTTGTGGAGTTGATAATGTTATTCTCTATTATGCGTCTGAAGACATCCAGAGACCATTAAAGGCTGCTCCCTGGCTGGGTGCGACAGAATGCGGCAAGCCCACTGATCAAGTCGCAGGCTGGAAATTAAACCTTTAGCAAAGGGATGTGATGGGGATAAATGGATTTCCCCAGTTGTGCTCCAAAATCGTTACTCTGCTGCATGTGTTGCTGTGACTAACGCACTTTGTTGGCCTAATTATGGGAGATAAACCCGAGATGTCGGCTGAAAAAACCTGCAATTACTCATGAAAGTTCTCTCTTAAAACCCTCTGACTCAATTTAGATCACAGATTAAAATAATCACAAGAATGAGGTATTTCAGCTTGCTACTGTTCTTCCATAATAGTCGAGATAAATTAAACAAAAAACAGCTACGATAATAAACATTAATTAATGTAATTAATGCATGAATTGGCATCTTTTCTGTGTCTAGATCCCTGTTTATCACAATCCAAGTGATATAAATTTTATCTTTCTATTGTTATGTTTCAAGTAGTTGGGTTTAATGACGGTTGTTTGCGACTTATGCAACTGCATGCAAACTGTTTACTCCAAGATCCTGTGGTGCAAATACAATGTTTTCTTATGTCATAGACCAATATACTATCTTCTACAGCAGCTGAAAAATAAAAATAACATAGGATTATGGAGGAAAGAGAAGAGAAAATAAAGCCACTGGTCAAACAACTTGATGCCAAAGCGTCCAGCAGTAGTAATGGCCAATGGCCATGCCTCAGCTTGGACTGGCTCAATATTTACACAGCTGTGTGGGGTCCGGGGCACATCAGTGCAGGTCGGCCTCAGTGTGGGTCACCAAACACAAATTGATTTTATTTAGGAACTTGAGGGAGGACTGGCACAAGCAGGGCAAAACCCAAACACAGCTTTCATTTTAAAGATGTAAATCAAGTCTGCCACAGCTTTCAAACTGAACTTATAAGAGGGTGCTTTTGATGTCCTCTTTTGACAGTCATTTTTGATGGATTAGCTGTTCTGCGAGGAAGCCTTCTACGCTTAAACCCAAGATTGAGTCCTGGGTAATTTTAATAAAAATCCCAAAATGATGGGGGGGAGGGGGATTAAGTAATGATTAATCATATAGTATATAAAGAAAATTGCTCAAACCTCCTGTGATGTCACTGGTAGGTTTCTGGTTTTGAAGCACAAGCCTTGAATCTTTAATCATGTACTTTGGTGGGCTCTTTCGATTTGCAGGGTTCTGTGACACCACAAGCCCAGTTTTTGTGGAATTCTTCAGCCATCTCTTGCTTACAGAACTTCATATCATGCTGGATTCACTGTTGCCCAAAAGATGGTATATTGCCCCCCACCCCCCACTATCACCTGTCAGTCGAGGTTTGGGAATGCTAACATGACGCAGGTACGATAGTTTCTGGCAAAGCTTCATAATCAGAAGAAAATTCAGGGAATAGAGGAGACACTCAGCCTCCTTGCCTCAAAATAATTTAAAAAAAAATTCCAGGAGTGACACCATGTTCAGTCTTGTTCACAAATGTGTCACGAAAAGTGCACGGAT
Organism: Zenarchopterus dispar; assembly: GCA_028564865.1. Lineage (NCBI taxonomy): Eukaryota > Metazoa > Chordata > Actinopteri > Beloniformes > Zenarchopteridae > Zenarchopterus > Zenarchopterus dispar. The sequence goes on from JAOWBL010000002.1 coordinate 11,446,227, forward strand.
TTGATAATGAAATCAAAAGAAAATTGAAAGACTTGGCAGATGGCTTTGGAACAGCGCTCCACGAACATGTCTCCACTGCTATCAGCTGCTCTACAGGCAGCCACTTCAAACACTGAAACAAAGGTTTGAGCACTATTTTCCATGTTTGGATGACTGACTGGATCTGAGACCCTTTCAATCACCAGTTCTTAAAAGAAAAAAATGAATAAATAAATTACCCTCAAGGGGAAGTCAGAAGTTCTGGATGGACTCTGGGTACCCTGACTGTCTCACTGTGTCTTTTTCAAAAAAGCTGGAGATCTTATGGACAAGACCGCTTGTGTTACTTTGAAGTATTTTACAATATTTTACTATATCATAAATAAACAATGAGTGCATGGTATAAGTCAATACACACTTTATGAGTGCTCTTTTGGAGAATTTTTAGTAAAAATGTGCCTATATAGAAATTTTTGTTGGTCCTTCAAATGTCAACTTGAGCTTCGGGGATTCTGGTTGTTTGTTTATCACAAAATTATAAAGTGATGAGATGCTTCCCTGGAAACACTTTAATTTCAGACTCCTAATAATATCTGAGTATCATCAGTTTTACAACAGACTTTTCAGATTGTTAATCACCCATTTGGGGCTGCTGTTTTTGATGCATGCTCTATGGATGATGTTTATCTTTTTTGTGTTTTCTTACTTGAAATTTTTCACAGTTTGTTTCTTATGACAGCAATTAAAGCAAACCATTGCCTTAATAATTTAGTTAACAAAAGCAGAGTAATAAACCTTGACAAAAGCCATCTGAGAGCTCAAATGTATTTATGGAGTAAACTCTTACATGGCCCTTTCATCTTCTTTTTTCAAGTCAAACTTAGAATGTGTCATCTCTTACTTGGCAATTGCTTCAGATTCCTCCTCCTTAACTTTTTGCAGCAAAATGTTGACCAGGGAAGCTGATATTTTTGTGTATAACTGCATTGGACTCCCTGCAATTATAAAACCCTCAAGCTAGTCCTCAGATGAAAGTGTTGCTACGTAGCCACTTTACTTTACTTTACTTTACACTCCAACCCATACGTTTAACATTATACTGAGCTATTCAGATGTTCCTTGAGTAATGCGTGAGGGGCAGATCTTTATGAACCCCTGTTCATTTACAATCTGATGCTGCTCCTGTTTAATTTTCTCTGTTTCACTCTTTATCTCAGTCATGCTCCTCCAGTCTGCTGGAAGCTCAACACTGAGGAAGACACCAGAACCAATGCCTTTTTTTTTATCAGGTCATTAATCTGTGGTTATGTGTGCTGTGTGTATCTACAGTCCCCCCAACAACTAAGTGCTTTAATTGTTGTCTTAGACTCTATAATAGCTGATTATCTGTTTTGTGAAAATTGTGACTGAACAGCACTTCCTGGGAGAAGCCACTCAAGAAGCAGCACTAGATAATTTGGCCTGTCATTTTTTTCCCAGGACATATGTTATAGCTTCACCAATCGTAAGTCACACACCTCAATTCACCTGTGGAGCCACTGTCTGGGGTCATGGACAGCTACTTCTACAAATGATGTGACTTTTAGCTTCTGTTTCACACTTGAATCCAAGGTTTGATGCAGGAGTGACACAGCGACTCGCTGGTACAGCTGTTTTACCAGAACAGAGCCGAGTTTTAGACAAAATAACATCTTTGTAGCTGTGTAAGACAGCTGAACCCAAATGCATAGACGCAGAACTGGTCTAAACTGAGGGTACTTGTAATGAACTCACAAAGCGACTGGAAATACATTTTCCATCACACTGATGCTTTCTCAATTGAACATGATGATTACCACTTTTTTATTTCACCTCACCACAGATGTGCTCCACATACTTGAAGGTAACTTTAAATGATTCATGGCAACAGGAAAAAAAAGTGTAGTTTCAAGCTTTTTATGCCTTATTTCTTAAAGCCAGTATTAAGAATAAAAAAACCTGTTAATACTAAAAATTTCAGCTATAAAGAGCTGTTCTCATGATGAAGAATATTATTACAACCAGTGTGTCCTTTTCCATGCACAAAAGCTCATCACAAGTTTTTGTTAATGATGTTTGCAGCTACTTAGTTTCCTTACGCAGTAAAATTAGTGCACCTGTGTTTATGAAGGCCATGGTGACGTTTTAGTTCCCTGTTCGGCCTATCAAACAGGGATCCAAACTCTAAAGAATAAGCTTCAAGTATACTGCCTCAGGCCTGATAAGGACTGGGATAAAGGCTGCTTTTTGCTGCATGGGGGGTACAGTACTGGAAGTGCTTGGTTTTAGTCCATCTCACATTGTTTTTGTTCCCTGTGAAATTGCTGTGAGAAAAGTGGATGCGTGATGTACCTCAAAATCCCCTCGATTCTGTCAGTGATTTTTTACTTTAAACTCTTTTGGGCCTGTGAGTTGGAAAGATAAAATCTCGCTGTGGCTCAAATGTGGAAACTACACAGTTTAAAGCAGGAGATGAAGTTCTGTTTTTTCTGCCCATACCCAAGGCCAGTTTGCAGGCGTGTTACAATAAATGATTTCAAATTGGCAGCCGTGGCTGACAGTTTGGGATCTCAGCGCCACTGCTGTCACAGGGCCACATTCAGGTCTGAATTTTGAGAGGAAAGGAGGCAATTACCAATTTCCTGTGATGCAACAGAGGGTGCCAAACTATAACAAACTACTTTTGAAAATGAATAACAAGTAAAAAAAATATTACATTGGTAAGGAGTAACAAAGACGGAGTAAAAAGAACACCTCATGTTCCTCATACATCTTTACAAAAGGAAACACACATACATAGAG
>JAOWBL010000002.1:11458313-11478781 GCA_028564865.1 Zenarchopterus dispar
TTGTAAGGTGAAATTTAATGTGAAAGTGAAAGCTAAGAAAAGCAAAAGTGAACAAAAGAGGGTTATGGTGAGTGTAGAAAAGTGGTTGTGTATAGTGTGGTGTTTATATAGACTTTATTACAATATAAATTGTCTCTTGGCACTTTAGAGACACAGAGCATGACCCTTGAGCAACTATTAGTATTAGTGACATTTTTAGATACTGAGTAAAGAAACACTCGCAAATTAAAAAACAACAAAACAAAAAAACTCTGCTATTGGGAGAAAAACCTTTAAGCCAAATAGAACCAAAGATTAAGTCCCTTTGAAGAGGGAAGAACCCTTGAGCTGGACTTGGCTCATAAGGCCAGAGCCCAGCTGGGTAAAGGAAGAACAGGCGAGGCACAAATATATTGTCAATATTATATAGGACAAAATATAGTAGCAGTATTTATCTGTCAGCTAGAAAAGGGGAGAAAATCATGTTGGTGATCAGAAGATCATGTTGGTGTGCCCCTGCAGCATGTCTACGATGAAGCTACGTTTAGGATGAGCCTGCTATGATTTTGTCCTGTGGCTGTAGATATGACTATTGGCCCTAATACACTATAATGTATACTATCTATAAGCTTTAGAAAACAAACTTTTAAAGTTTGATTCTAAAGTTGGAGGTGGTGTCAGTCTCCTAAACCCAAACTGGTAGCTGGTTCCATAGTAATGGTGCCTGATAGCGGAAACCCCATCCTCCAAATCTATATTTGGATAATCAAACCTGCACCAGTAAACCTGCACTCTGAGAGCGGAGAGCTCTATAAGGAACATAAGGCGTCATGAGGTCTTGTGGACAACAGAGAGCTTGGCTGTAAAGGACGTTAGACATGAATAACAAAACTTTGAATTGGATTCTAACTTTTAAGGTGGAGCCAATGGAGGGATGCTAATACTGAAAAGATGTGATCTCTCTTGCTGATTCCTGTCACTCGCGCTGTTACATTTTACTTCAGCTGGAGGCTATTCAGAGAATTTCTTGGCCATCCTATTAATAATAAATTACACTAATCCAGCTAGAAGTGACAAACGCATGGATTCGTTTTCAGCATCACCTTGGGAATGGATGCTCCTAATCTTGGAGATATTACTGAGGTGAAGAAAGGCTATCTTACAAACCTGATTAAAATGCTGTTTAAATGACAAATCCTGGTTGAAAATAACTCCAGGGTCTCTCACAGTTCTTCTTGAGGCCAACATAATCTAATCTGTTCCCAAAGTGTTTAGGACCACAAACAATAACCTTTGTTTTTTTCAGAATTTAAAAGCAAAATGTTTGTGGACATCAAGGCCTCAATTTCCTTGAGACATGACATGTGGTTAAGCATTCTGTTTCATCTGGCTTCATCGCTAAATACAGCTATGTGTCATCAGCATGAAAAGTAATGCTGAGACTCTGGATATCATTTCCTAAGGGTTCAATGTATAACGTGAACAGGACTGACCCGAGCACTGAACCCTGTGGGACACCGTAGCAGACAGTCTATGCAGAAGAAACCTCATTAACATGAACAAACTGGAATCTGTCAGACTGATATGATTTAAACCAGCATAGAGCCGTTCTATTAATCCCAAGAACACACTATAATCTGTGCAGCAAAAGCAGCACTGTTTTCCAGCAGAACCAGTAAGCACTCGCTCTACTGGAACTAATCCATACTAGTCATGTGTCTGTAACGTTCAGCAATCCGGACCATGGAAGACAGACTCAGATAAAACGATGTTTTATTGAGGCTGAAAATAGATTATAGAGGAATACTGGTGGGAATGCAGAAAGGCAGACAGGAATGGTGTCAGGAAACACAGGGGAAATCCAAAATACTCAGTTCTTGCAAACCAAGCCAAGTCCGTTAAACAGAAGAGCCGTTTAACCCGTGTAGAAATGTCCAGAGGGGATCAGCAGAATCATCGCTAGGAAGCTCTGGGGTAAGTCTAGCAATCAATCATCAAACACCACTCTGAGTTTGATAACCAAAAGAGCCATCAAAATCAATACATAGATATCCAAAGGGTTGGCAGAATTTGTTAGTCAGGAAATACGAGGGTCTTTACATGAGAAGCTAGGGCACGAGGTAATCAAAAAGCTGGATGCGAACATGCTGGAAAACTGACAGTTTGGCACTGATGAGGTGTGAGGCTGCGGCTTAAATACAAAAAAAAAACAAAAAACCCACAGGTGATGATGATTAGTGATCAGGGAAGATGTGTTCAGGCTCACCTCAAGAACCGCAGCCTTGGAACATGACAGGGTCTTCTTCATCTGAGACGCAAGGAAAGGATGAGACAGCCAATAGGAACAAAAGAAAATATATTTAATGAAATGGGAAATACTTACTTCAGAGCTGGCATCTGAAAGAGCCCAAAGTAAATCAATTTAAACATTTGTGAATTTATTCTTAGGGTTAATAAAACAGGTTTACTTGATTTAATTAATCAAAAATATATTTATATATTTATATATTTATATATATATATATTTCTCTTGCACTGTACATTCATGCAGCACCTTTCACCAACCTCTGCTTGATAGTTCTTGTCCTTTTAAAGACTCCTCTTTAAAAAAAAAAACTGCACTTTGAAACTTAAACAAAAAGCACCACACTTTTACATCCAAGATTAATGAAATGCAGTACAGATAGTAAAAGAGAACTGTTGAGATTCACCTTTGTAGATATCTGTTGGTGACAGGAAGGAAAAACAAAGTAATTGACAGATCGTAAAGGTGGGCATGCATGTGGAAGTGGTTGTCTACGGAAGGAAAGGGAAAGGGAAAGTGAAAGAAAGGATGTAGCTAGGGAGAGTAAAATGGATGAATCAAACAATATTTAAAATCTGTGACAAAAAAAATCAGGATCTAAAAATGAACCATTATTTATTCTCTTTGTAGCAAAATACACACACTGTAGAGCACATTGCCGCACAATTAGCTCACTTGAAGTAAAAGTTAAATTTCCTAAGGTTTATTTGTGGACTTCATTTCTGTTCAAACACAACAGTGTAAGTGAACAACTGCTGGAAGTCTCTTCTACTCTGATGAGGTGCTGTGTGTGGAGGAAATAGGGGTTTGCCGGTCAGTCTGACTTCTCCACTGGCAGTAACCCCAATTCACAATATTATTACAGAGAAGGTCAAACTGAGAACAGACAGAATGAAGGAAGAGCAGGGTAGATGGCAAAACAATACGCTACTGAAAGAGCCAGAGAAAGAAATAAAGAGAGTCAAAGTCAGAAGCTGTATTTGTGTCTGTGGCAAGCCATCCCATTACTTAGAAAACAACTGAAGAGTGTAGTAGTGTCTTGCACTTTTAACTGGTTCAGTGTTGTTCTCTGGACCACAAACCTCTAAGAACAAGAGGCTGTCTCTCCTTGTCAACGTGAATATATACCACCTACTTCCTCCCTGCTGCCCGTGCCTACTGTTCTTTACTCTATGCCCTCAGTTTCTGCAGTTTCCAATAGCAACCGGCTGAACTAAAAGAGATTTTGGAGTTGACACATTATTATGAAAGACATCTTCTCTCCCGTCTACTGCATCTACTTCTGTAGATCATTGTGGAAGATGCTGAACATTTTTTTCTTCTCTCAAGCTCACTGAGTTTCTGGGAAAGGAAAGAGCTCTACGGGTGGAGGGGAAGGAGAAGGGAGGGCTGACTGTTGCACATGTCTGTTGCCATGGGGATTCTGGCGCAGTGACTATGCAGTAATGCGGCTGTGGGAATGGAGGATTTGTTTTCGCAAGGGATGCTCGGAGGGGGAAAAAAATGGAGCGAGCGTGAGCTGGAGCTTCAGTCACCAATTATGTGGAGGGGGCTTTTATTTTAGAAAGAGAGTTAGCGAGGATTTACTTAGAGCAAGGTGCTGCCTCAGAGACCTTTGATGTTTTCATACTACCTCACCGTCCAGATTAAATTAAGACCACCACAAGAGTAGTTAGGAGAAAAATCCATTTCAATAAGTGGGAGACAATGGAAAGCTAATGGAGGCTTCATAATTGTGTGTTCCCAAGATAAACCTGTTAATCAAATACAAAGCTTGCATATAAAATAGTCATTTACTGTTTGAAAAGAGGAGGCTGCTTGGAATATTGCTGATATAATCACTGGCACAGACGAATTAATCAACGGTAAATAAACTCTGTCTTTAATTTGCAAGTTATAAAAGTCATTGTTTAGACCTTTTGAAGATCGGAAATGTCCTTAATCCTTTTGTTGAATGCAACAAATAACAATACAAATTAATCTGTATCATGGAAAGATTTGATGTTAAAATAAATTACCCATACTAGCAGGGACGCAAACCTAATTGTAATGTCTTTTATCAAAGGCCAACAGATTTACATGTAAAACCACTTTTTTTAAACAATATTTTCAATAACAAATGGAAAAGTGTTGACCATATTTTTTTTTCAAGAGTAAAACTTTGTTCCTCTTTATGAGATGCTGCACTGAGCATCTTGTGCAAAACTATATTCCAGTTTACTATAAAATCCATTTAGAATCCCCTCAGAGTCTTATTGTTAGCCAGAAGCAAAATTACTGTATCTTTCAGAGTCAAGAAATATATGAAAGCAGTAGTTGTAACTTAAATATGAGCCCAAATGAAGAAAACTGAGTGCTTATGACATCTTGTCATCTTGTTAATACATAAGCTAAAACGACTTCTCAATTCCCATGTTACCATCAAAATTGTATGAGCTAAACAGATAAATGAAAAACTTTTACTTAACTCACTGTCAAGCTAAATTTAGGTTTGGCTTAAAAAAAAAAAACTCCATTTTTTTTCTATTCTAATCTAAGGTTAAAACATAGCTGGGCTGTTTCTGCATATAAACTACTGTGAATTCAGCTGACAGCTGTCCAATGGCTTTTACCAACAAAATGACATGGAACAGCTGTTACAAAGACTTTGTGACAAACAAGGAGCATGCTGGCTGATGAGGATGAATGATATTTGAGCAAAAAAGCGAAAAAAGGCAATTCTAGTGACTTTAAAGACAAGATATGAACAGCTATATTGGGAATCTGGTTTCATATATATGGTGTATATGTGAGAAAAAGAGAGTGTAAGAAAACTAATAAGACATAAGGTTTGAAGCAGAATACATACAACACGATGATGTCAAGTATCCTAATTAGAATAAGAAATCATCACATTTAACTACTTTTAAGGCAAATTTATTCCATTTTGTTTTGAATAAAGAGCTTGCATTTCTTTAATGTACTGAGAGAATATTTGCACTGAACCAGTAACATATTAAAACCAATGAAATAATTTACTCAAAAGTATGGGTTATTTGTCTTCAGACTCACACTTTCATTTAGCAGGAAATATTAAGTCTATTCTGAAATGGAAATTGCAATACAAAAAAAGCAGGAGCCACAGACATTATTATCAGGCAGTACAACTGTAAGAGAAACAGCTGGGCGTCTTGCTAAAGCAGCAGCCCTAACTAAAAATAGAGATATTTTTAAAATAACACAGCGTTATATCGACACATAGCATTTAGTTTCTTGCTGTTTTCTAAATGTTATGGTTCTGGGATTTTGTTTTCAGGTTTATTTTATTCTTTCTGCGCTCCTGTTTTAAGGTTTAATGTTGGTTGTCTTGTGCTCTTCCCTGATTGGACTTCTGTTTTGTATATTTATTTTTCATTTTATCTTAAGAGTGATTTTCCTTTCTGTGTAGTTCCAGTGTTTGTGCTCTTCTTAATTCATTGTCATTTTGTGCTCTTAATTCGTTGTCATTTTGTGCTCTTCTTCCAGTCCCCCCTTTTCTCTCTAACATTCTTTCCTCTGATGTCCTCCTATCACCAGTCTGCTGTCTTTGCCCTCACATTTTTGACGCCCTTCTGACTGCAGCACTTTTTGTTAAAATAAAGGACATTGTTTAAATAGCCCTGTCTCCGTGGGCTCCTGAATTTGGATCCTTCTCCTGCAATATGGTAGTTAAGGTTTAAATATCTGGATTAACACTGTAAAAACAAAGAATAGGGACCGTTTTACTCTTTGCATACAATATAAGACTCTTATATATTTGTAGTGATGCTTACATGTTTATGTTGTGTTTTGTGCTTGACAGTTAATCACAACAGTTTTACCTAATACAGCACTTACATACATTCAATTAGTAACACTTCATCACTGACTTTTAAGCATGCATTGAGTCCTCATTTCTCTGAGTACTAAGTGGCAGCTCTGCCAGGAAGGATTTACTTCTACAGCTTACACATGACATCCACTTTTATTTTTTAAAACCAACTTTTCTGCTCTGTTTAACAGCTACATTTTGGGGTGTGGTTAACTCACTGGTCATGACACGTTATTTAACCGTAACAGCATTTACAAAATTCATGACTTTTACTGTATCCCACTTCACTTCCCTCTCCCCCTTTTCTTTACAGTTTTACAGGAGATACTCCCCTTCCGTCCAAGTAGATGATTAACACCCATCTGACAACATCTTCCTTGGGCCTCTCATGTTTTCATTTCACTCTCACCTGCAAACTGTTGGGGATATGATCAAATATATAAATGACTACAATGAATACAAAAAAGATTTAAATAAACAGACAGGTAAGAGCCTGGAGTGAGGAGCATCTTATTGTTCAGATAATCACGTCAGAAGATGCATTCTGTGGTCAAAACCTGGGGACATAATCCTGAAACATCTTACAACGTGATACAATAACACTTTATCGTCACTTCAGGCTGAAAGTGTTTTTGCATCCTTTGCTTGCTCATTTAAGAAGATATAAACACAGCATAGAGAACATGTAACAAGAGATGACAATGACCTAAACACAAAGAAATATAATATGTACACAAGTAGACAGGTACAGATCCCACTTTTCCTAAATGCATCCTCATATATAACAAAAAGTAAGAGATTTACAGCCATGGATTCATCTTGCACTGTGTTTTAGTGTAGTTGATTCAGCAGTAAGATGGACTGATATATAAAAGAACAGAAGAAAATTGATCCACATGGAAAATCTGGAATGGTTGTTATTGATGTGTGTGTCTGTACATTTTGTTTTTTCAGTTCACATCCAACTCCAAACTAACACAGCTGCCACAAAAACACTTGCGCTCACATTTCACTTTTTTTCAGTAACCAGCATCCCTCTGACTACTTCTCCTTTAGAAAATGTTTTTCCATTGAAGGCCTCGTTGCTTGCAAGATACAGAGAGCTGTTGGTTCTTGACACTGTTGGTCACCTGCATTTTCTTTCTTCTTTTTTTTTTTACATAAATGTGTTAACCAATATGTCATTTTTTATTATGCTCTATTGCCTGATGTAATGCCACAGGTACTTCCTGTTGTAAGTATGGTCTATGCAAACATGAATAATAAATAAGACACTGTCTCATAAATATAAAGGCATGTTGCAGTTTAAATATTTAATTCCTCAAACCAGCTGAACACCGGTCACAGTAATATGACTTTACAGAATCAATCATGAATACCTGATATCATGCAGCTAAATCTCTGTGCATCTATATGTTGCTGGTAAACACTAAAACGTGACTGCATTTAGTTCTTTCTCTTGAGACTGTGTCATGGTTTAAACATTCCCATTCCTGTCTTGTTTCCAGACAGGGGAAGCATTCAAAGAAAAATCTTTGTCATTTCAATGACACATTTGCCATCCATCACGCCTGCAAAGTCTTGCTTTTATACACAAACACCTGACTTCTGACACACCACACAATCTCTTACATAAAGCATTAAAAACCACATTAAATTATGAGTTTAGATTATTTAGCAACATTTCCCCAGCACATTGGATTATTTCCTAAAGTTAAAAAAGGAAATCCTTTGCTTCAGTCGGTCAAATATATTAGCTTCAGTCTGGATGACAAGCTCAAAATAGCACAAGCTATGAGATCCGTCATTTTTGATCTGACAGATGTCACCGAGGATGGATTTAGTCTGCACATTTCCTTTAAATACCTTATCAGATCCCGAGAATAGGAAAAAGATTTGTAAACACCGACATTGATGCGTCCCATTTCTGCAGTGCATTGTCATTACTGTACACCACATATCCAAACTCAGAAGGATGGCTAAAGCACTGCGAGGAGCACTTAAATCATTAGGTTAAAAAATGAAGTTGCTGAAATGTTCTCAGAGGAATTAGAGAGAAAACAAACTGAATCAATATGGAGGCCTTTATCCATTTTGCAAGTTTAGCTTTTGATTTGAGAAAGAACTCACAAGGCACCAAATATGTCAGTAATGAAGCCAATTAAAACTTTTCATCAAAGTCTCAAAAGATGCTTTGATACAGAAACAGCAAAGTCAAACTTTGTTGGTTTTTTTTTTGTTTGTTTGTTTTCTTTGTGAGTATAAATTGTACTGCTTGTATTTCTGATCTAAAAATGACTGTGACAGGATTTTTTTTCCTTCTTTTTTTCACTGTTATCTGAATACTGTGAACATAACAAACACTGAACATATGTCATCCCTATGGAAATGACCCTCGGGGAGGTCGAAGCTAATTACCTTTCCAGTTGTGCCTTTCTGAAGCAGATGTAATAGACTTGGGAATTTGAGTGTTATCTATGAGACACAAATATTCTGTCCACAAAGCCAAGAGTTTGGAATTGGACTTACAAATGTGCCCTCTGTTTTCAGCTGACAACAATATCTCATGCTATCACAATACATGTCTTGAGTTTGAGCTTGAAACAACTTTATGTAGTTTTTATGACTGTCTCTAAGGAATTGGAGTCCACAAATGGAAACTGGGGAGGAGGTAGGATTTTTAAAAACAGATTGATGGGTAAACAACGTCAGGAGGCAAGTGTTGCCTCATGCTTGCTCAGGATGGGGGATTACACCAAAATGTAAATTCAATGCAATGTACTGAGCTGCTCATCTAGGCTGGCATTGTTATTACTATTACTATTATTGACATTGTTGTTTTTATTATTAGTAGTAGTAGCAGTAATCATCTGCATTTTTAACGAAAGTTTGAAATGAATTAGAATGAATTGTGTTATGAATTGGATGAAGAGATTTGCATTTTTTTCATCTGAATAGACCATCACATAGTGGAAAATCTATAGTGTGGTCAGACAAGTCAGTGTTTTTAATCTTTTTTGAATAAACTGGAAGAATATACTCTAGACAAAAGACAAAGACGTCCGTCCAGACCTGTAAACAAGTCCAAGAGCCAGGATCTGTGATGGGATCAATGCTCCTCCCAAACGCAATTCACTGTTCTGTGATGGCAGCGTGAGTGGAGAAAAGTAGAATGAGATTTTAGAGAAACATGTTGCATTCAACATGATTTTCCAAGAACATCATTTCATATTTCAATAAAACCTTATAAAAACATGGTTGAATTTGCAGAGGGTAGTGGGTTGGCCATCCCATAGTCTGGATCTGTCCCCACTAGAGAATGTGTTGAAAAGACAAAGACATTATTGATGGCCCCATACAACCTGAACAGATGCTTACAGGAAGAGTGGGACAAAATAAAATTTAAAAAACTTCATCAGTTGGTATGCTCAATGCCAAAATGCCCTTTAATTTTTGTGAGAAGAAAAAGCAAGTTGCAACTACATTATTGTCTCAACAAAAATGGGATTAGTGGTTCTAAATTATCTATAGGAGTGATCGGTTGTTCATCTGTATTTGACCTTGTGATGGATTAGTGACATGTCCGGGATGTACTCCTGCCTCTCAGTTGAAGTGAGCTGGGATCGACTCCAAGCACATCATCATGACCTTAAACAGGAATAAGTAGGTATAGATTATGGATAGATGGAAGACAATGGATGGATGGAAATAACAGTGATGAGGAAAACATGTTATATAATGGTTCATACTGTCTGCAAAGAAATTAAAATCAAAGTAAATGTACAAATAGTTGCTTTTATTTTATTTTATGTATTATATTATTTATAATAAGTTTCCATATTATCCCAACATTTTCTCATTGGGTACCAATTTACATTTATGAGTTTTTCCCTTATTTGTAAATCTTCTGGTACTTTTGTACTTGTTCTCTCTTTCACTCACTCTCTGCACTTTAAATCTGTGTTTGTCTTTGGAAAAACATCATTGGATGATAATGGAGACACAAGAGTATCCTTTATGGAGGGTATACCTGCCACGCTGTGTTCACTATACCTGCTGCACTGCTGTGTCAGTGTCCAATACTTAAACAAGATAAGGAGTGTTTTGTTGCTCTGGAGAGCCTTTTCAACATCATGAAGAAAAGGAGATGACATGAGTAAATCCTTGAATCTTAGGAAATCAATACTTATGTAATCAAAACTGTCCCTGAAATGTTATTGTGGCATCTGTTTTTTCTTCACTATTGGTTGCAGACTTGTGTACATTTTTTTAACTGTTTGTTTCCTTTACAATATTCAATGAAACATCTTTACCAGAACCGATCAGCTGGCACAGTAAAACATTATTTAAGGTAAAGTCCAAGTTGCATTTGCAGGCACAGCTCTTTTTTTATTTTTTAGAAAACATTGCAGCTTATAAATACTAAATAATACTTACTCCTCTCATAAATACCAAGTAGGGATGTTTTAGTGTAGAATCAGAGTGGGGTCACATGACATGCTTATGCTGAGGAATCAGTGGAGTGGCAACATCATTGGTATATAGAGCATGTTCTGCTGTACTGGCTCTCTCTTTCAAGTCGATTGGGCTCTGTAACTGCCTCCGCTGCTGGCTCAGATGTCCTTTGACTTTTCCTCCCAATCCTCCTCAATAAACCTCACACGCAGATATGCAAAGTGCAACAAAGCAGCAACACACCCGCCTTGAGTGAGCGTTTATTTATCCCGTTTAGACCTGATGTAACACAAGAGCATGTGCCTTTGTCTAGAGGGCAGAGACAAAATTACAGAAAACATGACATTTCAGAAAGCACAACATTCCAGAAACACCATAGGGCAGTAAATGCAACAGTCTCTAACTGCAGTGAGCTCAGCCCCACGGTAGAAAAAATATTGTTCGGTGTTTCCAGGACAACATGTTACCACCCCATTGGAAAGAACATATGTAGCCCCATTCAGCTTCCAGGATACACAGTTACATACTACCCTATTACTTTGTCCTAGTTTTTTTTTTTTTTTTGGACACATACAACAAATAAAGGACCAAATCCCCAAAGATGTCATGTGTGAATTTGAAAATTACTGACTAAAGAAACTCCCTTTCTTTTACAAATATAAAAGACTAAGCCACAGTTCCTAGAGAAAGCACCACCAGTGCACAGCTTCAGCAGGATGCTCTCATTATTGTGCCTTCAGAATAATTGTTAAAATGCTGTAACCACAAAATTATAAATACACAGTAGGTGCTTTAATTAAATGAACTAGGAAGTTCACACGCCATCATTGCAGCTTGTATGCTCATGTGTATGAACAGCCATAATTACATCCGACGAAAAAGTTAATGTTTTAAATACAGAAATTAGCTTCTGCCCCCTAGCATTTACCTCCTCATTTATATAATTCATTCAAATTTAACTCTTGTATGTCTGACAGGGCCCCGAAGGCAGCAGAGCCCTCATTTGTTAGTACAGATTTATGAACAACACAATCAGTATGCAACACTTCACATTCAAAAATACTTAGTCATAGAGCTGAACTGGTGCAGAAGGAGAGACGGACTAAGAGGATGTGATGAACTTGCACCTCCCAATCAACCAGGAGTACTCCCACTGCTCCAGATGGCCTGTGCTCCCCTGGCTCCCTCGTCCTTCCTCTCTCAGTGAGTCTTGCTGAGGTGATGCAACAATTAGCCTAACAATGGCTCCTCAGCGGCTCAGATTACAATTCAGAGCCTAGATGCACTTTAAAAGAGGGGAACTCAACTAAGAATGATAATGTGAAGGAACTTTCAGTCACCAGATTCCAGTTGCAGGTAAAAATCTGACATCAAAGATGTAAGAAAAGAAATAAAATAATACATTTGTATTGCAAAACTGTTTTGTCTTTATGCATCATATTTTTACATCGAGTTTTACACACCTTAAATGCAATTCTTACTGCATTTACCATGTGTGTTTACAATATGTGCACTTTCTTCTGGCAAGCACTGCAAGTAAGAATGCAACTATTGGCCTGTCTTTGTTCACTGCTTGAAGTTTTCAATAACATCAATGGCCTGTATTCATGAAGAGTTTATATTATTTGTCCAGCTTCTGCAATTGCCAGAGAATATACAAGGTTTCTGCAATTCATTTACAGTGCAGGATGTAAAGGGCACAGTAGAGGACTTCCTCTTGGCAATGATATTGATCTGCAAGTGCAGAGGCAACATTAAATGAATCTAGTGAGGCGCAGTAATCTATGAGGCAATGACTATGTCCTGGACAGTACAGGTAATTTGTATTCTGATTTTACACCTCTAATGTGTATAGAGGGATCAAATTTCACTGTGGCTTGCTGAATATCAGCTCTAGAATACCTGCCTTTCACACTCAGCAGCTGGTATGACTAATTATATTGATGATTAACTACAGAAGCCAAGTCTGGAAGAAAGCTCATCAGCACTCTCCTTGATATTGGCATGAACATGCTGGTCTTGGCCACAGTGAGAAACTATAATTTGAACTTGAAGTTACCTTTTTCTATTTTTTTAATATCATTAATTCATATGTAGCCCACTATTTTCTGTGATGCATGCTTTTAGTATATCATATTTTATATTCTGCTGAAGTCATGCAGTTTCCACCATTATCAAGGGTGAAGCTGACCTTAGCCATTACATGTTCCACTGTGAGCTGAACACCACTTTCAACATTCTTCTTGTATGTTTTCTTGCTGAAAATCAATTCATTTTAGTTTCCCTTTCTAAGTGCAGCTGTTGAATTGAGACAACCTCACTGCTGTGTCAGTAAAATAGCAATATGATCTACAACTACAGTGTTTTCAGTTTATTCCGAACATAAATTAATTTAAATGACAGTTTGTGGTTACTGTTATATCTAGTATGAGTTTTATCTAGTGGTGTAAACATCAGTTCGAGCATGCGTGAAGCTGCTTTTATCAGTATTTTTACTGTTAGATGCTCAAATGACATCCTCTTCTAGGAGGAATTATCTCTTGGAACAAAGAGACAAACACTTATAGGCATTTAAGTGTTTCTCAGCTCATTTAAAAGCGGTAGAGCCTGTCCAGAAACAAAATAAGGTCAACAGGTAAAATAAACGATCATCTGGAGAATATGGCGGCGCATTAAAAAGCCACTAATTTCTCTCAGGAACAGGTGGAGAAGATAACACACCTAAAATGACAGCAAATGCGGGACTCATAATGTGCCACACAGAATAGTGAAAATGGTCCATTTATGAGCTTTATGAGGTGTTTTAATACGTCAGTATTGTGTTTATAGCTTGTAGCAATGCCCCCATGCAGCAGTGCTTTTATGTGTTGCACACATAAATCCAATAACAAAATATTTTTCCAACTGTTTTATTTATGTATCAACATAGAACTGAGTCCACTAAGCAGTACTTACTTCATTTAAGGGTCAATTATAATCATCAGTTTTTGAGAACTAATACTAAAAACATTGCTGTGGGCGATTAAGGGGTACTACAATGGGAAATATTTTCTTTCTGCCTTTGAACTTGAGTGGGGATACTTTTGAAACTGTCGGGATTTGAGCCTCATGTTGTGGGATCATTTCTTGATGCTTTTTGCAACTGTTCTTGTTCCTGATGAAGCTGAAAGTGATGCTCTCCGAGCATCCACCAAGCAGACGGCAGGGAAACAGTCTGGAGCATTTGGCGGTGACACAGCAGTGTTTACCAATGAGCCATCATGCTGTACAAAGAAAATCCTTTCATTTTCTCCCCATGCTACCATTGAAGCCTGCCTGTGTGATTGCACACATGCACACAGATTGTCTTTTAATTTTAGTGTATGTTTTATCCATATGAAACATGCAAAAGCTGCACTTATGTTTCCTTCTCTCGTAACCATGACAGTACATGGGATGAGCTACAAAGTCTACTGAGGCTGAGTACACCGGAAAAAGCTGAAGAAGGGGGGTTGTTCTCATGTGAAAAATATAAGAATGCCCGAGGTCCGTCACATAGCCCGGGAGAAGATAAAAACAGGGTCATATTCAGGGTTAGACAGCAACTGTGTGTTGAAGGTTTTGTATATTATGCATCGCTGAATAAATGATAAACTGTGAAAACATTATGTACTGCATCAAATTCCAAGTCCTCTATCTGAATTATTAAATTTTAACCAAGTTTATTTCTAACATTAGTCATCTCCTCCATAAAAATAAAAGGAATAAATGTTTGAGACAAATATGATTTCAATTTTACCTTTGCTTATTAGCAAATATGGCTTCAGTTATTTATAGGGTAATGTGTCACCTATGTCCATCATTAACACAGCTTCGGGATGTTACTCATGACTGGACTCTCCAACTGCTGCTTTTTGTGATTTGTGACTACACACTGATTTTCTAAACTTAGTAAATCCAGGGTTGTTTTTATTATGCACGCACAGTACGGACAATCCGTCATCATCCTTGGTACGACACATCTTTCTTTGTCTACACTGAGTCTCATCAATATTTTCAGATTTTCTCACACTATCTTTCCAATCTCCCTTCGGTGCTCTTCCTTTCATCACTGCATTATACAAGATGTACTGCAGGTTTTTGCATGATGTAAATCCAAATGGCCCAGCAGCACACATTTCAACACCCAATAAAAAAGATAGATGGAAGTAGCATCTTATCTTCAAGCACTAATGAGGACAAATTTAGTATGCGTTGCTCTGTACCTGTTTCTCTCTCTCTCTCTCTCCCTCTTTCTCTTTCTCTTTTTTTTTTTTTTTTTTTAGATTGCATGCACCCACTTAAAGAGGCTTTAAAGTATAAGGAAGCTTTTGAGTCACTCAGTGATGGAGGAAGAGTGATGTTGTTTCCTGGATACAAGGACAGTCCACACTTTGTTTATGTTGACATAAGTGTGCCGGACAGGCAGCACAGTGGTACACGGCTGCCTCAGGGGAATATACTGCTACCTACAGCACCAGTCAGTAATGTGTACACTGCCACACAACCTCAGTTATACTTGAGAACGACACAGAAAAAAAACAGAATTTATGCTGCACCCACTCCCTTCGGCAAGCATGCATCACAATCAGATCCAGCTGGTTAAAGTTTTGCCTAAAAATATGTTGTCGTTTCGCTAGTCTCTGTACATTTTGTGGCACACATGAACGCTTACGTTGCTTGAACTTTATTGACTTTGCTGACACCACACAACAGATGTCTGACAGCTCACATCTGTTGCTTGAAGGGGACATATTTCAAATCACTTTTTTTCTCTGAATGAAAGTGCTCAATTGGTTGTCTGAAGTAAGTACTGAATTTAAAAAAAACTGACATAATATAACTTTGTCACTTTGCTTGGGGTGCCCAAGGACTGAGGATTTTTAACCAAATGAGCCG
The DNA here is from genome assembly GCA_028564865.1 of Zenarchopterus dispar. Classification (NCBI taxonomy): domain Eukaryota; kingdom Metazoa; phylum Chordata; class Actinopteri; order Beloniformes; family Zenarchopteridae; genus Zenarchopterus; species Zenarchopterus dispar. Next base: position 11,473,799 of record JAOWBL010000002.1, read on the forward strand.
TTCAGTTTTGCAGAGTTCTGTGACCTCTCAGACCCAGACCAGAGGTGATTATCTAGCCTCCTCCCCCCCTTTTTTTTAATTTTTAAAAAATATTTCCATCAAACTTGAGATCATGCTGTATTCATTGGACTTTAAAGATGAGTCGCACCAAAGTGTAACACAAATTTCAAAATGGAAAACCCTGCAGAAGAGTGGGTCAGAGTTAAGTGGACGTGTCTGACTTCGCCCCTCCAAAACTAGCTGCAGTGAACCGAGCTGCAAAGACACGGTTGAATGGGGTGCTGTTGTATTGTATTGCAGACAAAGATTTCAGGATACTGTAAAAACCCTTTGGAAAAAAATAGTATTTTCTTTTTTAAAATTATGTAAGAGTCACTGGAGTCTCTTTTCACTGCTTAGAGTGAATGTTTGATTAAATTTCACAATATTTACACTAAAATTTCAATCATGTGTGAGTGTAATTCACTTGTGGTTACTGCATGAAAAAAAACCTGGCCTCCAGCAGTTAGTCTACAGCAGTTAAACCTTTAGCCGGTAATTGCAGTGCTGCCTTCCCTCTCTCAGGCTTCAGATTCAACCGTGGCTTGTGCTTAGAAATCAAACGATGCTTTAGAAGGAGGGGAAGTATCAGTGTCTTGTGGCGGCCTTTGTTCGAGGTGTGATAAGAACTGGCTGCATCTTACTGACATTAACATCAAGGATGCAGTCGGTGACACATGTCAATCATTTAGGGGTGAGCAGCTACAAATTGTACCCATCAGTAGATAACTAACATATGCTTGCACATCTGACAGTGAAGGGGGTGAGACAAGACAGCACCCAGCAAAAACTGAGGTCACTCTTTGTGTGCTCTTTACTACTTTACCACACAGCTAAGTTCAAACCTGTGTACCTTCCACAACTAAATTTAGGAGTCAATTGTACAGCGCTATCAGTATCTTCATTTGTCCAATATTGTACCACCAGATCTAGTACATCATCAGCTTTATGCTCACTCCATGCAAGCTGTCTTAGGTTTCTTTACATTCATGTGCTTTGATGTCTAACAAATATGCCTTGAATACTGTATATCTCAACATGTGCACTAAAACATAAACAAATAACATGAAGTTAGGCGATCTATAGGAATTATGCATTGATCATAGCTGTTATGTTTTTTAAGAATTTTTAAGAAGCTCTTTACTAGCACTGTGTGTTACTTTTCAGACTTCCCCTATAGCAAAACAACAGAATTAGTTCATTCCAGCAAATGTCCAAAAATGACATATGTTCTGTTCAAATGGCAAAGCCCTGTGGCAGTTGCACTGCAGGAATTATGACTCCCACTGAGAGTCAGTCAGCCTAGGTTTTATGACCACGGCCTTTGTGTAACCTTATCCAAGTCATTATTACAGTTCCCAAAATAATCACTCATAAACCTGGCTGTTTAATGCTGTCTCTTATCAGAATTATGAGCAGCCCAGAAAAGACTTGAGACACTTTATACAAACAATGTATGAATTGGATCTAATTCTTTTGTTAGTATTTTTTCCAAACACAGGTGTGGCTCAGCAAAGATGACTTTCTGAGACAGGAAGAGCAACACAGAAATCTAGAAGACTCCTCACTTTAATTACAGCTCTCTCAGTAGTGATGTGACATCAGATGGAGGATGATAGAGAAATGACTTAATTATGCATCAACCATGCTCTGTTGCAAGTGCACATAAAGGTTTTGCCGGCATATATCCAATCATAACCCTCTCCTTTCACATCAATTAAACCGGCAGGCAAAAGCACTGGCGTTGCTGCTCAGTTGTCTGTAATCGTCTGAAATTGTGACGTGTGCAGAAGATGAAGGTCCAAAAGTAATCGAATTAAAGATTGATCACTTAGTTCAACCTTTTAAGCAAAAGCAGCTTTTTTCTCCTATAACTTCAGGATGAGAGAAAAACAGCACCACAGAAAACCCTGCTCATCTTTTATTGCAGAGATTTGAGCTCTTAACACTTCCATCCATCCATCCATCCATCCATCCATCCATCCATCCATTTTTTAGCCAATTTTATTCTGTTAGGAATAAAAATTGTTCCAGCTGTGCCATCAGATGAGAGACAGAGTAGACCCGAGCAGGTCACCAGTCTATCACAGGGACAGACAGAAAGAAACAAGACTAATAACCACGCATAGTCACAGTCACTCCTACGGTCACTTTATATCACCAATCAGTCCAAAATGCATGTTTTCACACTGTGGGAGAACCATGGCACCATGCTCCCACTGACAGGCATCTTTATAAATAATCAGTTTTCATAAATACTTGTCGCTGCAACCATCAGTCATGGAGCCTTTAAGCAGCTGCCAGACACAATGAAAATTAATATAATTGGTACCCGCAAAGGAGGTAAAGGTTACAAGGGGATTATAAAATGCTTTGAAGCCCTTCTTTTCTTCATTTTAAAACATAATTAGGAAATGGCAGTATAAGAAGCAGTTAGGGTCAAGTATAAAGTCTTAAGAAAAAGTACATTTTATTTAAAAACTACTTCAGAGTTGACAGAAAGGTCTTCTGGACTGGTGGTGTTCTGGGATATTGTGCAGCAGCACATTCATAAATGTGACCTTCATGAAAAAGTCTTCAAAAGAAAACATACTGTGTATCCACAAGGTTTGGGATCAGGAGTCTATAAATGAAAATAAAAACAGCTTTGATGTATTTTGGAAACAAGTCGTGTCGACTGAAGTTAAAACAAAGCCTTTTTGAACCATTTAGCAACAACTTCACTGTAGGAACGTCTCACCTAAGCGTAGGGGTCAACTCATGGTGTTTTGCTTGTTTTACCCAAAGAAATAACAAAAAAATTCATTAAACATTAAAAAGTATGGAAACAAGCATCAAAATGTTAAAAAAGATGAAGCTGAAAAGTGGAGGATTTCTATATATTTGGATTATATTTCTTAGGACACCTTAAAATTCTAAATTGAATTTCGCTGTTGCTATAACAGTCCCTAAAATCAAAAAATGACTGAACATCTGTGGAAAGAAACTTTCTCCTAAAAGAATTTGTAAAAACTGCCCAAAACAAGAAATAAAAAAAATTACTTGCTATCAAAGTTATCCAAAAAGATGCCCAAAACCTTTGCTTCAGAGCTCCATCTTCTCTTCTTCTTTAATATTATGAAACTGTGAAACATATATTTTTAACATACAGAAGTGCTTACTAAGGAATGGTGTTTTTCTCTTTTCACTGGGATATTCAAGAGGACCAATGATGAATCAAACACAAGTTTCACCTAGAGGTCAACTATATCATAAGAATGAGAAGCAGCAACAGAGGCGTCACAAATAGAGATATAATTCTTTTATCAGTCAATGATTAAGCACTCGTTGGCGTGACACTCCAAAGCTTTTCTATGAAAACATTGAGTCACTGCAGTCTGTCATGTAAGAGCAATATAATTTGCACTAGTGAGACAATGCATCTTGAAACTAAAGCTGTTAACATTTGTCGGAATAGTGGTGTCACAACCAAAGATAGATACTATGAGAGATTAAATAATTGGGTAGGTGTCATTTGAAATCTATGCAGGCATTTTTCTTTTTTTTCCTTTTTTCTTTCTTTTTTTTTTGTCATGCCAAGACATAGCTTGGGTGTGAAAAAGGAAATTCACAGTCAGAGCTTGCTGCAGGTGCGTAGGCTTGATGCTGACTTTGTGCTAAGGTGCTTTTGACACAAACCAAGCTTGAAAGAGGCTGCAAGAGTACTTTCATTTCTCTTTGCCTGTTATGGATGCTTTTTTATCTCCCGTTTTGTCCTCTGAGAATAACTGACTGGTCAAAACAATTATTTTGTGCTAAAGGGGGCATATGTGAAGTAAGAGCCTCCAGATACCTTTTATCATTACGTGATCGATGTCATAAATGTAGAGACGTCTTCCACATGTTGCGCATAAACACCAGTTTTATCCCAACATCTATTTTTATATCACTATGTGTTACAAGAAACTGGAATTTGAAGCACATGCAGAAATGAAACCTTTAACTGAGAAATGGATGAGTAAATATTTGGAAAAAGCTAAATATTTAAACTGAAAAAAACTGATTTATTTTTCCATTAAATTTTCATATGCATATGGTCACTCATACTCTCCAGCTTGTCAAAGATGAGAAGCTCCTACATAAACATGAAACTGCAATCGACTGGTTGGATTAAAGTTTATGTAGAAAATAAACAAACGAATGGGAGAATTAATCAAAGTAACTTTGGATTTTGGACTTTAAGTTGGACTAAAAAGGAAATGCCAAGGAGTCCCACAGAAAATGGAAATTGCAATATACTGTTGAGTGAAGAAAACAAAGTTTGTCAATACTGAATAATTAAAAGTTTCTAACGGTATGAGGTTTAAAGTTAACTATTCATGCCTCTCCAGACAAAACATGAACCTCGAAAAAGCATTTCAACAGATCATTCATACATCCATCCACCCTTCCATTATCTACACCTACTCATTCCTATTTTAGGGTCACAGAAAAAGGAAATGAATGGCATAGATAGATTTTCTCTATAAAAAGGTGGCACTCACTTAACTTACAGAGAGTTGGAGTTAATCCTGCACATATGAGTATCAGGCTTTTTGCCACCCTTTTGTGCCTTTCTTTTATCAAACTCACCTCCTGCTGCGAGTGCTTTTTATTGAACAGAGGTTGGATTGAGGTAGGAGTGAGATGTTTAAAGGTTAGGTGGAGGCTGACGAAGCACGAAACACCAAGCATCATGCTCTACAGAGCTAACAATGGCCACAACGGTAGCCCGCAGCACGTGTGTGCTCTTTATCTCGAACAATTACAGCACATGGCTTTTGCTTTCCCTGCACACCACAATAACAAGTGCACTTCAGTCAGAGGACTCACGCCGTTGAAAGTTTTCAACACTTTAATGAGAAAACATTTTGGTTTTGGCACTTCGGCTCTGTTCAAACATCATTTATCAGGCCTATATATATA
>JAOWBL010000002.1:11478881-11498634 GCA_028564865.1 Zenarchopterus dispar
AGGTTAGGGTCCAGGTTAGGGTCAAGGTTAGGGTCCAGGTTAGGGTCCAGGTTAGGGTCAAGGTTAGGGTCCAGGTTAGGGTCAAGGTTAGGGTCAAGGTTAGGGTCAAGGTTAGGGTCCAGGTTAGGGTCAAGGTTAGGGTCAAGGTTATGGTCCAGGTTAGGGTCCAGGTTCGTACGAGCTCTAAAAATCAGGTAAATTCAACCTTTATTTTAAGGGTCTGCTGGGTTTTCCACCCTGTTTCATTAAATAAGTAATGAGATTTTATTGACATGTATGGCGTTTATGAGAAAACCCCATAAATCTATATTGTGATGTGTGAAATAACCGTAAAGTGTGCATTAGTGAACACAAGTGGGTCTGAATCCTGATGGAGGAGTACGTCAAAGGTCATCATGTCTTTGTAGAAGAAGAGAAAACATACAGTGCACATGTATGTGTTTATGTTGGCATGACTGAGGGCAGCATGAGGTTCAGAGTAGGTGTGACAGCTGGGTTTCAGGTGGAAGTGGGACGGCACCCAGGATCTGCTCCGAGATCTTTTATTTTTTTGTCATCCATGATGATGGATAGGTGGACAGATGAGACTAGGAAGGACACTCCATGGACCATGATGTTGGAGGTGACTTGTGACCTGTAGCGAGAGTGGGAAACATGTGGAAGGAAACCTGGAGATAACGTTTCAGAGAGAGAAAGAATAAAGATCTAGCACAACAAGACATGAGATAAATACAGTAAACGTGCAGAGCGTTTCCGAGCTTTAGTGCACGTATTTCTGAAGATACTTCCTGTGTGTGCACACTTCTTCTTCCTCTGTTTGCAGCTTCTCGTGAGCTCTCCATCATTGAGCGAGGCCTGCAGTCTTTCTCTGAGGTCTCTTGCATCCGCTTTATCAGACGCAGCAACCAAAGAGACTACCTGAGCATCCAGTCTCACAACGGGTAATAATGGCTCAAAGTGCATACCCTCAGGTGTGCTTTATTTGATCATTTCTCTCTAAAGCTACTCTAAGTAGCAATACCACTTCTGACCACATGGGGGTGCATAGGTTCTGCTGTGGTGACAAAAAGAGAAAAATCTACTGACAGTACTGTGCTACTCTGGTAATGCCACTTTGTCCCACTAGAGGTTCACTATGTGGTGTTTTTCATCACGGACAGACACACAAAGTTTTTGGATGATATGCAGCCCCCATGTGGTCAGTAGTGGTATTGCTACTTAGAGTAGCTTTAGATCCAAAATGTGGTAGCTCATTAGTCAAAGTTCAGTTGAGGTCGATAACTCCTTTGCATTTCATAAAATAAATAAATTTTTAAAAATTATTATTATCATTATTATTATTTCTTAATAACACATAATTAATATATATTATAATAATAATAATCTTGTTTATTAATATTTTATTTAATCATTATTATTATTAATAATAATAATAATAATAATAATAATAATAATAATAATAATAATAATAATAATAATGTTTACCATAGAAGAAGTAGTTCAGGTGTAAATTTGATTTTTTTAAAACTTCATACACTCAGATCAGTCAAGTTAGGCTATCAGACAAATCTAGAGAAAATTAATTTATTTTTATTGAATCCTGAAAGTTTGAAATTTTGTTTCCAAATTTGCTGATTAAAAAGATTGATACTATGTAAAAAAAAAAAAAAGTGAAAAATTAGCTCAATAATGAGAAAGTTAAGCTTAAAGCCACTCTAAGTGGCAATAGCTTCTCTGGCCACAAGGGGGCACATTGAACCGATGTTGACAAAAGGGATCTATGAACTATCATATACGTTTTGTCCTTTATAAATAAAGTCGGTATGGTAAACAGCTTCTACTTCAAGTCTACCTCGAGGGATTGACATACAAACTTTGTAGTGATGTGCTGCCACCACGTGGTCAGATGTGGTATTGCTTTGTGGAGTGGCTTTAAATCATAATGAAGAGACAAACGGCTCTTATATTAAAAACAAATAGATTGTACAAACAGATAGTTTAAATAAAAAGTAAATCTTTTACTCTGCCCATCAGAAGGTCCAAACTATCAGATTGTAGTATCTTCATATTTATTTATATAATTATTTAAAGGTCCTGTGAAAATACTAAGTTCTCCAAAAACACTGACTTTCTCCCTGCTCTGATTGTTGTTGCCGTTTTTATTTCTTAACTGCGTTTTCCCAGCTGTTACTCCTACGTGGGTCGCCGTGGTTACAGCCAGACTTTGTCTCTGGACCGCCAGGGCTGCATCTACCACAACACCGTCCAGCACGAGCTGCTCCACGCCCTGGGCTTCCACCACGAGCAGTGCCGCTCCGACAGGGACCAGCACATCCGGGTCCTCTGGGAGAACATCCAGTCCGGTCAGTCAGAACCACATCTGATCAGAAATCCTACAACTCCTGATGTAACCCCAGATAAGAAAAGACGGACTTTGAGGCGGAAAGATTTGAGTTCATTTTTTGCACACTTTCCTTTTGGACCCCCAGAACAATCTCATATCTGGATATTGATGAAAATCACTACTAGATTTAGGATCAATCGATGGTGTGGAGTCTCGATAAGTGATAAGACAGATGTTTGAGCTTTCCTGAACCTCGTGGTGATTTGGTCCTCTCAGGTTTGGCGTACGCCTTCGATAAGCTCGACACTCTGAACATGAACACCCCCTACGACTACAACTCCGTCATGCAGTACCACAGGTGTGTGGAGACGGTTTACTGTCTCTTTCATCTAACATATGTTCAATCAGCCTGCAGCTGACTTCATCGTAACAAACCTCAAAAATAAATAAATAAATCAACCTGTGCGTTATTTCCAGGTATGCTTTCTCTGCCAACGGTAGACCCACCATGGAGCCCATTCCCAACGCTAACGTTGCCTTCGGCACGGCGACTCAGATGAGCCAGAACGACATCACCAGACTGAACAGACTCTACTGTTAAACAGTAAGTTTAAGTTTAAGTACACAGTACTATACTATTCAATTCAGTTCAATTCAATTTTATTTATATAGAGCCAATTCACAACAAAAGTCGCCTCAAGGCGCTTCACACTGTAGGGTAAAGATAAAACAGTGTTACAAGGAAAATCCCAACAATCCAATGATCCCCTATGAGCAAGCACTTGGTAGCAGTGGGAAGGAAAAACTCCCTTTTAACAGGAAGAAACCTCCGGCAGAACCACTAGTACCTTGATGGAGTAAGGGTGATTTGGAGATGCTTTGGGGGGGTCTGGACCCGGTCAGGTAGGATCATGGTGGAGTGGGTGTTCCCTCATAGCAGGAGGTTCCCGGGTTCTTTCTACAGTATCTGGTTTTGATTTGGTAAAGATTGGTTGATTGGTCATGATTGTGAGGGGGGGGAGGGGTCTTTTCTTTTGGGATGGATGTAAGTTACCATGGTAACAACAGTTAGATGTGTGATGATTATGGAACTTTGAGGGTTAAAAGAAACACTGTTGTTTCTCACGTTAAAGGCACTATATGTAGCAACAACACTCCAGACCAGCTGGGGGCAGCATATCATGATTAAGTTTCTGACTCAGGGTCAGTATAAGACCACAAAATGCACAATAGGCCCAACCCCACCACCTTGTCAGTCATCCACCCATCATCTATACCCACCCACCCATCCATCTTTTATATCCAGTTATTCCCATTTAGGATCACAGGGATCTACAGGATCTCACAGCTCTTCGGGCTCACCAATAGAGTGTGTAAAACAGGACAAAGCCTTCAGTCACATGACCCATTGGTTTCTGAAGCCCGTTTTTCCTCGTACGGCGTGTAGCCATGTTGCTCAGTAAGGAACACGCCCACCACATGTCAATCAAAGTTAGCTCAGCGGGATATACCGTTTAACATGTTGACTCAACTTTGAAATCAAAAATGGCGGTCGCGTTTAAACGATGCTCGGTTTATGAAAATAACTGGTTGCTTCGCTAAACAACCAGTCGAATAAGGAAGTGATAACGGTTAGCTGCTAGCTTAGCTGACTGTCAACCAATCATGTTAGAAGTAAATGTATTGCTTCATATAAATTTTCAGGCATCTTGATATATGAAAACAGTTTTTAAAAAACATTCTTATATTAACTAGTTGATTATATATAGTCTAAAGTGGTGATTCTTAACTGCTGGGTTGGGACTCAAAAATGGGTCGAGGGTCTTTGCTTTAGATAAAGCTGCATATTTTGAGTCTTTTTGGAGCTACTTCATGATTATTGTACTTTTATTTCACTTCTGAGCATGAAAGCACCATTAATTCTGTATCGAGGTTTAAACTGCACCATCTTTTCATGAAGTGAATTTCAGAACTTGAAAATGTTTCTTGATTTGGGTCATTAAAGCTAAGAACACCTGTTATAAAGAATAAATGTTACCTTTAAATTCCTCTGTACATGTATATAAACATTTAATGAAGCATAACTAAGGGTTGATCTAAACAGAGACTCTTTTCTTTTGTGTTTCTCTTTTTCTTCCAGGGATGACAAGAGTCGATGAAATTCTGACCATTCGGACATCAAACAAGTTATTTCTGAGCACATTTTATTATTATTATTTGGGTAATTGCATTAACAATAAACTTTAATATACTTCACACAAGAGTTGTGTTTGTCTTTTGAGAACCTTTAGATGAGTATTTATCGTAGGAAATTCATTAATCTTCCCAATTAAAGTATTTAAAATTTTTGAAAGAAAGAACAATGTTGCTGATATTGTTTTTAACAGCTGCTCTGCCCCCTAGTGGCTGTAATCGGAATAACAGGGCAGCTCATCTATATAAACAGAAGCGTTGCTCATTAAATAATTTAGGGTTCATTTATGTTTTTATATATATATATATATATATATATATATATATATATATATATATATATATATATATATACATATATATATATGTTTATGCTGAACAAGGACATATAGAGAAAAAGTAAAAGATCCAAGTGCTTGAACACACAAACTGTAAGCCTGCAATACTTTAAAAAAAAAAAAAAAACATTGGCTGACTCAGACCTCATCTTCTCTGCCCTTAGAGAAACTCATATTGTGCATGATCTTTGTTTAACATTTTTTTGAAAACATGAATACCCTTGAGACTTATGGGGCCTTCAGCTGAGCGTATTTTAACAGAGCCCAATATTAGAACCCCACAAAAGCATATTTCAGTTATGTGTTGCAAAAAAACACTTGTATTTCTGAAATATCAGAAATAACAGATGCTTGTCACTTTTCATCTCTGCTCTGATGGGCAGAGAGGTAAAACTGTAACAGCCTCATTTGCCATGAAAAAGAAAAAAGAACAAGGTCATGTACAATTCTGTAGTCAGTAGCCTGGCGATGGTGGGTTCCTGGGGAATAAACCTCTTAGAACCAAGCATTATATGTACTCAACCTCACACACTGAGAAATATTAACTCAACTTGATGGAAGACTTATGTTAAAAAAAAAAAATCCATAAGGAAGTATAACACATTTTTCTCTCTTAGTCATCTTCTGTTTTTGAGCAAGAATTAGCAAATTGCATTATCTCATGCATCAAAGTCACGTCTGTGTGGAACAGCTAAAACCATAATCCATATTGACTTTTGCTTAGGTAAGCTTCGGTTCACCTCAAAGCATAAACAACAGGAACAAGAAGGCAACACTGGTATTGCAGGGAGACGCTGATGTCTTTGAGAGGAATGGCCACTTCACCACGTAGACATATTGCAAAGTCTAGCCTTCTGAGCAGGGCATTCAATTGAAGTAAATGGTTTTCAATCTCTCCTGACTTTAGACCAAATAGCTCTTTGAAATGTGCCACAAAACAGGAAATAAAACATTGTGATTTCATCTCAGGTTGTCAACGATAAAGCTTCACTTTCAAAAATTTATGTTAGATCACAGTCACAAGCAAAAAATTTTGGATACAACAACAAAAAAAAAAAAAAAAGAAAAAAAGAAAAGAAACATTCCCACCTTTTGACATGCACTCTGACTTTTGGAGCTTTTTGATTGTCCTGGTAAAACATGTCGATTTGAAAATGGCATATTTTGCTCAAAAATTTCATTGCATATTTCTGCTTTAATGTTGCAACCACAGAAGTGCGTGTGACCTTTGGCAGAGAAACGGATAAACCCCATTACAAACCTTGGCTTTATGATTTCTAGGTGAACCTATTTGTCTTTGGTCAGGATACTGATTTAATGGCTGTTTTGTTTTGTTTTTTTAAGCTTCATCTGTAATACAAATTGCTTCCATTCCAATTTCTTTTGGGCAAGCGCAGCAGGGCTAAAATTTAGGAATGGATGCATGTCACTAGATTTAATTAATACAACTTGGGCATCTTCAATGAAAAATAAAATTCAAAGTAAATGTTAGAATCACAAGAACCTATTCTGTTTCATTTATACTTCTGTAGCTGTTTCACTGCACTTCCATATTAGTCGTCATAAAGACAACTCAAAGAAACGCAAGTTCACAGTGAAAATCAAACACAAAATCATTATGAAACCACAAGAAATGGCTGACATCAATGCTATGCAGCACTGACTTCCTTGACTGATAGTTTTTGGAAATTGCACCAATCTATAATCTAATTAGATAACAAACATAGCAGTAAGAAATTGCATGTTTGGCGGCTGACAGTGTGAAATATAGGCTGAGTTACACTGAGTGAGCAGGAAAGCATTCAGGCACAGGCAGCACACATGCCTACTGATGGATGTATAAAGGCGGGGGCAAGGACTGTGTGACTGCGTGACCTTTCAGTTTCATGACTCAAGCCTCTCAATTCAGAGAGACTTTCTGCCACCACAGCATCCATAAACCTTGGTCAAGAAATTTCTAACTCAATGAACAAGCAACCAAAAGTGCTGAGGATCACATGGTTTGCCAAGAAGGGACACCGCAAGATTGCCCCAAAAGCTGCAGTGCTGTGAGTAATGTGTTTCAGTGGACCTGACGACATACTTAAACATGGCACTTATCAAAAGGAACACCAAAAACAAGAGGAAATAATGGATCAGAGGTCTGTCCTAATTTTCCAGTTCATTTTTCATCCCCTTTGCCTCTCACTTGCTTTTTCACTTTCCTCTTCACCAGTGCTGTGTGGATTGTTAAATTTCTTCTCCTTTAGCTATCATCCTCTATGAGGTGGCAGAATTTTTCACACAGCTTTTGGCTTTAGATCAGTGAAGCACCTTGGGCAGAGAACGAAATACAGAACCGGTATACTGAGAGACAGACACAACCTCCTGCAGCAATCCCCTCCAAAGCAATTTTGATAGCACGGGTAGCAGTGTGGGTTATTCCCTCTGTAATACACTATGAGGCCGTAAGCTTGTTCTCTGCACAGTAGAGAGCACTCGCTTCCCTCGGCATGACTCTCTCTTGACAGTCAGACAAACAGACATCCAATTTCCACTTTGGATGATTACACTGCTATTGACCATGACCTCATCATTCATGTGTAGTTTGAGTGAAAGAGTTCAAACACCATCTTACAGTGAAAACTTGGATGCAAGCTCTTTTTCATTTAACGGAGAAGGGTGAGAACATTTTCAAGGCCGTCGGTGATCAGTTTTGCTTTACAGCAGCATTGACAGGAAGCTATATAATGAAGGGAGAAATGAAGCCCTTTGAATCTGTGGCTGTTTACTGCCACCTCACTGTAATCTTGCCTGGATTTTAATTATTTATTTAATTATCTGTAGCTATACATTTAAGCCAGAATGTGTTTTATTTCATGGGCCATGAGTTACTTAATTGATCAGACTGGTGATCAGAGTGAAATTTTGAATTGCCAGCTACAGTCAGCCTCCATTTTGAAGCTAGTGTTAATGCATTTTGTGCTTGCATTTTGCTTATGAAGCCCAACAAGCTTTGATGATAGGTTTTTAAGGTCCTATCATCAGCTTTCCCAAGGCATGCACAACAAGCTAAATCCCTTCTGTGATACCCTGTAGATAAGAGTTAATCCTTGCAAAATTGATGGGGCACAGGACAGGTAGTCATTTGCATAAGCACATCATATTATGTTAAATAATGAAAAAACCAGTAACCTGTAATAATTTGTAAAAGAAAAAAAAACGGTTCTCCTGTGTAGTTGCTCAGACTCTCAGAAGGAATGAGTTACATGAGGGTACGTTATTGTTTCAAAAAGGCTTAAAATTTGTGCAGCTGGATGCAAATGAGCGCCTTTGAAGTACAAAAAAAATAAGAATCTCAATTTTTCTTTTCATGAATAAAAATGCAAACAGCAAAAGCCGGCACAAAGAGGACCTAGAAAAAATTAATCTGAAAGCTCTTTTCATAATGGTCAAAAACGACAACAAACATGTCATTTTTTGGGAACCGTTAAAGTCACAGCTGAAAAGGAAGAGTAGGTAAGTGGCGTCAGTCCGTTTTGTATTAAGTAGCATATTTTTGTTACTGATGAGGAACCTCTATCAGGAGTGTGCAGGCAATTATACCAAATGCTCCCATGCATGAAATCCCAGCTGGTTGTTATTGATAAATTTCCAAACACCTCCAAAGACTTTTCAAATTACGTCTCTTGCTTATTAAAACTTTACTCATGCATTTCATTTTTTTTCTCCGACCTCCCTCACCTTCGTTACCCCTCCCGATCCCCCCGCCTCCCTCAAAATACCATGGAGGACTGCTTGTGTGATGTAATGTACCAGGAGAAAGCAGAAAAATATACTCACTAAAGGGAAGAAAAAGAGTGAAAAGACAGAGTGTAAGTGGGATTTGAGGAGTGCTGGACTTATGAACAGACAGAATCCATTTATCTCCAGCTGGATTACTCATAGACAGGGCTTCATTAGTAGTAAGGGAATCATAGTCCAAACATATTTAAGTCTCCTCTATATCCAAACTACATAGCTCTCTAATAACATGAACCACTTCTTTTTACATGAGTGAATGAGATTAACTTTCAAGACCAGCTAAAGGTCAAAAAAGAAGTTATACTCTAAAAGAAACTGTGAGTTTCTCCCCCTCAAAATTTATGGCTAATATTTTATTTCTCGGGGGATCCAATCTTCAATTACAGCTTAACTGTATAAAGTGGAGATAGGTAGCATTAAAGCAAATAAATAAACAATTATCATATTTATTTTCTCTGGGGTGAAATCCTTTCACTTTCAAACCTTTCTGTCCTTTCACCAGATGTGAGGTGTGCTTTACTTTCCAAAGCAGGACAGGTTCTCGCCTAGGCACATCTTTTGTACTCCAAGTGTCTTAAAATCACACCATTACAGGCAAAACCCACAACCCATGCTGTAGTCACACACCACATTTACTATAAAAGAGATAGCAAGATGCTTTTTGCAGCCCCTTTCAACTCTTATTTCAATAAGCCATTCATGTTGGACAAATTTGTCCTTCAGGTCATCAAACACTGTAAAGTGCCTGATTGTATGAGATCTTGCCTGTGGTTTGTAAACAACCCCACAGGTTATTCATCCAGGATCTGTGGTTTGGTGGGCTTTGCTCTTGCACCCATCTTGGCCTTCACAGCCTGGCTGATAAGACAATCCTGCCCGTGAAAATGTTTAAACGTAAACATAGCTCCATGTAAAGGCTTTATGAGTAAAGACAGATGTCTAACTGTGACAATCCTTAATTACGGTTTAAATAAGGATCTCACTGGGCGACAGACTAATAGCAAGAGAAAATTAAATGCATCTTTGCACACAGATTGATTTTGTACTATAAAGCCCCAGAAAAATAATGAAAGGTGCTAGATATGATTAAAAAGAATGGGTCTGTGTTTGGTTCAGCTCTCCAGTATTTACAGGGCGTAAATTTTTATAAAGAAACTTTTTAAGAGACACAGAATAACCGCCATCAGAGTTACTTTAGAGAGGAGCAAATTTCAGCGAGATGGATGTGAACTTTTTTCCCTGAAAGCGTAATAATGGCACAGCTTTGATGTGAGAGCACTCAGCAGATGCCTCGAAATGCTACATAAAACACCAGCTCCATTTCAAACACTTCCCATACGTGGCGTAAAGATGTATCGTGCTCACAAGGATCTGTTGGCAATGAATTACGCATTCCTGTCATGTGCCCCTCCTTCAGCTCTTTGAGAAGCAGGCATAAAGCCACAGATATAGAGTAAAAGCACAGTAAGACCTCTCACCTGCACATACAGCCCACTGGAGGCCACAGCAACACTAGACACCAGCAGGAGCAAGTGGTAGTAGCAGGCAGCCATGCAAAGAAGCAGGTTACCACTACCGACTACTTCATGGGTTGCAGAGGTGTGTTTATAACCTGATTTGTATTCACCGTCTGTCTTGAGCCATGGTGGGGCATGACAAACACATCGCACCAAAAGACAGGTTTCCTTTGATGCTGTAACACTCAGTCTGTATTTGAAGCAAAATTTCACTTTCTCTTTAATTTTTTAACATATTTATTTTTATGATGCAGAGGGTATCAGAGGGAAGAGGTGGCGGTTGCTGAGATTTTAAAAAGAGCATTTGCATCTACGGTTTGGAACAGCGAACTCAAATGAAAAGAGGACGATAGCTCTTTCTTAAAGCCTTAATTTACTGGCTGATTTCCCTAAGAACATCTTGACATTCACGGTAACAATGCAGGGGATCAGTAGCCGTGAGGACGAGTAACACGCACAGCTGCGTAGCTGGAGGCTGTAATGGATTTTTCTGACCAGAGGCTAAACACCTGTGGCTCTAATTACAGAACTGGATTTTTAGCAAAGACAAGGACACTTTTTACTGACATGTGGATATTTTACTCCAGTCGCCACTGCAGCACAAAAAGCAGCCAGCAGCCAAACTAGAGACATTTTCCTAGGTGTTTGCCCACATTGTTAACTTCCTGTCTTTCTGACTGCTTTGAGGAGATATTTTTACATTAGAGAGCAGTGCTATGATTCATGTTTGACCTCCCTGACTCTCTAGCTTCTTTTCAATAGCATGAAATGAAGGAACCTTCATCATATCAAAGATATAAAAATGTGTTCATAAAATGTTCATGTAGCTGTAATGTAAAAAGCATGAAGTAGAGCACCACTGACAGTGAATGTCTCCACATCAGCTGAGGTGAAAGGGAATACTGAATCTTTTGATGTGCATGGAGATCAAATCCTTTTTTAACACTCAATGGTTTCTGCCAGTGTTGAGTAACATTTCCAGATTTCAAAACCTTTGACACTGAATTATACCAGGCTCAAGTTAATTATCATCAAAGGTACTAAATATTGTTCAATATTTATTCTTCAGAGAGGCCATTTTCTGTCATGGGCTGGTCAACATCATGAGGTTATCAGTTTGTTTCTGTCTTTTTAAAAAATGTATGGCATTTACAAAATCTGCATAAAATGCCATGACTCATAGAGTATGTGTCTGCTCGTCTCTGACAAAAGCAGGCACCAGATTGCATGTCTCATCAGTGGTCTACTCCGTTTAACATGAACTGACAGACAGATTGCACTTTGTTTTACACACACCCTTTGTGACAGCATCCTCTCCCATCCAGAGAAAATAATATCACATAGGAACTTTATTTTCTTGAAAATATTTGCCTCTATACCTCAAGACTGGGTGTCTTGTGTTATGCTTTCCCCACCGACACCCCTCCACTCCACAAACACAAATTTAATGGCTGCATGTGTCCTTGTGTCTGTGATTAAAGCTACAGCTATTGATGTGTTGTTAATTTGTTTGGTTGAAAATAATTAGAGCGTCGCTCGTAATTTCACTGCCTGTTAGACTCCAAGGACACAAGTGTGAGCAAGAGGTGCAGTGCAAGATGTTTTGCACTTTTCTGTTCATGATTACTGTACAAGAGATTTTTACGATAAGGTCTCTGTAGGCCCCTGGCACCACCCACCCCACCATCCCCTGCTGCTGTATGTTGTCATGTGAAGAGGCCGTAGATCAGAGCTCATACCTGGGAGGGCTGGGGTAGGTGCTACTTCTCTCTTCTAATATCTTTTCCTTTATGTATACACAAACTGTGTTGTCAGGTTATATCAAGCTTCATGCCTTCAGACCCATTAGTCTGCTGTGCATAGACTCTAGTATACAACTTATCTTTATCCCTACTGCAAAAATAATGTATTGCATTGTCAGATCACATTATGGTCGGCATAGGCAGTCATACATTAGTTATATGGGGCATAAAGAATCTTTGATTCCAGCAGCATTTCTCATCTCCCAAGGAGTCCTCCTCCCCATGAACCATTGGTAAACATCAAATGCAATAATCCATGAAATGGCGTGGTTTTGTTTTCTGTCTTTTTTTTTGATTGCATAATCCACTGGGATTTTCACAGATGAATCCAACATCAAGACTTTAAAGGACAACAATAGTCAACTAAATGTAGTCGTTATATTTTACGGTTTTAAATTATTTCTGTCTGTGCATTGTGCATAATGTAAACTGTCACTGGCATTTTCTTTTATGGAGTATTAAAGTAAGAAAGGTCTTTCCTGACTCTGCAGTTTTCTGTAGTTGTGAATTATTTATTATCTCTCATTTAATTGCTTTGGTTTTAAGAAATTTTACAGATATCATTGTGCTGCAACATACAGTACAGTCAGGTGACAAACCAATGGAAACTAAATGTATATGCCTCAGAAATATGTTGTGCAATCACATGCAGAACAGACCAGATGGACTTTGCTCCTGTGGAATGATACACACAGTATGAAACTGCAATCTTACAAACGATATTTCCTCATTTGGTGTTTTGATGAAAATGGAGACTGCTGTCTAATGCATACTCTCAAAAGCTCTCCTCACTGTTAGTTGACTTGAGATCTGGTGATTGTGAAGGTTTCAGCATATGCTTCACATGATTTCTATACTCATGTAACCATTTAGTGACCCCACAGATGGGGACACTGTCACTCTATAATAGAGCACTCCCATTAGGATATAAATATTTCATCACAGGTTAAAGTCCATCCCTCAGAATAGCTCTGTATTGATTTGGAGTGATTCTTCCTTCTAAAGGGATAAGTCACCCAAAACCATGCGAAAAACATCCCAACATCATCACAACTAGACAGCTGAATGTCCTCACTGTAGGGGTCACAGGTTTAAATAGCACACAGATGTTTGTTCAGTATACTAAAATACAGTGTGACCCTTATTGTGACTGAAGGTCCTGTTGTGTCACAGTATCAAGACCCAACAATTCTGTGTATTGTATCTGTCAAATTGGGGAAGTGTTATGGTCTTGGGATTTTGATTGTGGATCCTGCTTTGCTCTCCTCTTATGTTAATTTGTATTCTTGATTCAGTCATGTTTTGCTTTTTTTTTTTTGCTGTTGGACTCTTCGGTGTGTATTTGGAGCTGCGATTTTACTTTCAAAGTGTTGTCCATTGTATGTAATGTCTGGTTTGGTGTCCTTTGTTGTCTGTTTGGCTGTAATTATCCACATCTGTTTTTTGTTGGCCAAGAAGAGTGTATGTCTAAATATGGCAATGTCTCTCCTCAGCCTATTGCTTTTAGTTGTGCTTTTCTGAGTTCCTCTGTTGTGTAAGTCTCTCCTGCTTTCCCTCCATCATGTGTGTTGTTGGATATCCTGCTGTGCCATCACCTTTCGTGTAACAAAGGACACTGCTCTGAACTCCTGCCTCCTGCATCTTCCTGACATAAGTAGGTAAGGAGAAGAAAGGGGAATTTTTGCACCAAAAATCAATCACTCACAATCAAATCGGACGCAGCTTTGAAGGCTGGGAGGAGACGTTCTGTGACTGTAAATGTAAGATGCCTCACCTTTGAACTTTGATATTGTTCTGTAAAGACAGCAGTGAGTGCCTTGTTCTACTGATTGTATATCTGGTGATACCCCTGGGACACCAGCCTTCTCAGAATCTCAGCTCCCAACTGAAAAGTCTCAAGGGAAGCCTTGTGCGGCGATAAACGAGAAGCTTCTCCAGAGAATACAGATCACCGGCTTTTGATGGGATTTGTTAGTTTGACCATAGTGTAAAAATATGTGGATCAATGATTGAGATTGCTTGGATTTCCCTAATATTAAATAGGGAACTTTATAGGGCAGTAAAGCTTTGATAAATATTTAACCTTCTCCTTTTTTCTGTTATAACTTAGCTGACAAAAAAGATTTCACTTCCCATATGTCAAACACTACATTTCATATGCTGCTGATTTAGGCATATATCAGAGGCCAAGATTTGAAATGGAACCAGCTCTCCACTTACAGGTGTATAAAGTGTCAAATCATCCCATTTAGCTTGAGTGAAGCCTTTACTGTTACCACGCTGAAATTGCTCATTTTTCAGCTCTGCTCTGGCCATTTTGAGATAAAGACTCCAAAAGTCAACCTGCCCTCCACTGATCACGGAGTCCAAGCAACTTTTATCCTCACTCAAGTGATCAGGAATCCAAACCAGAGACATGTTTTTTTTTTTCAACCGCACAAAAGACATCTAAAAGCTTAACCTTCACCTTGAGTGCTTTCGCGCTTTCCTTGGCAAAGATGACATATTCATTATGAGAAAAGCTGCAGCTGAAGGAATAAAAATCCCAGAAGGTTTTGTATAGCTTGATATTGCACTGGATTGTTAGGAAACACCTAACACTAGATTTACATCAGTGGCATGCCATTTCCTTCATCTGATCAAATATCATAAAAACTAATGGCCAACTTGCCCTAAAATGTTCAGTGTACATTCATGTTCCTATCGGGGGGGGGGGGTATTGATTTCTGTGATCCTGATTTACTCAAGTCACTTCAGTTTAAACTTTGCCTCTTCTTGTGGCACCATTTCTGCTTGTTAGTGCTGTGGGATCACAGAAAAAATGCCTTTCATTTGAACTCCTCTGAGGTCAAATAAAGTGATGCAGACACATAAGCTGGGACCAGTATCAGAGAGACTTTTACTCATGCCTTTCACCCAGCCATGATTAGACAGTGTTCCTGGTGAATTTAACTGCTGGGAAGGGTACAGTTGTAAAGGATAAATTCTGAAAAGGACGAACTGCAATTTAAAGTGAAACTCACTCCAAAAGCCATCATTAAGTACCAAATGCTCAACCTTTGCAGGTCTGAAATTGGCTGTCAAAAGTCAGCACTTCAGTATTGCACAAAAATCAGCGGGGACAGTCTCGCCCAAATTACAATCAACTAGTTCAGACAGAGAATAAAACATAAAATTTTGAACTCCTGAATACCAATATGTTTTATCTTATGAGGCATTGTTTCTGTCATCCTATTAAATGGACAAGTCAGTCCTGGTTATATGTGTAGAAGTCACCAAATCCTCATCATTAATACATTTTTAAAAGTTTATGGCGCCCAGATGAAAACTTTATCAGATGTTTCAATCTGAATTAAAGAATCTGACGGACTTTGATCCCTAGATGTTTCCACAACCATCAAAAAACCTCAGAGGACACAAGTCAGACCATATAAATTGTATGAGATGATCCTTCACGCATAGTAGATTATTTAGCAGCGGTAGCTGTGGAAGTCGTCTTGACTGTGGAAACTTTCAGTTGACAGGATTTCAAACTGCCGCAACCGCAGTTCTTCATGAAAAGAAAAAAGCGTATTTCATCCCTGTCAAGCCTGTGATGTTTCACATGATGTTACGCTACTTTAGATTTCTGAAAATATCACTTGACACATAATTATATAAATATTCTCTCATCAAAATGTGTCATCTACTTAAAACAGGGTTGACACCAAGGATAATAGTGACTGGGGAGACGAGTCAGACGTGCAGATGTGCACTTTACTGAAAGCTTCAAATGTGAAATTAGCACATGAGAGTTACTGGTTGTTTGAACCTGTAAAAAGCTGGAGACAATATGAAAAATGGAATAAAAAAAATGAATATACTTTTACATTTACTTTGGCTTTTACTTCTTCACAGACAGTGTGAACACAAGTATAAATGTTTTTTTTTTCCTGCATCATGTTTTTTTTTCAAAATGCATCCACTTTAGCATTTAAAGCCTATACAACATTTGAAATAGTTAGTAAAAAGGAAATTTATTGCCAGTAAGGAAGCACAAGTTATTTCCAACAGCTGATGTCAACAGATGATACCAATGATGATCTGGTATGAATGCAGTATCTATGAAAGACTCATGAGTCTTGGAGGGGAAAGTGAATCACCACTTTACCAACAAATTTGTGAAAAAAAATCATTAAAAGTTTAAAACCAGTCTTACAGAAAGAAAGGACGTGCATATTTCCTCTTTTACAGCGCAGACTAAGTGCAAATTGAAGTCAGACATCTATGATCTTTGATTCTTCTCATGCCACTAGGACCATTGTTCCTCAATAGCTGCTATAACCACAAGGGCAAGCTATTACTTTGCCAATATCTTTAATATGCGCTACATTCAAGAATGGAACTTAAAATGTTCCCAAGCAAAAGCATTATGTTATCTTGTCCAGAAGCGTTGTCAGCATCTCTGGGCACTGAGGTTCTCGGATGGACAATCATGCTATGGAAATATGTACTGTGGACAGAAAAAAAAGAGTATTCAAGATTATTTTCTTCTGAAGAAACATATGCCACATGCTCCAAACCAAAGATGAAAAGGAGCATATAGTTTGTTACCAGCAGTTAGTCTAGATTTTGTTGTTAAAAGATTTCTAAATGAGGTTGGTATGGAGGGAGGACTTGTCCCATTCCCATGTCCCAGACCATGACAAGGCTCTGGGATGGTTTGGGGGCGTATCAGTGCCTTTCACAAAGTTAAGCTAAACTTCCAGCAAAGAAGCACTAATGCAGAAAAGTACAAATAAAAGTATATGTATCTTTTTTAGGGACATCCATATATTTTTGAACAAGATAATGCAAAAGTCACATTGTATACACATTACAAAGGCATGGTTGAGGGATCGGAGGTGAGAGGTACTGGTCTCACTGCAAATATCACCTGCCCCTAGTAGAAACTGAGAATTGCTTAAAGAATCGCTGAGTGAAAAATGCAACAATGATGACTCTGTACCATTGCACCCCTTTTGAGATGTTTGCAAGACGAATGGCCCAAAATGATCACCAAAACATTATATCGTGTGGCATCCTCAATGTCAGAAAGCCTTTAAGTGTGATAAGGAATGCAACACAACAAAGCGATAAAAGTTTTACATTCCCAACTATTTTTGAAATCTGTTGACAGCCTAAAATGCAAAAGTGGATGAACATTTACAAAACAAGTTAAAATGATCAGTAAAACAGCAACAACAACAAAAACATGGAATACTTTGGGTTCATACTCTCTGCAAATCACTATTATTATTGCTAGAATGTGAGCAGTGGCATGGATCCAAGGGTGCTGTTCTTGCCTTTAGAAAAACGACCTTTGTTCCACTGATGTGAACTGGCACACAGTACTCGAGTGTTTTTAAAAGCCTGTGTCATCACCCGCCCCGGGGTCATGGACGATTTAGAAAATGTTGCCAAGGAGTTACCATGGTAAAAGTGTGAAAATATCAATCTGCCTCAAAAAAAAAAAAAAATGCAGAGGAATTAATATATTAAAATAAAATGTCATGCAGCAGTAGTAAACATATACTTAATCCCAGCTGTTTTGGGAAATATTGCCCGCATCTATTTTAAAATGAGTGAACGTTTTTATAAAGGTCTCCTATAAAGTGGCCCATGAGTGGGTATGAAAGTTGTCCATCTCTTCTACTCAGACCTGGTTTTTCCCAAAAGGGGGGTGTGAGCAAGATTTATGTTTGCAGCTGACGTTATTTGGTTTATACCACCCATGCAATAAGTGGATAAAGGACAAGTGACAAACATTTTAACATCAGGCAGATTAGGAGAGGATCCAGAGAAAACTATGGAGTTCAACTTTATGGTTTGGCAGTGCAACACACTGTTGCATTATTAACGTAATTAGCATAATTACTACTTGTTTGGAAGGGTTGTCAGGAAGAGTCTCTTCTCTCTAAACAGTGCATGGCAACAATGTTCTGAGGGTTCTACTAAAGAGGGTCTAAAAGCTATAGAAATCAGGAGTATAGTTCATCTTTGTAGCATTGCTTCTATAGTTCTGCCACAGTTGGACTATTTTTTCATTGTCGTTTATCTGATGTTGCATTTACCTATTTTACAACCTAGGAAGGCACAAATTCTGTTTTTTATTATCTTCTTAAAGTTAAAACCTTCTAATTGGAAATGTATGTGATTTTTCTTTTAAAGGTCTGCAAAAAAAGAGGGTGTGAAATACAGGGCTGGATGAGTTGCACTGTATTTACAATTAAAAGTAAAGCCTGAAATAAAGCTGACAGTCACAACATGGAGATTTCACTGGAACATCCTGTGACAATTCCCAGGACTAATTTATAATTGAATCGGATTGTAAATATTCATGCTGTTTGAAGAAATGCTAACTAAAACTGTGCAAACTGAAACTATTTTATTATGTTCATGGCACAAAATGTTTGCTTGCTGTAAACAGATGATAAAAGCTCATGCTTAAATGTTTGATGACTGAGTGCTTGAAATAATTGCACATCATGACACATTTTGAAAGGTAAAACAGTCTACAGAATCTTGCAAAAAATGACTCGTGGTATTAGAGACAAAAGATGCGAGCAGACAAAAGCTGTTTGGTAAAAGCCTTTTCTTGTCAGTTTTTAATGAACTGGGTTCCTGATTGCAGTGACTTTTTAATGCAGAGGAACTATTCAATAGCTGTGTAATCCTATTTATCCTTTTGTTCTTTTAATGGATGCACCGGTTGCTGGAGAAGTAAATGACAACATGAAACGTTCTCCAGTTCTGGCTCAACAACATATTTTATGACATGGACTGGACGAGGATATTGGAGGGGGAAAAAAACTGATCCCCAACCATAAGACTTGTATGCGAGACCAAGCTTGGAACCACTGTTTTACAGTTTCTTTATTTCATTTGTTGTGCTTTTATTATAATTTCCTTTGCTCTAATGCAGCAGTCCTTTGTTACACAATGATGTACTTGGTTAAGTTCAGGGAATAAAACTACTAAAAGTAAGGTCGGGTAATGAAGGTTCAGGGTTAAAAAAGAAAGCATTATATAACACTCAATGATGCACAAACACATAACAGAATACATTTTATCTGAACAAGCTTCCTCAGCATTTTGGTCGTTGTCATGACAATGAGTCCTGCAACTGTTATCAGCGTAACAATTTGACCCAGAGCTTCTAAAAATGATGCTTTAGGGGTACGTTTTGCTTTGAAAAGCAACAAAAGTGCTCCTGACTAAGCTTGATGAATACGATAAATAGGAAGTTAGAACTGGTACACTGTCAAACATCAGGTACCAGTGACCTTTGGAGTGAACAAGGAATACTATTATAAAAGTGACCCATGTCTGACAGATGGGATACTGAAATGCAGTTGCTGTGTTTTTAGTGTTTGAAAATGACCTGAGAGTCCACCACTGCAGGCGTGAATAACAGCGGTCTCATCCATCCAAGAAGTCAAAGTAATAAATTCAGGATGTGCAGTCGTCCTGCAGTTACACTACAGGTGATCATATGGTTTTCTTCAGTTATTCCTAAAATCCAATTAGCTTTCCTGCACAAGTAGAAGAACAATTTACAAGAAATATTGCACATGGGACAGCAAGTACAAAAGTGAAGTGCCTCATTTATTACACTATTTAACTTGGTCTGACATAACCACACATCCTCAGCTACACTCATTCTTTCTTAATGAAAAAAAACAGCTGGCCATAGAAGACGTTGAAACAAAGCATTTTAAGTTTGTTGACCTCATGTTATATTGGGTGGCATGTGGA